>CM060417.1:64577757-65077757 GCA_030545235.1 Helianthus tuberosus | reverse complement strand
TACTCAATCGGGTGGCCACTTGATCCTGGTGTCCGGTGTGTTGAGTTTCATCGTTTCGATTCGTGTGTTGGGTGTTGCGATGTGTTTCTAGCGAAGTTGTAATGCACTAGTATTAAACAATAAATAACCTATACATCGCTTGCTATATCTAACATACAATCATCATAATTAACTGGCGTTTAGCGTTTGCGATTCAATTGCGATAGAGTTACGATTGCGTTTCGATTAGTCACCACAACATAAACATAAACAAACATGCACAAGTAACACAAGTAACAGCACACACACGTAAACAATATCCAGAACGCATAATTCGAGTTGCGAATGCGATTGCGATGTGATAAGCGATAAAGCGATTAAACCTCGATTATTAACAAGTAATCCTCATAATACAACTAATGCGATAAAATAAATAGATTAACTACAAATCAAAGAAGTCAAAACAGGAGCTGAGCAAGGAGTGACAGATCGCAATTAGCAATCTTTTCTTCCTTTGACTTCAATCTTGACTTTGACTTTGACTTTGACTTCCGAACACAGGGTGTTATAACTTTTAGCCTGAAATAGCTAAAAATAAATAAACAAGACTAGGAAGAACACTCACTTGTGTTCTAGGATGAAAGATGAACTAGAAAACTCAGTTAGGAAGCCTCCAACAATGTGGTAGCCTCCAATTAGAGCAGGTGATGAAGAAAAGAATGAATGAGCTAGGATTAAAGTGAAGATCATAGCTATTTATAGTTGTAGTGAAGTTGTAGGATCCTGACAAGTGTGTTATGTGTTCTCCAAGGATTAATCTCATCCATAATGTGTTTGGACCAGGTTAGAAGCCTTGTAGAACACTAAACTTGGTCCCCAAACAAGAAAACAATCAAACAAAACCATGCAATTCAGCTGTTTTTCAAGAAAACAGCTTTCTGCCCAGCTTCAGTTGTCGCGCCCCACGACCCAGAACTCCTCAGGAATCGCGCCCCGCGAGCCAGTATGGCTGAGTTTCTGTTTTTGTCACAAATGGTCCCTGCAGCACTTAAACTTGTTTTTTCGACGCATTTATCCCCCGTTAACCCCATTTCAAGGCTATACAAGGATGTTAAGGCATAGGGGACTTGAAATATGTTTGGAAATATTGTGTATGTCTGTTCGTTCGGTCGTACGGTCGCGTTTTGCGCTTAATTACGACGGAAACTAGAACGAACGCGAAAACGATCCAAATTACGAAACGAATGGTATTTTTGCATTCCCATCACTAAAATACAATATTTTAATGATTAAAGAAATATTCGGATGTGCGTATACGGTCTGAATGCAGATTATACGTGATTTTGCACATTTTCGCAATTTTGGCGCTTTTAGTCCTTGTAATCGAATAAACAATTTCGCATGAGATAATTTTGATGAAATCGCATGTTGGATTTTGTAACAATTTCGCATGTGGTAATTTTGATGAAATCGCATGTTAAAAAACGAACATGCGAAAATGTTATAAAAAACAAACATGTGATTTCAATGTGGGATGAAGATCAGACGGCTGATATGATCGCGTACGTAACGTAGGATAAGGGCTATTGTACGTTAACCTAAATCTATATATATATGGAGAGGATCATGACAAAAAAACTAAAAAAGCCTAAAAAATCAAAAAAACATACCAATTTTTTTACAATTTTTTATAAAAAAAATCGCTTTTTTTCATGTATAAAAAAAATTTAAAAAAAAAAATTTGTTGTACTACACATGTGCATTATATGTGTACTGCATACTATATCCGTAATAGTGCACAAGTTCAATACAACCAAAAAAAAAAAGATTTTTATTTTTTTTTTTTGAAAATTTTTTTCCATGCATAAAAACTAGCGATTTTTTTTATAAAAATTTGTAAAATAAAAAAATTTTAGTATGTTTTTTAGGCTTTTTAGTTAGTTTTTTGGTTTTCTCAATTAAACTAGTTTTCTCATGATCCATCCCCTATATATATATATATATATATAGGATTAGGTTCAAGAGCGAACACTAGTGTAGCTTGCGAACTGAGTGAACTAATCCTGGCCATACACGTGTGTAGATCAATGGCCATGATTTGATGTTGAAATACACTAGTGTATTTTACGATTTGATGATGAGATCCTGGCCATACATGTGTGTAGATCAATGGCTAGGATTTGTTCACTTAGTTCGCAAATACACTGGTGTTCACTCTAGAACATCACCCTATACATATATATATATATATATATATATATATATATATATATATATATATATATATATATATATATATATATATAGGGGAAGGTTCTATGCAGAACACTAAATATTGCGAGAACACGCTGAACAAAATGCATCACCCATTTTTCAATCATAAAAACTTAAAAAGTAAATGAAAATGTTACAAATATAAGATTTATTGTTTCTCACACTAGAATTCAAAACAAAAAATGCAACGTTTTTAGTTTTTTATATAACCTACACATATGTAGGTTAAATTACCTAAATGCATGTAGGCTATGTGCAAGTAAAAAAATGAACCTTAAATCCCAAATTTAATGATTTAGAGTTGTTTTTTTTGTTCTCGCAATAATTAGTATCCTGTAATGATCCTCATCATATATATATATATATATATATATATAGGGACCGGTTAAATTTAAAACCATCCCTAGTTGCGAGAACCACTCCCCACCAATCAGAATATGCCACGCATTGCACTATTTTTTATACCCTAAAGGGTATTTTGGTCATTTACTCCAAATGTCTAATCTCTGTCTTTTTTAAGTCTTCACACACACACACTCTCTCTCTCTCTCTCTCTCTCTCTATCACTTCAATAGCAGACATTTATTTTCTCTCTCACTCCTCTCTTCAAAACTAGAGACCTTCAACCCACAACCCAAAACACAACCCACCACCATATTCATCTCCCCCTCCATCAGTGATTTCCCCCTCCAACATCCCTCTGGCACAACCGCTAGCCATTCACCACCATCTACACAACCACCGACACCAGTTGTTCACCACCATCTGACCACCACCACCACCCGACTACCTACTCTTTCTCACCCCTCTCTCTACTTTCTCTCTCATCGTTTCACCGTTGAACCTTAGGGGTTGCTCAGATCTGAAAGGGGTGGCGGCAGTGGTTAGAAATGGGTTAGGGTTTAGAACTGGAGAAAGAAAATGGGGGGGGGGGGTTGTAGTGGTGGAGATGGTAGGTTTTGGAGGCTTTCATGTGGTAGTGGAGTTGGTGGAGAGTGGTGTACGGTGGTCGTTTGTGCGATTTGGGGTTTCGAGTGAAGGGAGATGGGGGTTTGAAGGTTGCAGGTTGCAGGTTTCTAGTGTTGGACAATGGTGTTCAGTGGTGGTGTTTGTAACAGTGATGGTGCGGATTTGGGAAAGGTGTTGTGAATGGATATGGTGGTTCGATAAAGAGAAGACGGTGGATAGGTTTTTTTGAATGTTTGAATCTTTGTTTTGCAGCATTAATTCGTTGATTGCCGGTGGTGCCGTCGATGCCGGTGATTGAAGGTGTGTGTCGTCGATGCCGGTGGTGCCGTCGATGTCGGTGGTGTCGGTGATTGGGTGGTGGGTATAGATGGTGCCGGTTTTGGGGGTGAAGGAAGAGGGTGTTTTTTGGGTGATTGAAGGTGGATGAATGATCTGTAAGATGTGTGACAACCCGAACTTTCAAGGTTAGTATCTCTTCGTCGCGTAATCCTGTTTCTTGTTATTCCTCTTACGTATTCCTTATGACGATAGAAATCGGTAAACACTTGTGATTGTAATTGGATTGTTAAATGCATTATGTGCTTAAGTAAATATGTGTACGTATGTGAATTGGGCTCGAACCTGGTGTCGCGAGTACGATTGGGCCGTAACGTATAATTGGACCCCGTTGGCATACTTAATTGAACTTGGCCCAAACATGATAGGTAACACTAATGAATAAGCCTTTAGACTCAGACCCAAATAACTGTTTCGCATTATTGTATTGTCTCGGCCCAAATCATTGTTGTTGTTAGCGATTAAACCCAGCCCAATTCACTGTTTGATTAGTAAACATCACCGGCCTAGTTCTTTGTCCATATAGCTTCATGTATACGTGATTAGTTAGGAACACAAACTAGAACAAACCCTATTCCCCTACCAAGTGTGTGACGGCAACAGCCCTCAAGACCCCTTCTAAGCAGCAACCAGCACTCGGTTAGTGTAATGATTTATGTTTTGAATTAACTTCTCGTGTCATGCATGTCTAGTGTACTGTTATGTGATTAAAATGATGGATTGTGCTCGTTTTGATGATTGTGTGGGTTACACGAGATGGAAACATAGACTAGGTTATATGTTAATAGGAGTGTTGATGAAAACTAGGTTTACTTGTATAATAAATTGCATAAGTCATCTAGGATAGACTTGATGATTACTGAATGTCTTGGGGTTGCTTACATGTGAATTGACAGAATGATTTATATGTGTATGCACATGCCATCCACTACATGGGTTATAAATGATTTCAATATATTAATGTTTGGGAATCAAGAACATGAGTTGTACACTTATGATAATGTTAGCCAAAGATTATATCAAACTGTTAGTGCGCATTATTGGGGATTTTTGCTTGGGCCGAGTACATTAACAGTTTATATATATATATATATATATATATATATATACATTGTTTGGACTGATATTGGTTAATGGATTGTTAGAATTATTGGATGGATTTATTACTTTGGGGCCGCATATTACTGTTGAACACACATACATATAATCTAAATCATTGATTTTGGGTCACAAACAAACCGGTTCACAGTTGGGCCACTACAATGACACTGGGGCCACGAGATTTAGTGTGCACACAACCCAGCTGGGCCGGAGTCAATTGAACCACATGACTGGACTTGGGCCAGCAGTGTTGGGCCGAGTAAGACTGCCTAGGCAGTGGCCGCACATAGTGTGATGTGGCTGGACAATGAATGTTTAGATTTGCGAGAAATTGTGTTACATACATACTTTATCTTTGGGCCATACATGTTTAATAGCGGGATTGAAGGGTGTACGGGTAGGCTATGTATGTATGTATATGACATGTTTGAGTGGTTACATGTTAAGCATTTAGTTGGTACCCCTGATGGATAAATTGATTGAGTCACTTTGGGCCAACACTTGTTTTACATAGGGCCGATCCATAGGATGCATATCAAAAAGGCTTTGTTTGTGTAATCATGAAATGTGTTGATTAAGAATGTATCACTGATTTGTATATATACAATTTGGACATCAAAGGGTTACTGTTAGTTGACTTTTTCATATACGTGAATGAAACGCATGGGCTCATGAACTAAATGCATGCTAAGAAACTGAGTTGTGATGTTATGAATTATATAGGTACGATTTATGCAATAATCATGTGATATGTGTAATGCATGCGACTCGAATGTTCATTATGTGACTACGTGGTAATTGATGCAAAATGTCACCTGCATGGTTTGATACGAATAAGATTCTAACTGTTAGTGGTAACTCATTTAGGACGTACTTGATCAACTGGTAGACTCGTAGATAATCCTACCGAGAAAATCTAAGGTGAGTTCACTACTTTGAGCATGCGTCCCGGTGGTTTGGGACAGTCAGTGGGTATCCCGGGGAGGGATAAATCTTTTGGGTAAAACTGGGATGTTGGATAATATTCTCACTCTCTATCTCTTAAGTCCCATCTTTTGCTATCGTGGGTGGTAGCGGGGTATTAGTTGGTAGCGCTATTTAGGTTTGGCACCCTCACGCCGTACCGGGGAGGACGGTTGTGAACTAATTACCCAGTCGGGCCCAGTACTTTGATAGGAGCACTAGGGAAAGGGAAAAACATACATCAGGAGCCGTCTTGTTCAGTATCGAGATATTATCAACATTACTTTCGGATTTAAATTCAATGGATTAACTAATCACTTGGTAACTAACGTTTTCGTAAAACTATGAACTCACCAGCGTTGTCTGATACACTTGTTGCATGCTCACAGGTCGTTAGATTTCGTGGATTTGGAACTTGTTGTTTGGAGCGGCTAGAGTGGTCATGGGTCGTTCTGATTGGACACACATATTGGTTCATTGATTTCATACATTTGTTATGAGAATATTAAACTATGGTTTCGTTAATGCTTCCGCTGAACATGTTGGGTTTTACTTAAACTTATTGTGGATACTTTCGTTAATAATTGGCAATTTCATTTTAAACTTGTTATGAGTTCAACATGATTAGTGGCTCGTTATTGGTTTTGTCACACGCCTAGCAGGGTTTCCATGGGTGGTATTTTGGGGGTGTGGCAGTTTGGTATCAGAGCCACTGGTTATAGTGAACTTGGTTTTAAAATGTTTTTTATAAAACCAGACTATAACCGAACAGATCCGAAATCGACCATGACACTCAGCTCCAGACTGCAAGGTTCGTTTCTCGTTTACTATTGCATAGTATATCTAGTGTTTGCTTATGAATAACATCACACGTGAATGCACACTTAGCACTACAGTATGAACTTCTATGTTACCAACCCATGTTACGTGTTTTAAGAGTGCGACCCTTCTTGAACTTTTGTGATCTATGTTGTGGCGTCATCTGTCTTATTGCTCGAAATCGGGGAACCTTTTAGCGCGAGTTAAGAGGCACTGAGATAAGCATGAAAATTGCCTTATTATTATGAGTGCACACATAATAATAATGTGGGGTGAATGTGAGTCTCAGTGAGGCTTAACGAGTGTGAGAGGGGTTCCGCTCTGTTAATTGATGTTACGTTAGAACTCAGCAGTCTATAGGAGTCATAGCAGTGATTGTCTCTTACTCGAACATGATATTTTCACCCCTTTCTGAATCCTTACGAATCTCGATGCTATCGAGTATCACCTGATCACATGTCTGAACGCCTAGCGAACTGTGTAGAATGTTAGGTGCTAGTACGAACGTCCCTGAGTTGGATGGCTCAGCGTCAAATGATTGGACTATACTTTCCTCACTTATCTTTGTTTGCTGGAACTTAGCGTGTTGACGCCTTAGATCCCGAAGTGCGATCACTTCTACAACACTCTCGCGACATACCGTGTATTACTCAGTCAACTTGTAACATCGATGGACAAGAAAATGAGCGTAGTACTCTACCGACCTCAGTATTTGGATGACCCTGATTACCGGCAACGAACCCCAGCGAATGGGCTTCAATCGAATCATTCACCCTAGTTAGCGACTTATGGGAGTCAACTCTTACGAACCAAATGAGACATACACGATGACAATGGAGTATAGAAAGGAATGTATAATTGCCAGCGCAATGAGCAGTGCCTTAGGACACGGCACGGAACGTGTTATGATGGGCCCTTTCGGTGAGAGATCGTAGCCTCATAGGACTCCGTTTCGACCAACAACATTCGAGGCAACAGACACGGCAACATCAAGGTACTGGTAATCATAGCCTACAGTATGGAAATGAAGGTGCCTACGGCATGGGATGGCCGTTGATAATTCAAGACGACAAACCACCAAGGGAATGGTGATAGTACTGGAAATTCTAGTAACAATAACAACAAACATTGGGAACAATGCTTATAGAAGGGCATTTAGGATTGGTGTGGACGACGCCAGGATTTTAGCAACTTGGTAACTAGTGTGAGTAGCTAATCGATTCGTCCCTGTCCTGTTAAACCCTGTTACCCATTGAAATGAAACCTGTTGTGAATACTGCTGAAGGAAAGGAAATGAGAACCTCATGTGTGCATTGGGATTCAAACTCGACCTGGTGGGACAAGTGTTCGACCTCGACTTTCCTTTCTGTTAACCTTGATGGTTTCGATGCGGTAGTTGTGTAAGCTGGTCGTCTAGATATCGCGTAGATATACCCTGTGGGAAGAAAATTTCACATCGTGTTATACTCTGAAGTGTCAGAGTGGTGTAAAGGTTAGCATCATGTCAGCAATGGAAACCTTGAAGTGTCTACGGAGGGATTACCCCGCTATGTTAGCAAACGTTACCAATGTTAAGATTAAGGGGATCGAGGATCCAGCAACTGTTCGTGATTTCTTTCGGTGAGCTACTCGAGGAACTTTCAGGTTTACTTCCACAACTGTTAGATGGACTCTAGGTTTGATCCCACGCCAGAGGTAACCATGATTCTTCGTACTTCTTACGGTCTTGCGCCAGGAGGGTTGCAAGAACCATCAAATCAACTAAAGGAACTGTGGGACAGGAGTTTTGTCGGTTCTAGTTTTCGCTCTGGGGAGCCCCGATTATATCCGTACAGATAAGCCTTATCGTTGGACATATGTACTGACTACCGAGAACTCAGTAAAGTGACAGTCAAGAAATGTTTGCCTCGACCATGTATTGACAACCGGTTGACCAGCTGCGAGGGTAAAGCTCCTATTTAAGGGTTGACTAACGAACGAACTCATCAGATGGAAGTCCAAAAAAAATGATTCCTACAACAGCATATCAAACGCAGTACGGCTATTGCGACTTTGTATTCCATGACATTTGGGCTAATCATCACATCAGCAGCTGTATGGATCACATGAATCGGCTAAGCTTATTGACGACGTGTTGGACGGCATCTGTATCTTAATTTAGAGCTCCTGGGGGAGGAGCCATTCCGTGTCAAGTCTTGTTGAATGTAGCATCTGGATTTGAGAGATACATTTTGAACATGTAACCAATGAAGTGGGAACACACGTGGATTTTGTTAAAGATCCATTTTGTTAGAAACTGATCGACACCAATGATTCCTTCGGGGATGCAACAATTCCTTGGTTTCGCTAGATACTATCGCAGCTTACTCACAGGATTTTTGAAGGTCGCATAATTTAAACCTCTTTAGCACAGCAGGGTGCTGTGTTCGTGAAGGACAAAACAGAAGACGTCTTTTCAGCTTTCGAATCCCAACTCTGCAATGTTTACACGCCGACGCAACACGAGAAAGTGATGACTTATGTAATGAACTTACAGGAAGAACTGCACGAGTCGACCTGCGGTGGAAGCCCTGGTCTTTGGATTTAAGTTGGAGGCATTACTTGGACGGTACCAAATGCACTACCTAGACCGATCACAAGGGCCTCCCGTGTGAGCTAAACATGTGATGGCACCGCTGGATGGGACTTTTGAATGAATACGACCGTGAAACCTGGACGTGCACAAGCTTTGCAGCTTGCTATCAACTCTAACATACCTGATCAGACTCGCCTTGTTCAAACTGAAGAACTGAAGGAAGAGAGTTCTCAAGATTGACCCATGCGGGCATGGGGAAACAACCTTTGGCAGGTCGGACGATATTTGCTACTTAATGGAACAAAAATGGACCTCACTATACAGCAACCTTAAGGAACTGATGCGGGCGGAGCACACGGGTCTCGATATCATATTCATTGGAGTTTTGATAGGATATATTGAAACCTGAAGACCATGTACGAGTGACTGGGACTGAAGGCCCACATAGCAACGCATGAGAACGATGTTTGACTTGTGGGAAAGTCGAGGTGGAATATTAGCAACCAGAAACGCATATATGGAAATGGGAACAGACTACCATGGATTTTATCACAAGTCTACTTACAACTCGAAACGGAAAAGTTATCACCTGGATGATCGTTGAGGGACACACGTTGCCAGCACACTTTCTTGCAATCAAGAAAACTGACCAGTCTTCACAGCTTGTGGATACTCCTCTGAGAGAGGCGGCTATCTAGGCACGAGGTGCCAACTCCTGTATCTCTGATTTTGAGCTATACCTGATTTATGGCAGGCAATATGCAACACCCTTGGCTCACATTTAGGCATGAGCATTACTTATCACTGTAGGACAACCGGGCAGAGTAACGAACTGTCCTGACACACGAAGACATGCTGCGAGCATGTGCGTGATTGACTATAGTAAACATTTGGGAAGGACACTTATCTTTGGGTGAGCTCTACTGCAGCCATTACCGTTTTGGTATGCATACAGCTCTGTTTGAGGCATTGCAGGGGTGACAATGCCAACCTCCTTGTTGGACTAGGGTGGGTGACAACCTAATCACAGATCCAGAGGTTGTACTCGAACCTCTTGGGAAGACTGTTCAGATCGAAAATCGTTTGGTGGCAATGCGTGACCTTCAGGGAAGCTGATAAGCTTAGGAAACACTGGGAATTCGCCGAAGGCGAATGTATCGGAAGTCTCACCCTGGGAGGGTGCCGCATGCTATAGAAAACATGGCAAGCTTAGTTTACAATGCGTTGGGATATTTGAATTTCTGGATCGAGCCGGTGATATGGCTCACAAACTCGGGTTACCTGAAAAGTTAAGTAACGTTCTCGAAGTCATTATGTCTCAAATCTATAGAAGCGGTTGTCTGAGGAAACATTTGTGATCCCCCTGCTAGGGCTCAAGATTGACAACAAGTTACAGTTTGTCGAAGAACCTATTGAGATCATGGACCGGGAGGTCAAGGTGCGTAAACATAGTCGTATTCCGATTGTGAGAGTTCGTTGGAACTCAAGAAGGGGACCGGAGTTCACGTGTGAGCGTGAGGACCAGTTGAAGCTCAAGTATCCTCAACTTTTTCCTGTTGACCAATCTAATGCTGGTAAAACTGGTGAATTGCGGGACGAAATTCTTCTTCTAGTTGGGGATGATGTGGCACCCGGGAAAATCTGCAGCAATCCTGTTGATTTATCACTTCACTTCTTTGTGCTTACTTGTTAAATTTCGGGACGAAATTTCTTTCAAGTTGGGGAAGATGTGACAACCCAAACTTTCAAGGTCAGTATCTCTTCGTCGCGTAATCCTGTTTCTTGTTATTCCTCTTATGTATTCCTTACGATGATAGAAATCGGTAAACACTTGTGATTGTAATTGGATTGTTAAATGCATTATGTGCTTAAGTAAATATGTGTACGTATGTGAATTGGGCTCGAACCTGGTCTCGCGAGTACAATTGGGTCGTAACGTATAATTGGGCCCCGTTGGCATACTTAATTGAACTTGGCCCGAACATGATAGGTAACACTAATGAATAAGCCTTTAGACTCGGACCCAAATAACTGTTTCGCATTATTGTATAGTCTCGGCCCAAATCATTGTTGTTGTTAGCGATTAAACACAGCCTAATTCACTGTTTGATTAGTAAACGTCACCGGCCTAGTTCTTTGTCCATATAGCTTCATGTATACGTGATTAGTTGGGAACATAAACTAGAACAAACCCTATTCCCCTACCAAGTGTGTGACGGCAACAACCCTCAAGACCCCTTCAAAGCAGCAACCAGCACTCGGTTAGTGTAATGATTTATGTTTTGAATTAACTTCTCGTGTCATGCATGTCTAGTGTACTATTATGTGATTAAAATGATGGATTGTGCTCGTTTTGATGATTGTGTGGGTTACACGAGATGGAAACATAGACTAGGTTATATGTTAATAGGAGTGTTGATGAAAACTAGGTTTACTTGTATAATAAATTGCATAAGTCATCTAGGATAGACTTGATGATTACTGAATATCTTGGGGCTGCTTACATGTGAATTGACAGAATGATTTATATGTGTATGCACATGCCATCCACTACATGGGTTATAAATGATTTCAATATATTAATGTTTGGGAATCAAGAACATGAGTTGTACACTTATGATAATGTTAGCCAAAGATTATATCAAACTGTTAGTGCGCATGATTGGGGATTTTTGCTTGGGCCGAGTACATTTTTTTTTTGAAAGGTAAACTTCATTAAAAACGGACAACCGACCCAAGCCGGGCCGGCACCAACACCAAACAACAAACAACCTTACATATTAACAAAAGCACACCAATCCCCCCATTCTACATCTTTATATTTAGATCTATTTACAAACCACAAATACCTCAAAGCCTTAATTTCACTAATAATACTTTCAACCTTGATCGGAGAGTTGGAAAACTTATAATTGTTCCTAGCTCGCCAGAGACTCCAGCAAGCAATCGACATTATCCCTTGAACCTCTTCTTTCTTTTTATCGGAAGCATTAAGCTCTTTATGAATGGAGAGAAGGTCTTTAAGGGAGAAAGCGAAAACACTAGGAATCTTGCACCAAGAGCTTATAACATTCCACACAATCGCAGCCGAAAAACATCCAATAAACACGTGCTCAGCGGTTTCTTCATACGAGTTGCAGAACGGGCACGAATCGTCTTCAATCTGAATATTTCTTCTTTTAAGCGCAGCTGCCGTGGGGATTTTATCCATCTCCATTCTCCACACATGGATGTTGACTTTGGCTGGGATCCACCTGCACCATTCTAAAACAAAACCGTCTCCTTGGTGACCTTCTGCGGACAACAGCCGTTTGGCTGACTTGACAGAAAACACTCCAGCCGGGTCAGCGAGCCACACCCACCGGTCGCTCGCACCTGCCATTTGAACCCCGAGAACCAAAGAAGTCAACTGATCAATGCTAATTTGCCACTCCGCAGCAGCTGAAACCGATCTCCAGCTCCAAAAAACTGCCCGATCTTCGCCATTCCTCCTTACTCTATCCGAGACTTTACATTTTTTATCCGTCTCCAACCTAAAAAGATCCGGGAATCTAAGCTTGAGCGGCTCGTCTAGCACCCACGTATCTAACCAAAACGACACTTCTTCACCATTACCAACCACACCTTTCAGGAAGTTTCTAAGCGGACTTCCGTCCACTTTTATGTTGATGAAGATCTTAGCTATACAGCTCCACACACCGCCAAGAGACTTTTTAAAAGGGAGACATTCCCAACCCCCCCCCTCCATGAGTGCAAGGCATCGACTACTCGCTTCCAAAGATTACAGTTTTCCGATTTGTACCTCCATCCCCACTTAGACAATAGAGCCGTATTAACCTCTTGAAATTTACTTAAACCAAGACCCCCATTGTTTTTATGACGAGCAACCTTATCCCAAGCGACCCAATGCATTTTCCTCTCCTCCAAATTGCCGCCCTATAGGAAGCTCTTGATCATGGATTCCAAACCGGCAATAACTTTTTTAGGAGCTTTATATAGAGAGAAATAATAAGTCGGAAGACTTTCTAAAACGGACTTGATGAGAACCAAACGACCCCCAATAGACAAAAGGTGCGACTTCCATTTAGCTAGACGAGCCCTAAAAACCTCCACCACCGGTTGCCAATTGGTGATCCGATTCATGTTGGCTCCGACTTTAAGGCCGAGATATTTAAAAGGGAGACAATCTGGTTTACATCCCACTTCGGTAGCCATGGTTCCTAAATCCTCCGAACCCACTCCAAACCCATACAAATTAGATTTATCCAGGTTGATCTTGAGACCCGAGCATATATGAAAGCATCTTAGAATTCTCACAATGTTCATTATCTCACTTTTAGACCAATCTCCCATCAAGATAGCGTCATCCGCGTACAAGAGATGAGTCAAAATCGGCCCGTTGTTGGGAAAGGCGATGCCTTTAATAATGCCCGCCTCCTTGGCGTTATCCATCATGCACGAAAAGGCCTCCATAACCACCAGAAAGAGAAAGGAGGAGAGGGGGTCCCCCTGACGCAAGCCTTTTTTGCATTTAAACGTGAAAGTAGGAGCCCCGTTGACTAAAATGGAAGAATTGGCCGATTTGAGAATACCGAAGATCCAATCGCACCATTTACAAGGAAAACCCATTTGACGGAGAATACTAATCACAAATGCCCAATTCACATTGTCGTAAGCTTTATCAAAATCCACCTTGAGGAGAAAAGCTTTGGATTTCCTTTTTTTATACCAAGAAATAATCTCATTAATAATGAGCGGACCATCCAAGATGAATCTACCTTTTAAGAAGGCCGATTGAGAATCCGAGATGACACCACCCAACACCTTCTTCATACGAATAGCTAAGGCCTTAGAAATAACCTTACTAATGACACCCACCAGATTGATAGGACGATAATTAATAAGGCTAACCGGGTCACTGACCTTAGGCACAAGAGCTATAAATGACGTCCCACTACCAAGGTTGATATTACCAGATTCATGAAACCAAGCAAAGAGTCTACCAAAATCATCCTTAAACAACTCCCAAAAATGTTTAATGAAGTTAAAATTCATACCATCCGGTCCAGGAGACTTGTCGTTCCCGCAATCAAAAACAGCTTCCTTAATTTCCTGATCCGAGAATGCTACAATCAAAAGATTACCCTCCTGTTCCGATAGCCTCTTGATGTTTGGGAGCGAGATCTCAGGCCTATCGACGTGGACCTCTAGAAACTTGTCACGAAAGAAAGATAATATTTGTTTTTTAATTAAAGACGGTTTAGAGCACCAAACTCCGTTAATGTCAAGCCCGTGCATCGAGTTAACCGCTTTCCTCTTGTTGACCAAAGCATGAAAGAATTTGGAGTTTTCATCTCCGTCCAACGCCCACCTAGCACGAGCTCTTTGTTTAAGATCCAAGTTTCTTCTGAAATCCACTTCTTTAATGATCCTCCTATTCTCCGCCATAATCCATTCCTCCTCTTCAGTGAGAGATCTAGTTTCCATCTCAATCTCTAAAGATTCCAACTCCGAGAGAGCTAAAGTTTCTTTTTCCTTTTCCTTAGACAAAAAATCATCTCTCCACACTTTTAAGCGAGACCTTATACGAGCAAACTTAGCGGAGAGACAAAGATCCGGAGGTTCAAAGACCTCGAAATCTTCCACCGCTTCCTTGACCGCCTCTTCAAAGCCTTCTTTACCAATCCAAGAGCTGAAAATCCGGAACGGATGGGGCCCGAACCTAAGATCAGCCAACTCTAACAAAATCGGACAATGGTCCGAGCGTCTATTCGGGAGCACCCTGACACACGCCGACGGCCACTTGTTAAAGAACTCCGAACAAACCAAAAACCGGTCCAATTTGCTAAGTTTGTTGCCGTTATCTCTGATACAAGTGAAATTCTGACCCTGCAACGGGTATTCCAACAAACCATTGTCAAAGATAAATTTGTTGAAATTCTCCGCACAAACCTGTTTAAACTTTGACCGCTTTCTTTCTTCTGGGGCACGAACCGCGTTAAAATCACCCACAACTAACCATTTACCCTCAGAGTGATCAATGTGGACTGTGATCTGGTTCCACAGAAGCAACTTAGCCGAAGTGTTTTGCGGAGCATAAAC
The DNA here is from genome assembly GCA_030545235.1 of Helianthus tuberosus. Lineage (NCBI taxonomy): Eukaryota > Viridiplantae > Streptophyta > Magnoliopsida > Asterales > Asteraceae > Helianthus > Helianthus tuberosus. The sequence continues at coordinate 65,062,639 of CM060417.1, read as the reverse complement.
ATTTATCAGGTTAATAACATCCCCATGACCCACCAATTCACCTTTTAAAATCAGAAAACATCTGTTCTGAATTACCGAACCAACTTTCAGAACTTTAGGGTCCCAAATCCAAACCAAACCTCCTGAAAGACCAACCGAATCCACAGACGCAAACTCGAAATTTTCATTCCCCCAGAACCCGACAAGGTCCGATTTAACAACCGAAGCAGCCTTCGATTCTTGCAGAGCAATAACACTAACTTTATTGAGAAGCCTGATGTCCTTAACCCACGATTTCTTAACCCCCCTAGAATACCTCTGATATTAACAGAGAGATAATTCATTGGATCACCACATTCATACCTTGACCTCTGATAAAGTCTCTGACCAGATCGCTGTGATTCCCAAGGTTCACTCCCACGGCGTTCCCAATTTTTAAGGTAGCTTCAATCTCCTCTGATTCCTTTTCCTCGAACGAGTCTCTAACCACACCATCCGAATCCGATTCCTGATTGACGTCGCCAGGATCCATCTCTGGATCACAAGGAAGCTCCTTATTGCTGACCTGCCGACCGGTCGGAACCGAAGCATCGTTCCCTCCGCCATCTCTGACAAAGTCACCGGCTCTGATATCCTGAGGTCTGATTGTATTATTATCGCCACTGAGATCAGAATCTTTCTTGTTAAGATCAAAACAAAAACCCCCTTCATCCCTTAGTCTCTTCTTGGGCCCCTCCACCGAACCTGGACTTGACACCCCATTCGTAGAAGCAGGCTTTGACCTGGGCCTAAGAAGAACGTTCCTTTTTTTGGGCCTAGTGGGTTGATCCAGAGAATTAAAAAAATAAGTTCCATTAATTAAAGGGGAATTCAAATTCTTATTCTGCTGGGACCCAACAGCGTGAGGGACCGGCTGTCCGCCATCCAAGGACTCTTCTCCAACCTCATTGTCTAAACCAACCGAATGATTGAATTCCTTGGGCCCACCACCAACGTTCTGAATCCCTGCCTTTTCGGTCCCTTCCCCATGCCCATGCACCAAATTCCCATGCATAGGAGAGCCGACTTTACCCACCTTTTCTTAATCCACAAATAAAGGAAGTTGACTTTTAGGTGCCTCATCACCTTTATGAGGACTAGCCCCGACAACATCGAGAAAATGACCTATCCCATCATTACTATTTACTTTCCTTGGAATATTCACCACATTAAATCCTTCTGCAAAATGAGACACGTGAGTCACCTGGTCTTCCCCATGCAACCTTTCATTATTTTCCCCATGCAACCTTTCATTATCACCCGACTTTACCGATTCTGACGATTCAACATTCCGGTGTATTGGCTCATCCAACTTCCGATTCAAAGGCTCATCCAACTTCATCTCCGATGACTTAGCAACGGACCCAAACAGCGAATCACCGTCCTCGGACAGAACTGAGTCCCCGTCTGGATCCAGACAATCGGGAATCCAATCTCCCAAATCTTCCGACACCCAAACTCTATACCTCTTGTCTTGCCAAGCAACAACGAGCTCCTCGGAAATCCGATTGCCTTCGCCAACTAAGACACCGACACTAACCAAGGAAAGGTCACCGTCCTCCTCCCCGATTTGCGGCGGCTTAACCACCGTACCGAACCGGCTACACAAGGAAGTAACCACTTCATCACAAAAAAGGTGAAGGGGAATCCCGTGAACACGCAGCCACGCCACCCGCTCAAAGGCCAAGGCCTGACCAATCCATACATCCATCTTTGAGAACCAATCTTCCCACACCGAGACCTGATCACGGAAATCCAAAGCAGAATCTGAGCTATCAAACACCAGAAGAAGATTGAAACCACCCACGTACTGAATCACCACGTTCCCCAAACCAGCTTCGAAAAGAAGTTGTTTAACCGAAATCAAAATTTTAAAGTTACGGACTCTGGCTAAAACCGCTCGATTATGTTTGCTTCCCAGTGCTACCACTCCTGCATCGATTCTGACTTCGTCGACCTCTCCAGCAGAGGGCTTCAGACCGGCCTCCGGGTTCAGAGCCATACTATATGAGAAACCCGGCCTAACATGACCCCCGTTAACCATCCGATTCGCCGTATTCCCCTCTGTCTTTTTTGGCCTAGCAGGATCGGACTTCAACCCTCCAAAGTCTACCAATTCATTCTCCTTCGCGAACCTCGCAACGTTAATCTTAAGTGTATTCCTTCCCAGCTTGACCCCCTTAAGCTTCTTTTCCATCTCTTTCCAGTCGGAAACTCCTTTAAACCCAACGAAGCCAAATTTCAGACCGTCTTTGTTTCTTTTCCTGGCAATGTACACTCCCGAAAGTTCACCATACTCTTTGAGAATGGAGGCCAAGTCCCAAGGTCTACATCCCTCAGGGATGTTGGCGACAAAAAACTTAGTAATAAGACCAATCATCTTCGGGCGAACGTAACGCCACCGGAGAACCCAGGAGCGAATGGGCAAGACTGTCAACAAATTAGAAAGAACGGTAAGCCAGGATTCCAGACCAAAGAGGAATAAAACTCACCACTCTCGCTAATCCGAATCGGACTACACCGTCGAGCACCTGACGAAAACTGATGACCCAGACAAACGGAGAACGGAGAAGCACCGGAGAAACCTTGGCCGCGAATGGGCAGGACGGTCAACAGGTTAGAGAGTAAGGACTATCAAGATCTGCAAAAAGGTGCAGATCGACAATACCTTACCCGCTAAACCAAAGGTGTCAGTACCGTCGAGCAAACCAAGCGTTTCCCGGCGAAAAAAAATCCGACACTCCAGCAAAGATTTGGGCCGAGTACATTAACAGTTTATATACATTATGGAGGCCTTTTCGTGCATGTGCACACAACAGTTTATATATATATATACATTGTTTGGACTGATATTGGTTAATGGATTGTTAGAATTATTGGATGGATTTATTAGTTTGGGGCCGCATATTACTGTTGAACACACATACATATAATCTAAATAATTGATTTTGGGTCACAAACAAACCGGTTCACAGTTGGGTCACTACAATGACACTGGGCCACGAGATTTAGTGTGCACACAACCCAGCTGGGCCGGATTCAATTGAACCACATGACTGGACTTGGGCCACCAGTGTTGGGCCGAGTAAGACTGCCTAGGCAGTGGCCACACATAGTGTGATGTGGCTGGACAATGAATGTTTAGATTTGCTAGAAATTGTGTTAAATACATACTTTATCTTTGGGCCATACATGTTTAACAGCGGGATTGAAGGGTGTACGGGTAGGCTATGTATGTATGTATATGACATGTTTGAGTGGTTACATGTTAAGCATTTAGTTGGTACCCCTGATGGATAAATTGATTGAGTCACTTTGGGCCAACACTTGTTTTACATAGGGCCGATCCATAGGATGCATATCAAAAAGGCTTTGTTTGTGTAATCATGAAATGTGTTGATTAAGAATGTATCACTGATTTGTATATATACAATTTGGACATCAAAGGGTTACTGTTAGTTGACTTTTTCATATACGTGAATGAAACGCATGGGCTCATGAACTAAATGCATGCTAAGAAACTGAGTTGTGATGTTATCAATTATATGGGTACTATTTATGCAATAATCATGTGATATGTGTAATGCATGCGACTCGAATATTCAAATGTGACTACGTGGTAATTGATGCAAAATGTCACCTGCATGGTTTGATACGAATAAGATTCTAACTGTTAGTGGTAACTCATTTAGGACGTACTTGATCAACTGGTAGACTCGTAGATAATCCTACCGAGCAAATCGAAGGTGAGTTCACTACTTTGAGCATGCGTCCCGGTGGTTTGCGACAGTCAGTGGGTATCCCGGGGAGGGATAAATCTTTTGGGTAAAACTGTGATGTTGGATAATATTCTCACTCTCTATCTCTTAAGTCCCATCGTTTGCTATCGTGGGTGGTAGCGGGGTATTAGTTGGTAGCGCTACTTAGGTTTGGCACCCTCACGCCGTACCGGGGAGGACGGTTGTGAACTAATTACCCAGTCGGGCCCAGTGCTTTGATAGGAGCACTGGGGAAAGGGCAAAACATACATCAGGGGCCGTCTTGTTCAGTATCGAGATATTATCAACATTACTTTCGGATTTAAATTCAATGGATTAACTAATCACTTGGTAACTAACGTTTTCGTAAAACTATGAACTCACCAGCGTTATCTGATACACTTGTTGCATGCTCGTGGGTCGTTAGATTTCATGGATTTGGAACTTGCTGTTTGGAGCGGCTAGAGTGGTCATAGGTCGTTCTGATTGGATACACATATTGGTTCATTGATTTCATACATTTGTTATGAGAATATTAAACTATGGTTTCGTTAATGCTTCCGCTGAACATGTTGGGTTTTACTTAAACTTATTGTGGATACTTTCGTTAATAATTGGCAATTTCATTTTAAACTTGTTATGAGTTCAACATGATTAGTGGCTCGTTATTGGTTTGTCACACGCCTAGCAGGGTTTCCATGGGTGGTATTTTGGGGGTGTGACAAGATGGGTGTTTGTGTTCTTGATTCTGGTTAGTTTTTTGAATATTGAACCATCTTGATTCTGTTTTACTTGGATCTTGGATTGATTTATTTTATCTTGGATCTTTGGATTGATTCTGCAAGAGAGGTGGTTGTTGATCTTGATTCTGGTTAGTTTTTTGAAACAATTTTTTATTTGTGTTTTTTATTATGTCGGTTTTGTGTTTGCATAAAGTGATTCTGTTTGCATAAGGTGATTCTGGTAGGATTCTCCGATGATTGATTTGTGTTTTTGATATTGAGGGTTGAGTTGGCAGTGATAATTTGTAACAATTTTTTCGACAATTGATGACCATGGAGCGGCGAGGATGGTGGAGTGTAGGTTTTTGAACCTGCAACCCCACTTTGCAGCCTTTGATTATTGGAAAGTTTGAGCCAAGCCCCGTTTTTTTCAAGATCCACACATCGTTTTGGATTTTTTATTGTTGGGTTTTTTTCAGTCGATGATGATAAGTCAATTTATCTGAAACACCTACTGAGTCGCGATTTTTGGGTGAGTTCGTTTGTTAAGATTCTCAAATTTCGTAACCAGAAATCGGGGGTCGGGGGGGTAAAAAGATATTCGGCGTAAAAAAAATTGTTTTTTGTAAAAAAAAATTGTAAAAAATGTTTTTTTACAACCGTAAATTTTTTTTGTAAAAAATGTTTTTTTTTTGAAACGTAAAATTTTTTTGTAAATAAAAGTTCTTTTGTAAAAAATGTTTTTTTACAACGGTTAAAAATTGTTTTTGGTAAAAAAAATGTTTTTTTACAACCGTACAAAAGTGTTTTTTGTAAAAAAAAAATATATGTTTTTTGTAAAAAAAAATCTGTTTTTTGTAAAAAAAATATTTTTTGTAAAAAAGTTTAAACCCGTAAAAAATTTAACGTAAAAAAATTTAAAACCGTAAAAAAGTTTTCGTAAGTGTTTTGTTTTCCGTAAAAAAAAAATTCCGTAATAAAAGGTTTTTTTTTTAAATTGCTTCGTAAAAAAAGTTTTTCGTAAAAAACGGGATGTAAAAAAACACGGTTTTCGTAAAAAAAGTTTTTCGTAAAAAAAAGGTTTTCGTAAAAGAAGTCTTTCGTAAAAAAAGTCTTTCGTAAAAATAGTTTTGAAAAAAAAGTTTTTCGTAAAAAACGGAGTGTAAAAAAACGACGCGTAAAAAACGGTACGTAAAAAACGGCGAGTAAAAACGAGGCGTAAAAAACGGCGCATAAAAAACGACGCGTAAAAAACGGGTTGTAAAAATCGGCGCGTAAAAAACCGAGCGTAAAAATGGGGGCATAAAGATGGGGCGTAAAAAAACAGCTCGTAAAAACGTTTTTTGTAAAAAAAATCTTGAAAAGATTGTTTTTTTTTGTTAAAAAATCTGATTTTAAAATGTTTTTTAATAAAAAAATCTGATTTTAATAAAAAAAACAATTAATATAATAAGCCAAAAAATAAAAACAATAAATACAAATAAGACAAAAAACAAATTTACTAAATTACCCTTTGACATTAAAATATTAAAAATATAATAAGACAAAAACGATTTAATATTACTTTTAATCTCGTCCATACATCTCGAAGATCCAATGGTTGGAAAGTGGTTATCAAGGTTTTCGCAACTGGAGGTTGTTTTCATATAATATATATATATATATATATATATAGAGAGAGAGAGAGAGAAGATCATGCGAGAACCACCTCTTATTGCGAGAACCGCGAGAACTAATGTGAACACAACCAAAAATGCCTAAAAATAGCTAAAAATCACACAAAAAAATGTTTTGATATTTTCTATATAAAAATCGCTACTTTTCGAAGCCAAAAAAAATAAATAAATAAAAAAATGTAAAAAAAAAAAAATTTCCACTAAAAGTAGCGATTTGAGCATAAAAAATATTAAAAAAAAATTTAGATTTTTTTAGTTTTTTTGGGGGTTTAGTTTTTAGCATTTTAGCTTGGGGGTGGGGGGGGGGGGGGTTTAGGTTTTTGGGGGGAGGGGGGATTAGATTTTTTTGGGGGTTTTAGTTTTTAGCATTTAGCTTGAGGGGGGGGGGGGGGGGGTTAGGTTTTTTTTTTTTGAGGGGGGGGTGGGGGTTTAGGTTTTTTTTTGGGGGGGGGGGGGTTAGGTTTTTTTATGTTTTCTTTAGGTTTTTTTATGTTTTCTTTAGGTTTTTTTAGCTATTTTAGGTTGTGTTCACATTGGTTCTCGCGGTTCTCGCGGTTCTCGCAATAAGGGTGGTTCTCACATGAACTCCTCCCTATATATATATATATATATATATGGGGAAGATCATGCGAGAACCACCTCTTATTGCGAGAACCGCGAGAACCAGTGTGAACACAACCAAAAATGCCTAAAAAAAGCTAAAAATCACACAAAAAGTTTTTTTTTAATATTTTTTATATAAAAATCGCTACTTTTCGAAGCCAAAAAAAAAGTTTAAAAAAAAAAAAAAATTTTAATTTTTTTTTGCCACTAAAAGTAGCGATTTGAGTATAAAAAAAATGTATATATTTTTTTTTAGATTTTTTTAGGTTTTTTGGGGGTTTAGTTTTTAGCATTTTAGCTTGGGGGGGGGGGTGGGGAGGGTTTAGGTTTTTGGGGGGTGGGGGAGGGGGGTTTAGGTTTTTTTTTTTTTGGGGGGGGGGGGGGTTAGCTTTTTTTTTGGGGGGGGGGGGGGTGGGGGTTAGGTTTTTTTAGGTTTTTTTTAGCTATTTTAGGTTGTGTTCACATTAGTTCTCGCGGTTCCCGCAATAAGGATGGTTCTCGCATGAACTCCTCCCTATATATATATATATATATATATATATATATATATATATATATATATATAGACACACACATGTACACTAATCGAACCACAAAAACAAAAACAAAAAAATATTATGATTATATAACACAATTATCAGTTTGGGTGAATAGTAATTTATTTTTGTCATTTTGCTTTCATTTTGTTTTTTTTTTAACTTTTACCTCTTAACTTTTAGTATTGACACTTACAACCCCTTAACTTTTCTTTTTGTCTTATGTATGTTTTAAACTTTTACCTCTCATCTTTTTGCGTGTGCTTATTACAGATGAATCCAGAAACTGATTATGATTGCGTAAGAAGTTTTGGTTCCCTTTTCTCAGATGATATTCTAATCCGAGCTGTAATAATTCGTTATATATATGTTTGTGTCTGTGTGTGAAGTTTTTTTTTTGTTCTACATATTCTTGTGATTAATGCTAGCAATCTTCAGGGAACAACGATAAAATTTCAGAGGACAGCTGATGGACATTTTGTGACTAAGAGTGAGTCTCACCGTGATCTATGCTTGACATATATTCTCATTTATGTCATAATATTATATTAAAAATTCCACTAAAAACCTGGTGCAGTTGAAGGCAATCGGATTGGTGCGGTTCATAGCAGGGATTTTGTGTAGTAAGTCTTTTATTTATATCTGTCAATTGCACTTTCTTGCATGTCTTCTGTATTCATTAAACAGTTTTATATGCACAGCTAATTTAAAAAAAAATCCACTAAAAAGTTGTGAAGTTCTACTAAAGAAGCACCTTTTTATATTACACGTTAAAGTCACTCTTTATGATTATTGTTAGAGGTGGCAAGTTTGGTACATTTACCTATGAATGAGTAGACTCGGGTTGTGTTTTATTTGTAGCTTAAGTGGGAAAAACTGCCAAATGTTGGCAATAAAATAGACTGGTCAAATGGGTTGAAAGTTGCCCAAAGTGTACGTTTAACGCTTAAAACCTCCAAATCATTGATCAAGTCATTATTTTTTACCAAAAGTTAAGTCAAATGGTTAGTTGGTGGTTTATTTTTTCATTTTCTATTTTTTTTTCTTTATATATTATCCAGGGAAACAACCTTAGAGGGAGAGATTTTAGTGACTTTGCATTGGCATGTAGGGGTGTGCAAAACTAATGGAGATTTGACGATTGGATATCTTTCATTTTTGTAGGTTGGATTTACACTAGATATATCTGCAGACCTACAGTCACTTTTCACATGGAATACCAAGCAGGTTTTCTACACTATTTGTGATTATTATTGCTTATCATCATTCATCTGCAAAATCATTGTTGTATCCCTGTGTCTGATTACACAAATTATGAATAAGAAAACAGACTAGAAAGTCCATCTTCAACTTCACGTTTGTATTTTTACGTGCAGGTTTCTATATTTTTAGCTTCTGAATATAGCACTCCAAAGAATTCCCTTAATCAGGTACGATTAATTGTCTCTTTTCCGAAATTCAGTTGTGTTTTAATATATGTTTGATGACTAATTCAGAATAATATGTCATTGTCAGGATTCATTGTGGGATCGTATCATACCAGCAAGAGAAGATGTAACGTTTTCTACAAAAATTAAGAACAAGTACAGGTTCATTGGTCAGGTAATTATTTTTTTCAAAAAGTAAAGTCAAATGGTTAGTTGGTGGTTTATTTTTTCGTTTGCTAATTTTTGTGTTTTCTTTATATATTATCCAGGGAAGCAACCTTAGAGGTAGAGATTTTAATATGCTTTTCAAATGGGGTTTACTCAAAACCTAGAAATTTTTCGACTTTTTCGTATTCGCATAAAACGGTTGAAGGTAGTGAGTCTGTGAAGACTCTTCCTTGGTTAGCAAGAAATAAAGATGGTGAAGTAAAAGAGGTTGAAAAATCGGTAACGAGACGATCTTCTTGGGGGGAATCGGCTGAGTGGTTAGGAAAAGTGGTAGGGAAAAGTTTAGGAGAAAAGATTTTAAACAAAGTAAGGTCTCGGAAGATGAGTTGATGCCAAGAAAAGTTAATCGTTCTTCTTGGGAATAATCGGCTGAAAAGTTTGCGAGAAATGGTGTTGAGAGTAACGAAAGTGGTATGAGATTTGATGAACGGAGTGGGTATCGAGAAAGAAGGAATGTATCAGATGATGAATCAGATATTGAAAGTGAAGAAATGGATAATCCGAAGTGGTATAAGGTTCAAGAGCGGTTCGATAGGTTTGATAAGGTTGTGGGTGTGGAGCGCAACGATAGCTTTAATCAGCAAGATAATTAGGGCAAGAGAGTATGGAAAGAAGCTAGCGAATCTAGCATACCGAAAATTATAGGTAAATGTGTGTATGGAGTTAGCCCTGTGTTAGTTGCATTATCATCGAACCGAAGAGAGTTTTATGTTTTGTATATTCAAGAAGGTATTTAACCAAAAATAATAACAAGAAAAAGGACAAGAAAGCGTTCGAAAAAGTCTTGAAGCTTGTCGATAAAATAGGACTGACAAAGAAAGAGATATCAAAACACGATCTTAATATGTTTGCAGATAACCGACCGCATTAGGGTTTGATTCTCGACACTTCACCGTTAGAAATGTTGAACATACGTCAACTGGATCGCGTAGTGGAAAACAAAGGAACCGGGCTTTGGTTGGCGTTAGATGAAGTTGTGGACCCACAAAACTTGGGTGATATAATCAGGTCAGCGTATTTTTTTGGTGCATCGGGGGTTGTACTTTGCGCAAAGAATTCCGCACTACTTAGTGGGGTTGTAAGTAAAGCGAGTGCTGACTCACTTGAGTTAACCGAGCTTCGGTCGTATAAGAACATGATACAGTTTTTGGTTTCTTCAGCTAAATCAGGTACGATTAATCATCTCTTTTCCGAAATTTAGTTTTGTTTTAATATCTGTTTAATGACTAATTCAGAATAATATGTCATTCTCAGGTTTAATTGTGGGATCGTATCATACCCGCAAGTGAAGATGCAAAGTTTTCTACACAAAATTAAGAACAAGGTTCATTGATCAGGTAATTATTTTTTACAAAAAGTTAAGTTAAATGGTTAGTTGGTGGTTTATTTTTTTGTTTTCTAATTTTTTGTTTTCTTTATATATTATCTTAGGTAGCAACCTTAGAGGTAGAGATTTTAATATGACTTTGCATTAGCATGTGATGCCAAAAACTAGCAAAATGTTTGCAGACAAGGTGGTCATGCCCGGTTATCGCTTGCCTGAGTCATACAGATAATGTGGATAGCCCATGATTGACAAATAGGGATGGCAATGGGTCGGGTTCAGGGCGGGTATTGGCAATCCCATACTCATACCCGGTTGTAAAATTGTATCCCATACCCGACCAAATACCCGTTGTCACACCCCTTTCTAAGGCGGAAGCACGAGGTGTGATCTTGAAAGGTTCTCGTTGCATACGAATGGTAAACATACTACATGCTCGTAAAAATAACTTCAAATACCAATAACATTACGTAACTGAAAACATAGGTTAAGTTTGGAGTTTACATCACATCATAAAACGTTGTCTGAAAAGTTTACAACATTATTCAAGGATAAACATAAACAACATCCAAGAGCAAGAGTAAGACCGCGTGCACATCCACTTTAGTTACCTAAAATACATGTGAGTTTTTGAAAAATCGTCAACATAATGTTGGTGTGAATTCATGCAGTTTTTGTATTGATTGTTTGTATACTTTGTATGAAAACATGGTATGTAATTTGTATAAATCAAGTATTTCTGTAAGTATAAGGAAATCGAGATCGCTAATGGTTTGCAAGGCCATTAACATGTGACACGACATAGGAAGCATCCAAACCATAGGCATTTTTAGTAGTCGATTCACGACTGTGACACAAAAGCACTGCTTGGTACTAGTTATCACCAAGAGTGTGGCTGCCTGAAACCCCTTAGATCTAACTTTTTGTTCCGCGGTCTTAGTATGTACACGATTAATGGTGCTTCTGGTACCCAATTCATGACATGACCTAAAGTATCATTCCTTAGTTTTTTTATTCAATCATACCATAACACATGTATTTTCCCCAAGTTTAGAAAGCATATAAAAGTTTAAAGTGGGGACATGAACTCACAACTTTGCGTTTCTTGCACTGTAAACTTCATCGGGTTTGCTTATATAGCGTCGTGACCTATACGTGTTTTATTAACGTTAGTCACTAGACTTGTATCGCACAAGTACAAGTCACCATCTTTTATGTATTTGTTCTTTGTTGTTAAAAATAACTTATATTTTTAACTATGTATCTTACTTATATTATTTTCTCAAAAATAAATATAAGTATCTTGTATATTTTCACCCGAGTTATGTATTTTTGTCAAAAACTTCATTTTAAATTCATAACTTGTCCAAGTTACATAATCTTTTAAGAAATATATTTTCATAAATATATGTTCTTATATTTGTCTATGCATGTTGTATGTGTATTTTTTTTTTTTTTTTTGTATTTTCAAGTCCTAATACACTATTACATATAATACATACCACATACACTTAGCACAAAATTTGGTGATCAATAAATATATATATTTTGCTCAAAAATATACATACTTAATATCAATTTTTATCTTGAAGAAATCATCATTTCTTAACTTGAAGTTTACATAAAAATTAGGGAAACCTTGGTAAATATTTTTAGGTAAATTTTTAGGTAATAAGCTTCACCAAAACTTATATTTTTCTAAGTGTCAAAATTTTATAGAAATTTTGACATGGTTTCTGTGATGGGTAGTTAAGTAATCTAATTGGATTTCAAGAGATTTAGTTAGTGTTTGAGTGTATGATGTGTTATATAGTGTGTTAGGGTGTTCGGGGATCATAAGTAGCTCAGAAATAATAAAACAATGCTTCTAGTATAGTTTTGGTGTTTCGGGTAGTGTCCGGTTGTTTGGTTAGATATATGTTTGTTAAAGTGCTACATTGCACCGTTTTGTGTCCTTTATGTACCCTTTTGTGACACTTTCAATTCCCGACACTTAGGAAAGCATTCAGGACTAATTAGTCATATTTTTACATGTTACTAACTTGTTACAATGCTGAATTTTGCTGAAATATATGAAATTCAGCATTTAAAGTGTATTTCGGGTGCTTTTCAGTGCGTATTTTAGCTTCCGGAAAGTCTATATGTTAACCCTTGTATACATTCTTGGGTTTTAATGTATTTTAGACTTTGGACCTACTCCTGGGCCATAATTTCATTATCTGACTGCTTTCTGCAGAGTTGCTGACACAATGTGCCTTACCGGTGAGTTTACTAGTCTTTCTGACGCAACGCTAATAGTAATGCATAAGGCAATATTTGAAGTATAAAACGTGCATGAATTCACATGTATAGCATGAAATCAGACAATGTTGACATTTAAGCACATAATTTCAGTTATTAAGTATTAATTAAATTGTACGGAAATTACCGGTTTTGTGCCAGTTGTCACAGTCTCCCCCCGTTAAAAGAATTTCGTCCCGAAATTCAGGCTGAGCTAACTCTCACAGGAGTTTTCTTGAACAGGTGGGGGTACTTTTCTTTAAACTGGTCTTCACGTTCCCACGTGTACTCGGGTTCATGCTTAGAGTTCCAACGTACTTTGACAAGTTTGACACTACTCCTTCGGGTCTTGTTGACTTTCCAGTCTGTAACCTAAACGGGTTGTTCTGTAAATCGGAGGGTGTCGTCAATATGCACTTCATCCGCAGGGATGATCACTATTTCTTGGGTTGGACTCTTCTTGAGATTGGACACATGAAACGTATCATGTACTCCGTTACGTTCTTCCGGTAATTCCAACTTGTAAGCCACGGTACCAATTCTTTCCAAAATCTTGAATGGTCCGATGTATCGTGGATTCAGCTTTCCACGTTTTCTGAATCTTACTACGCCCTTCCAAGGTGAGACCTTCAACAAAACTTTGTCTCCCACCTCGAACTCTAATGGTTTTCGTCTTCGATCAGCGTATCTCTTTTGTCGATCTCGAGCCTCCTTAATGCGCTCTCGGATCTGTATGATTTTGTCGGTTGTCTGTTGGACAAGTTCAGGACCAACCATTTGTTTGTCTCCAGCGTCTGCCCAATATAATGGTGAGCAGCACTTGCGGCGATACAGAGCTTCGAACGGTGCGGCTTTTATACTCGTATGGTAGCTATTATTGTAGGAAAACTCAACTAAGGTTAGGTAAGTATCCCAGCTGCCACCTAGATCCATAACATATGCACGAAGCATATCTTCGAGTGTTTGTATGGTCCGTTCGCTCTGACCATCTGTTTGCGGATGGAAGGCCGTGCTTAGATCTACTTGAGATCCAAAGGCCTCCTGGAAGGATTGCCAGATCCTTGAGACAAAACGTCCATCTATGTCTGAGATAATTGAGATAGGCACTCCATGACGTGCCATGATTTCTTTCAAGTACAACTCAGCAAGCTTTCCAGTGCTATCCTTCTCTCGGATCGGTAGGAAATGCGCAGACTTCATTAACCTATCGACTATTACCCATATCATATCATGCCCTCTAGGGGTCCTGGGTAACTTTGTTATGAAGTCCATCGAGATTTGCTCCCACTTCCACATGGGTATCTCTGGTTGTTGCAGTAGGCCAGACGGTTTCTAATATTCAGCCTTAACCTTAGCACAGGTTAGGCACTTTCCAACATAAACAGCAACGTCGCTCTTGAGTCTCGGCCACCAATAATATTCTTTCAAGTCTTGATACATTTTGTCCTATCATGGGTGGATCGAGTATCTCGACTTGTGTGCTTCATCAAGGATGACTTCTTGAATACATCCATAGAGCGGAACCCAAATACGCCCCTTTGTTTGGCACCAAATATTTCAACATACCTTGGAGGTATTCAGCTCTACGATTCTCTCCCTTAAGGGCTTCTTGGTGTGCGTCATGAATGCGTGCAGTGAGGTTCGTTCGAATAGTCATTTCCAATGCTCGAACCCTTAGGGTCTTAACCCTTTCCTTTCGGCTTAACGCGTCTGCTACAACGTTTGCCTTTCCAGGATGGTACTTAATCTCACAGTCATAATCGTTCAACAACTCAACCCATCGTCGCTGACGCATATTTAATTCCTTCTGATCGAATATGTGTTGTAGGCTTTTGTGATCTGTGAAGATTGTGCATCGAGTACCATATAAATAATGTCTCCAGATCTTCAAAGCGAATACCATCGTGCCTAGCTCCAGGTCATGTGTGGTGTAGTTCCTTTCATGCACCTTCAACTGTCTTAAAGCGTAAGCGATGACTTTTTGGCGTTGCATAAGCACGCAACCCAAACCTTGTCGCGAAGCATCGCAGTATACCACGAAGTCTTTAGTGCCTTCGGGTAAGGATAGTATCGGTGCATCGCATAGCTTATTTTTGAGCAATTGGAAGGCTTCTTCCTGTTGTCACCCCAGTCGTACTTCTTGTCCTTCTGCGTAAGGGTAGTCAGCGGTTGAGCTATTTTGGAGAAATTCTCAATAAACCGTCGGTAATAGCCCGCTAAGCCCAAAAATTGTCGAACTTCAGTTGGGGTTTTGGGGGCTTCCCAATTCTTTATTGCTTCTATCTTGGCTGGGTCTACATGAATGCCCTTCTCGTTCACAACGTGACCAAGAAACTGTACTTCGCGAATCCAGAATTCACACTTTGAGAACTTTGCATAAAGTTTCTCTTTCTTTAGTAGTTCCAAAATGGTTATGAGGTGTTGCTCGTGCTCTTCTCTTGTTTGTGAGTAAATCAGGATATCATCGATAAATACAATCACGAATTTATCGAGATATGGTTTGCACACGTGGTTCATCAGATCCATAAATACCGCTGGCGCGTTCGTCAGTCCGAATGGCATCACAAGGAACTCTTAATGCCCATAACGCGTTCGGAATGCAGTCTTTGGTACGCTTTCCTCTTGGATTCTCAATTGATGGTATCCAGATCAAAGGTCGATCTTGGAATAGTAGCTCGATCCTTGCAACTGATCAAATAAGTCATCAATCCTCGGTAGTAGGTACCGATTCTTGATTGTGAGCTTGTTTAACTCTCTATAGTAGATACACATCCGCAGTGTTCCATCCTTCTTCTTCACGAACAATACTGGAGCTCCCCAAGGCGAGAAGCTTGGCCATATGAATCCTTTATCCAACAACTCCTGGAGTTGTGTAGATAATTCTTGCATCTCGGATGGTCCAAGTCGATAGGGTGCCTTGGCTACAGGAGCGGCTCCTGGAACCAAGTCTATATGGAATTCGACTTGTCGTTGCGGAGGTAGTCCTGGCAGATCTTCGGGAAAAAACATCTGGGAATTCCTTCACCACAGGAATGTCTTCGAGTTTCGGCTCCTCAGCCTTCTTATCTACAACGTGCACCAGGAAAGCAACACATCCTTTCCTTAAGCACTTCTGTGCCTTCATGCAACTGATGATTCGCAGAGGCGCGTCTCGTTTTTCTCCATGCACGATGAGAGTTTCATCATTCGCAAGAGGGATGCGAATGATTTTCTTGTGACAACCAGTCCATTCCGACCACTACATCGAAACTACCCAATTGAATACGTAAGAGGTTGATGCTAAATCTTCGCTCACCAAGTTCTAATGTGCAACCTCTAACAACTTCACCCGATTCAACAAGTTTACCATTGGCTAGTTCTATGGAATAAGGAATATCTAATCTACTAGATTCTATTCCAAGCATACGTTTAAATTCCACAGACATGAAGCTATAATCGGCACCAGTGTTAAATAGTATGGATGCAAAGTGATTGTTAACGAGAAACATACCGGTGACCACATTAGGGTCCTCGCGTGCGTTCCTTGCTCCAATCACAAATGCTCGAGCCTGAGCATTGTTCTCCCTTGGACAGTCTTTCTTGAAATGGTCCTTGCTTCCACAACCATAGAATCCTTGGTTCCGCCCAGCTCCATTACCACTCCGGTTACCATTGCTATTGCCATTTCCTCCACCGTTTCTATTACTAGCACTGTTGCGGTTTCCATTCCCGTTCTTATTTCCTTTTCCCCAACAGTCCTCAGTATGGTGACCCAGGTTTCCACACTTGTCGCATTTTGGAACGCGACAAACTCCTTCGTGATGATGTTTGCACTGGTTGCAAATGGGCAGAGTGCCCAGGTATCTTCTGGCAGGAGCGTCATTCATGGTTGCAAAAGTTTTCACCTCCTGAGGCGAGTTGGGGTCGCGCTTCTTGTTGTTGGAACCCTTGTTGTTGCGTGTCGCTTGATTCAGGTTTGCATGCTTCCTTTTTCTTGTCACCAGACGACTCAGCATGCGTCTCGGTCTTTTCAGTTGGGTTCAGTGATAACTTCTTCATGCGAACAGCATCTTCAGTAAGGCTGATAGCCAGAGTTACAGCCTGAGTGATCGTTGCAGGTTTTGCTGCAGTCACCAAGCTGCGAAATTCCGGTGCCAATCCCCAGATGTAGCGCTCGATGCGTTTAAATTCTGGGGTCACCAGATAGGGGATCACTCTTGACAGATCATGAAACCTTCGAGTGTAACCATTAATATCAGCACCTTCCATGGTCAAATGCCAGAACTCAGTCTCCAACCTTTGGAGTTCAGAACGAGCGCAATACTTCTCTCTCATTTGTTCCTTTAGTTCATCCCATGTCATGCCGTACGCAGCATCATCACCCAGAGTCTGGACTTGCAAATTCCACCAAGTCAAAGCTTCATCAACAAACAACCCAGTAACAAATGTGACTTGCTGATCTGCTGTACACTTGCTCATACGGATAGTGGAATCCGTCTTTTCCGTCCAGCGTACAAAAGCCACTGCACCTCCAGTGCCATCGTAGTTTAGTGGCTTGCAGTCGAGAAACTGCTTGAAAGTGCAGCCTTGAGCCGTGTTTCCTCCAGATGAATCTCCATGTCCATTACGTCTAGTACCGCTTGGTCCTCCACTGTGCTCAGTGCGGTTCGCCTCGTACTGGGCGATAGCTGCGGAGATCCTTTCTTCTAGCAGGGAATTCAGCTCTTCAGCAGTTCTTGGCAGTGAGGGAGGAGGAGGTTGATCACGAGCGTTCACAGCTCTCCTGGGTGCCATGTTCTGTCAGAACACAACACAACAGGGTTAGACATTTGTTTGATATCGTCATACGAGACAGTAGTAGTATATATATACACAGGCATATACCACATAAGTGACATCAAACAATCCGCCAAACGTATAAATCAATTCATACAGCAACAAGCATGCATAAATAGATAAATATTGATGTGTCATAAGATATTCACCGAGTCTCTATACATATCAGGACAACTTGTAACATCATTATTTGCGAAGTAAACAGAATGCATAAGGGTTACATCACCCCATAGTACAAGTTTAATATATGTAAAGGACAAAATATCTTTCCTCACATTGGCGGTTCTTGTCTTTATACCCTAAATCATTACTCCAATAGAGTATTTAATAGGCTGGGGGAAGGGTGTTCATGTTTGACCTTCTCTTGTATTGTAGGAATCTCATTTGACACATGACAAGACTTGCTGTGGTTTATGTGCACTGAATTCCATAATTATGTATGCATCCATAATTACGTAATTCCTTGCACAGTCCGCACAGTTTGTTTCATCATCGGGTCACTTCCTTCAGGTAGGCCACTGTTTTCAGACGAAGATACGTGTACCTGTGATATTCTATTTCTAGTATATGCATATATTAATTATTACACATAGTTGCAAGCAATTTCTAGTCAAAGACAAGTGCTACTCCAGTGCACCCTAAGTCTCGTAGTGTCTTTTCTTAACTCTTTGAAAACAGTTTCAGGTAGTGGATGTCGCGGAAAGTTTTATGCAATGAAAAACTTTTTGAAAAATTGTTTTCATGAAAGGATCCTAAAGATTGTAGTCTAGACTCGAGAAGGAATCCTGGTTCACTACAATCGCAGCTCTGATACCAATCTATCACACCCCTTTCTAAGGCGGAAGCACGAGGTGTGATCTTGAAAGGTTCTCATTGCATACGAATGGTACACATACTACATGCTCGTAAAAATAACTTCAAATACCAATAACATTACGTAACTGAAAACATAGGTTAAGTTTGCAATTTACATCACATCATAAAACGTTGTCAGAAAAGTTTACAACATTATTCAAGGATAAACATAAACAACATCCAAGAGCAAGAGTAAGACCGCGCGCACATCCACTTTAGTTACCTGAAATACATGTGATTTTTTGGAAAATCGTCAACATAATGTTGGTGTGAATTCATGCAGTTTTTGTATTGAACGTTTGTATACTTTGTATGAAAACATGGTATGTAATTTGTAAAAATCAAGTATTTCTGTAAGTATAAGGAAATCGAGATCGCTAATGGTTTGCATGGCCATTAACATGTGACACGACATAGGAAGCAACCAAACCATAGGCATTTTTAGTAGTCGATTCACGACTGAGGCACAAAAGCACTGCTTGGTACTAGTTATCACCAAGAGTGTGGCTGCTTGAAACCCATTAGATCTAACCTTTTGTTCCGCGGTCTTAGTATGTACACGATTAATGGTTCTTCTGGTACCCTATTCGTGACATGACCTAAAGTATCATTCCTTAGTTTTTGTATTCAATCATATCATAACACATGTATTTTCCCCAAGTTTAGAAAGCATATAAAAGTTTAGAGTGGGGACATGAACTCACAACTTTGCGTTTCTTGCGCAGTAAACTTCACCGGGTTTGCTTATATAGCGTCGTGACCTATACGTGTTTTATTAAAGTTAGTCACTAGACTTGTATCGCACAAGTACAAGTCACCATCTTTTATGTATTTGTTCTTTGTTGTTAAAAATAACTTATATTTTTAACTATGTATCTTACTTATATTATTTTCTCAAAAATAAATATAAGTATCTTGTATATTTTCACCCGAGTTATGTATTTTTGTCCAAAACTTCATTTTAAATTCATAACTTGTCAAAGTAACATAATCTTTTAAGAAATATATTTTCATAAACATATGCTCTTATATTTGTCTATGCATGTTGTATGTGTATTTTTTTTTTTTTTTTTTTGTATTTTTACTCCTTAGGAGTATTTAGTGTATTTTCAAGTCCTAATACACTATTACATATAATACATACCACATACACTTAGCACAAAATTTGGTGATCAATAAATATATATATTTTTCTCAAAAATATACATACTTAATATCAATTTTTATCTTGAAGAAATCATCATTTCTTAACTTGAAGTTTACATAAAAATTAGGGAAACCTTGGTAAATATTTTTAGGTAAATTTTTAGGGAATAAGTTTCACCAAAACTTATATTTTTCTAAGCGTCAAAATTTTATAGAAATTTTGACATGGTTTCTGTGACACCCCAGGAAAACCATGAAACCATGCAACCTATCTTGCTTCCTCAGTAACTACGTGCTAAATTTCGGGACGAAATTTCTTTCAACTTGGGGATAATGTGACAACTCGTGTTTTAGAACCTCTCTTTGTACTTTGATGTAGCGTATGTGGAACGTTATGTGATTATATGAACTTGGTTGATTAATTGAATGTTATGTTATGTGTTTATGTGTAACGAATTGTATTGTATATTAACGAACCGATCGCACAACACAACCCGATCGCACAAGCCCATTCGGGCTTCACTCTTTGTATCCGAACCAAGGGCAGCCCAAAGCTGGGTTCGGCCCACTCCTTCTTACGCATACACATATCCTTGGGGAGTTTTGTTTCTCATTTGTTGCAAAACAAGAACACACACAAAACCCTACTCACTCTCTTTCCATCTCTCGAAGCCGACGGCAACACATCTCCATCTCTCGAAGCTTTCTTGCTTGGATTGATTCTATTCCTCTCTCAATCGGTTAGTGTTTATAATTATCGGTTGTATGTTTGATGGTGTTATGATCTAGGTGTATTACATGATGATTTGGTGATATCTTGTGATTGAACATGATATAAACTATTAAATCTTAGTACTCATGAAATCGGCTCACATATGTGTATTTGATAATGTTCATATTAATCGGATTTGCATATTATTGTTCTAGAACCGAATGCTTGTTAATCGGCTGTATGTTCATGTAATCGGACCCATTATATGATCGAACATGAGGTGTTGTATGATGAATTGAAACCGATGATTTGATAAGTTATTGTTTATACTTTGAATATGACTAGGGTTTATACGAATTAGAAGATAAAACCCTTGTTTGATTGATGATTTGCATGATCTAAAACTGTTAGTTGTTGATTGATTGTATACAAACATGGAAACTGTTAAATTGGTCAAATGAATTGATTGGAACTAGTAACTAACTTGCATGATTTTAGGGAATCACTTAACCAATCACACAAGTTTGTCGGTCGCACAAGATCAGGTCACACAAGACCAGATCTGATCGCACAAGACCAGTCGCACAAGCTAGGTACAACCATCTATGCTCTGGGTACTGTTTAGTTATGCATGATCGCACAAGACCTTGTGGATCGCACAAGACAGTGCTGATCGCATAAGGCTTGGGCCACACACGAACATTTGGACAATTGGGCCTCAAAGCCCAATCCCAATCGCACAAGGACTGGTCAGTCGCACAAGACCATCCGGATCGCACAAGACTAATGTTTAGTTGTTGGACCGTATACATGTTGGACTGTTTATGTTTAATTGGGTCGGGTATGTTTGGGCTTCAATGGGTGAATCGCACAGGGCAGTTAGACTTGTGCGAGCTCAATCTTTTTTTGAATCGTATAAGTATGAATATGTTATGTACTTGACTGTTTATGTGATGCCATGATCAGTACGTGCTCGTAACCTGTTAGCTATGTGTAACATACGTGCATTACTTAAGACCAAAACCTGACTTGTATGGTAACCCTTTAGGACGTGGTTGACCACATATAGCTCAAGTAACCTTTTCGTGCGTCTGCCGAGCAAACCAAGGTGAGTTCACACTAGGTGTGAGCATGGTGCGGTTCGGTTCGGTTATTACCTATAACCGAAACCATAACCGCACACTGCGGTTATCAAAAAATCATAATCGTTCGGTTTCGGTTGATGCGATTTCGGTTAATCGGTTATTGCGGTTAATGCGGTTTCGGTTTGGTTATAGGTCGGTTATTATTAGTGTAAACTATAATGGGCCAATAAGGTTGGGTCATGGTTAAAAGTTAAAACATTCAAATACTTCACCAAAGATACATATAGATTAGGCCATGGTTAAGTATTTAAATACAAACTTAAAGACTTATGGTGCTACGGATTTGGCTATGTTTAAAATATTCGGTTCGGTTCGGTTATTTGCGGTTATGAAAATAAGAATAACCATAACCGAACCGCAAAAATCGGTTATTAAAAATATAAATAACCAACCCTTCGGTTATTTCGGTTATCGGTTATTTCGGTTCGGTTTTTTCGGTTATTTCGGTTACGGTTCGGTTAATTCGGTTATATGCTCACCCCTAGTTCACACTCTATCCAAGGCATGGGATTCCCAAGGGTTGGGAATGGGTTAAAGAACTGAACAGTAACTACAAACTTGCGTATTCCCCATACAACAGGATATGTACGACCATAAGACCATCACTCTATCATTTGAAGTCCCTCATTTATCGACTTAATCACCGAGGCCTATGGCGAGCGGGTCATTAGTTAATAGCGCTATTAGGTTTAACAAACCTCACACCGTGTCGTCCGAACGGGCGTGTACTAATGGACTATGGGCAAAGGGTCAATGCTGATAGACATTGACTTAGGGCACCTCTTACATTTTCGTAGCAGTCGATACGCGTGGTCTAGTAACACATGGGAAGCCCCCAACTAATCTTCGCAAACATGTCTGGGAGACCGCGATACGAATTAATACGATACCTGGTTTACAAAACGAACATATGATTTACGAAACGAACTCAGTAACTAAACAACCAACTGTGAACTCGCTCAACTTTGTTGTTGATTCGTGGTTACATGCCTTGCAGGTCGTTAGGTACTCATGGAGCTTGCACAGGGAGGCGCGGTCGTTGTGGTACATGGCAGTGTGTGCCATGCTAAAAACATTACTTTATTTCATACTTGGTACTTACATTGGGTTTTACAATTATGCTTCCGCTAAACACTTAACTATGTTTTGATTTGAAACACCTTTCATATTGTGTGGTTGAATTTTACTTATTATTTGATATGTTCAATATGATTGATGGCTTGATCCTGGTCAGTCACACCTCTAAGCGGTGATACTCCGCATGTGGATTTTGGGGGTGTGACAGATTGGTATCAGAGCCATTGGTTATAGCGAACTTGGTTTTAATAAGGGAAAAAGTTTTTGTTAAAACCAGACTATAACCTGAATAGTGCTCAACGATCCACAACGACGCTTCGCTCCACGTGCAAGACTCGACATTCTAGGTGAAATGATTTATGTTTACATTGCCTACTTGCTAGATTACATAGAACTTTGTCCATGGTAGGTTTAGATAAATGTAACAACCATTGTTTGAAAACACGTGTGTGCTTACTCTCTTCTGTCATCGCACTTTCGCGAACCCCTCTCACTCATGTTTCCCTTGATATGAAGATCATGGCTGGACGCGTTAACATGACTCAACCCAGTTGACGGCTCTGATTAACCAACAAGTTGTTGCGGCACTTGCAGCCGCCCAAGCAGGAGGTATACCCTACAGTTGCAACTCACTCTAAGATCTTTAGATCCTACACTCCTAAACCAACTCTTGTGTTTAACCTTGTCCTATCCTTGTTACACAACAGGCCAGCATGCTCAGCCGCCTGCGTGCACGTTCAAAACTTTCATGGATTGTCGTCCTAGTACTTTCAGTGGCACTGAAGGGGCCGTTGGACTCCTCCATTGGTTTGAGAAGCTCGAGTCAGTCTTCGAAATGTGCGAATGCCCTGAGGCTCGCAGGGTGAAGTATGCCACTGGTACTCTCGAAGGCGTTGCGTTGACTTGGTGGAACACACAAGTCCAAATGTTGGGGCTGGTAGCTGCCAATGCCACCCCATGGAACGACTTTAAGGAACTGATCAAGCGGGAATACTGTAGTCGAGATGATATCCACAAGTTGGAAGTGGAGTTCTTTAACCTGAAGATGACAGGGTCAGAGATAGAAGCGTATACGAAAAGGTCAAACGAGTTGGCCATCTTGTGTCCAACTATGGTGGACCCTCCCATCAAGCGTATCGAGCTGTATCTCAGGGGTCTTGTACCGGAAATTCAAAGCCATGTGACTTCGGCTAACCTTGCTACCATCCAGGATGTTACTCGTCTTTCTCATCGTCTCACAGACCAGGAAGTGGAACAGAACAGGCTGCCTAAGTGTATCGGTGCTTGTAACACCTCGAAAATTTACGTCCTATAATGTCTTGACACGTGTCATAACCTTTGAACGTGTGAAAGAATACTTTAGAAGGACTAAAGTTGACAAACAATGAAACTATGTAAATATAAGGGTTCAAAGTGTCCACAATGGATAAATACACCTTGCAATAACCCTACATGATGTTTATAACCTTAAACGAATAAATCATGGATCATACATAGCCAATTGTGAAAGATTACAAACTACAGGGGTTAATTATGTCAACATGTTTAAGTTATACCTCTGAGTGACCTTTTGACAAACCCGAAGCTTTGTAACGATTAATTATGATAAAATTCGTGTGTGAGGGTTTGATAAAATTTCACCAAGTTTCGTTACCGTATGAGAAAGTTATGATAAAATTCGTGTGTGAGGGTTAGAATCGTCAACATTGAAAATTAGGGCTTTTCGGGTGATCACAAAGTTACCCGAGGACTTGACAAAGTGGGTATAAGCCTTAAAGCCCCTAAATGTTAATATTAAATGTTCATAATGCAAGAATGAAGGTGAAAGCGACGTTTAGGAGGGCCAGGGACTAAACATGCAATAAATGAAAATTTTGAAATCTGAGCCGGGGTCCCAGGCGGGCCGCGTAAGACTTAACAAGATCTTACGCGGGCCGTGTGACAGCTACCAGCGACAGAAAACCCACAGGTGGCTGTTCCAGCCTTCTAACCGACTTTAATTGCAAGTTTTCGATTCTATGGGCTTGTCTATACTGGTATGTAGCCTATAGAAGACACTTGTGCACATCTTGGATCATCCTAGACCCATTTGGCATCAATTTAGTAAGATCAAAGTTCATATAAAGTCTCATGTTGCAACATTCAAACACATTTCAACTTCTGGACATTTTGAGGAGCTCAAGAACTGATACAAGACTTCCAAATCATCCATTAGACAAGTGTAAGTACCCTTGACCTTCTCTATTTCAGTTTTGCTTTGTATTTAGCTTAAAAGTCAAACCGTCATAACTACGGTTTGACTTAGCGATTAAACGAAAATGGTCCAGTGATTAGGCTAAGTTAAAGTTGTTATAAGTTGGTAATTATATAGGTATTAAACCCCTAAAAGGGCACTCACTGATTCCTATCCTAACTAGGTCGTTTGTCAAGTCAAACTTCTTCCGAAAAAGTCAACAGAATCATTAAACGCGTAATTAGCGATATAGTATGCGTGTAACCTATTTTATCATTCATATAACTTGATAATAAGTATAATAACTTGTCTAAGCTTGTTTGATTCGACAACTTTCTGTTTTGAACCGATTCGGAACCGAAAGACGCAAAAGTTTGACTTTTGCTTTGACCTCAGTTCTGACCCGGTTTAGATAGTTTTAGACATGTCTTAATGTTCCATTAGGACCTAGTTACATGTGTGTATAACCCTCTGCGTTTATACCACTTGAAACCACGTTTGTCCGACGTGTCCGTTAATTGCTTAAATAGCGACCATAATGCCCTTATGACCATACAACGAGATTTTTGGAGATGTGAAAGTAAAATAATCTTAGTTACTGATTATTAAACATGTCTGTAAAATTTCACATCAGTTGGACGTATAGATTAGGAGTTATGCTCAATGACGTAATTAGAACGCTTCTTAGTGATTTAACGGCGTCATTAGCGTAAAGCCTATCTAAACCCATTTTTGACACCAAACCTTTTACCCACTGATGTAATATAATATTTTGGGATTTTTAAGGATTTTTAATTATTTTTAAACTGATCATAAGCTAGGTTTATCGCCTTGATTCGGTTAATACCGAATATGCACTTTTAGGCCCTAAAATGAGTTTTACAAATCCTTTTAACGCCAATCCAATTGCTACTGATTTTAAATAATAAATGTAGTGTTTTGGACCTGTTTATTTAATCAGAAAACTAAAACCCTATTTTAACCCGTACATCGCCTAAAACAACATTATACGCGTATTTAACGCATAGTTTGGGTTTTAAACTATTTTAGCATATAAGACTTATTACCAAATGTTATAACCTGTTAAAATAAATAATTTTGCTGATTAGATCAGACTCGTATCACAGAAGATAAATTAATCTATTTTATAATCTTTAAAATGACCAAAATACCCCTACGGGGCTTAATATGAGTTTAAACTCGTTTTGGGCATAATGGAAGGTATCATACTGATATCCCAACATATTTAAGGCATGTTAACTTAGGAAACCTATTTAGGACTCTGACGGATACCCGTTACGCTTCATGCGCGTTCGGTTCGGTTTATGTAACTAGTTTACATAAATTAGCCGAAACGGGTCAAACCTTATCGGTTTTATCTCAAAATCCAGAATGTGTATAATATACCCATATTAAGCAAGTCTTCAAACTTGTCAGGTCTAAATCACATTCTATCCGGTCTTCGCTTAATCGTGCGTACGAACCGTATCTTTAAAACTAACTGGTCTAAGCTTAAGCTTAACTAAAGACCCGTTAGGATTCTAATAGGTTATTATAAACCTTCGTTCCAGATTAGGAGAACCCGGTAAAAGATACTTGCACTCGCTGATTGTGATATATACTTGCACAGGTAAATACTTTTGACTTATTTTCCCTATACGGGCTTGGGGTACGGTATATAAAATACCGCTTGGTCAGGCATTTCGACCTTAATCGTTTTGGGGGTTAAGTATTATCGAGATGACCGTTTAAATTGTTTTGTTTGCTTAAAGCCTTTGGGGGGGTTAATGACCATGTCCCGGATATCCCTGGCATCATTTTACGAAATGGCCACGACCTTAGCACTCAGGTGTAGGCGTACACCTGTCAGTGTCTCATTTACATAATGTGGTGTGTCTATTGATCTTTAACCCGGCTCGATCCGGGCTACTGAACGCAAAGAAACATGTGAATCCTTTACAAGCATTATATTTAAATAATTATCCCAAGTTATAAAATATTATTTGTGCCTTGTGCCTTAAATGCATTTTCTTAAACTCTTTTCAAAATGAGTCGGTTGATTGTATTTACCAGTGTAAACTGACATATTTTCTCAAAAAGGTTAAGTGCAGGTACTACGCGTAATAGGCTGGCTTATCTCCTAGCATCCACAATAAGTCTCGCAAGCTTGGATGTCATAGACTGTTGAACATTGTTTCCTTTTATTTTGATCTACCTGTGGATTTATATTCGACTATTTGTGATACTTAATATTACAATATTGTTTGGTTGAATTGAATCTATAAATTGCTTCCGCTGTGCATTTAAATATTGTGTTGTTTGACTATTATGTTGCCAACCACGTCACGATACTCCTCCACCGGGCCCACCGGTGACACGTGGAAATCCGGGGTGTGACAGGTTGGTATCAGAGCCAACGCTGAGTGAATTAAACACTAGCCTTTAGTGTTTAATCTCAGTTACACAATTGCACATTCCTAAATCTTCGAGTCTAGACAAAGAACATAGGAATAATCCAAAATGTTGTTATTTTAATTTAAATTTTGTCCTTTATTTTTCCTTGTTATTACCTTGTTTATATTAACAGGTTTGGCAATGCCACCAAGATTCAGGCGAGGAAATCGAGGAAAGGAGCCGATGAGCTCCCCTAATGACCACGAAGCCGGGCCTTCGCGCCGGCGAACTCCTTCTTCCACAAGGAGTGCAGATCCGAGAGAACCTTGGAGGACGTATGAGGAACCTTCCAGGCAATCTACGTCACATAGCTCGACGCCTCCATACCATCACTCCTATGGGCCTCAGTCCGAGAATGAGCCCAACAACCCGCAACCTTCATACATTCCCCTACAGCGATCCTTATCGCACAATTCCTTCGGAGACCCTACTCCTGTCTTTCGAGGTCGGTTTAACCCGGCGGACTATCTGCCAGAACAAGGGGGCTTTAACCCTCTAGGACCGGAGGATCACTTTTCAGGTGATCAAGCGATGGATATGGACGAGGACAATAATCCCGTCGAAGCTGCAACCGGAACCCCGAACCTTCCAGTAGTGATCTCTGATGGTTCGTCTTTTCACGGAACACCATACCAGGGTCCGGATAGTCATCAGGCACGATTCGAACGGTGTGAGTGGTACTTTACACCGTCTTACCATTCTTCGCCTCACCAGCAGCCGCAACAGCAGCAGCAAGATCCCTCTGGGGATCCACGTTTCGTGGCAGTCACGCCACCGCCTCCACCACCGCCAGTTAATCTAGTACCTCCAGCACCACCAAGACGTAGGAGGACTGGCGCTCGGATGTCAGCAAGAGGAGCGGATTTTCATTTCAGCTCTCCTCAACACTCTAGTGGTAGCCACTACCCACCATTATATGAAGGCCCACTAATGGGTGAACCTTCAGTTCCAGTTTCAGAGGTGAATTCGACACCTATTGCACCGCCATCAAAGGGTTTTGGCAACCCTATCCCTGCTTATACTGCTCCGGCAGCTTACAACCCTTATGGACCATCAGCATACCATGGCTATAACTTTACTGAGGATCCTTACTTTATGGCATCAAACTACCATGCCCAAAATCCTGAGGGACCATATGGAACCCTTTGGGGAATGGGACACCCAGCTCGAGGGTATCAAGCACCTGTTCAGCCACCACTGCAGCAACAGCCACCATGATTTTCTCCACCTGAGCAGGAGGATCTCCGTCAGAGAGTGGAGAGGGTTGAGCGAGACCTCCAGAAGGAACGTAAGAAGAATCAGGGATTCATGAGTGGCTTGGCAAGTTTGCTGAAGGGAAAGAAGAAACGGGATCGTTAAATCCCAATATGTATTATTGTATTTCCTTGGTTAAATCAAGTCCCTACGTGGACATTTATTTATGTGTGTATGTAGTCCCTGTGTGGACATCTACCTTTGTACTTAGTCCCTACGAGGACTTGTCTTTATTAGTCCCTGCATGGACACTTATTTTAGCAAACAGTCCCTGCGAGGACTTGTATTGCCAGTATAGCTCCTGCGTGAGCAAGTATTTCTGTGAAAAGTCCCGTTTAGGGCAAAAGTGTACTACTTGTAAATTTTTAATGGAATGTAAGGTTATAAATTTCATCTTTGCTATGTTATGCATAATTAAATTATATATGAAATAAATAATTTGGAATCATCCCTTTTAAAAATATATCTGCCTATTTAAATTTTAATTAAGGATCTTAAAGGTATAACCTAGCCTGCATGTCATTTTAAGACCTGGCCCAGAGGGTAAAACCCGTTAAAAAGATTCAAATCCATGTTAACATCTGAAAACATGTTAACACTCCTGGCAGACATGATTCGTTAGAATCACATATGTTATTATGTAGGAATCTTTTCAAAGATTCCTAACCCATCTAAATGATCTCTGAATCATGGGTTAAGTCATTTATAAATATGATTAGTTCTTTTTACCATCTATTGGTAAAAGAATGCCTACGGGCCCTTCTCATTTCCAAATGAGACAAAAGACAGTAATAGTCTATGACCCTGTCTGATAAAAGTAATGACTATGTTCAAACTTTAAAAGCCTTGATTCTCTGAAAATCATAGCTTATGATTTAAATTGTCCCTGTGACTAGGCCTTATGTGCTAATAAAACTATTATTGTTTTATAATCAGGATAAATTATATTAAAAATCCTAAATAAATGTGAGTAATAAATTAACCATATATGGTCTATGTTTACCACGGTTAATAAAATTGCCATAAAAGACAATTCTATAATAAACTCACCAATAAATTATTGTCAATATGTAGCAGTTCAAGCTTCATGGCAGACTCAAACGAGGTCAATAGTCACCCAGGGAGAGTGCATGACAATGCCCGAGTTAATGTAGCGGGTGCAGAATTACAGGCAATGATAGATAATGCCGTTAACCGAGCTATGGATAGACAGCTCCATGAATCAAGTGGTACCCATGCAAGGACCCAATCTGTACCACACTCTAGAACACCCTCCAGGACCTACACTGCCCACAACAGTAATTCTCACCACTCATCAAACCAGAGGAGTGCTCCATCCCAAAGAGTCATACAGAATCAGGAACCCCGTAATAAGGGTTGCTCCTATAAGTACTTCGTATCGTGCAAACCCAGGGATTTCACTGGGGAAAAAGGAGCAGTGGATTGCATGACTTGGTTGGACGAGATGGATACAGTGGTGGATATCAGTGGTTGCAATGAAAGGGATATCGTGAAGTTCGTGTCACAGTCTTTTAAGGGAGAAGCATTAGCTTGGTGGAGATCTCTGATCCAAGCTACAGGGAAAGTCCCGTTATACAATATGACCTGGGAACAGTTCATGACGCTGATCAAGGAAGATTACTACCCTCAACATGAAGTTGAGAAGATTGAATCTAACTTCTTGTCGTTGGTCATGAGAAACCTAGACTGTCAGGCCTACCTTACCAGTTTCAACACTTTGTCAAGGTTAGTTCCATATTTAGTAACTCCGGAACCCAAACGTATAGCCCGATTCATTGGGGGTTTGGCCCCGGAGATCAAGGCAAGTGTGAAGGCCTCAAGACCAGCTACTTTTCGGTCTGTAGCGGACATATCATTATCTCTGACCTTGGATGCGGTCAGGCTGAAATCGCAGAGGAACACTGATACCGAAAAGAGGAAGCATGAGGATGACAACTCACGACGTTCAGACAAGAAGCAGAAAGGAAACAACGACCACAGGAAGGGGTCAGGGTTTAGGAAGGATGGTCAGCAGTCGGGTGAAAAACCCAGATGTAAAATCTGCAAGAGACAGCACTTTGGGAAGTGCAGGTTTGAATCAAATTCGAATTCACAATCGAAGTCTTTTGCATGAGGGCTGTGCAAGTCCAAGGAACACAAAACCTTGGATTGCATTAAGATGAAGGATGCGACCTGCTACGGTTGCAATGAAAAGGGGCACATCAAGACCAATTGCCCAAAATACGCCAAGAAGCCCGAAGAGGCTAAGAAGACCAATGCTAGGGTCTTCAGGATGGATGCTAGGGAAGCCGTCAAGGACGACAATGTGATAACAGGTACCTTTCTCGTAAATGATGTTTATGCGAGAGTGTTATTTGATTCAGGCGCTGATAAGTCGTTCGTAGATAATAAGTTTTGTGAATTGTTGAAATTACCTGTTAAGACTTTAAGTGTGAAGTATGAGGTAGAACTAGCAGATGGCACTTTAGAAACCGCCTCAACCTTATTAGATGGATGTTTCATATCCATTAAGAACCACTCTTTTCCTTTGTCCCTACTTCCTTTGAAACTAGCCGGTTTCGACATAGTTTTGGGTATGGACTGGTTATCTCATAACCAGGCCCAGATTATTTGCAATAAGAAGCAAGTGATGATCAAGACTCCGTGTGGTGAATCACTTACTATCCAAGGAGATACCCAGTATGGGCTGCCTGAGAAAATGTCTATACTAAAGGACTCTAAGTGTTTGAAGAAGGGTTGTGTCATCTACATGGCACAAGTGATTATTGATGAACCGAAGCCCAAGATTGGGAGTATCCTCGTCATTTCTGAATACCCCAAAGTTTTTCCTGAAGAACTACCTGGTTTGCCACCAGATAGACAAGTAGAATTCAGAATCGACATTATTCCTGGATCAGCACCAGTTGCAAGGGCGCCTTATAGGTTGGCACCAACAGAAATGAAAGAATTGAGAGCACAGCTAGATGAATTGCTAGCCAAAGGTTTCATCAAACCCAGTTCGTCTCCTTGGGGAGCACCAGTTTTGTTTGTAAAGAAGAAGGATGGATCGATGCGTCTGTGCATCGACTACCGCGAGCTTAATAAGGTCACTATCAAGAATAGGTATCCTTTGCCCAGAATCGACGATCTGTTCGATCAACTGCAAGGGGCAAGTTTCTTCTCCAAGATTGACTTAAGGTCAGGCTATCACCAACTGAAGGTTAGAGATGAAGACGTACACAAGACTACATTTAGGACTCGTTATGGTCATTACGAGTTCCTAGTGATGCCTTTTGGGCTCACTAATGCACCGGCCGCGTTCATGGATCTCATGAATCGCGTTTGTAAGCCGTACTTAGATAAATTCGTCATCGTCTTCATCGATGATATCCTCATCTACTCGAAGAACCAAGCAGACCATGAGAAGCATCTTCACTGCATTCTCGAATTACTTCATAAAGAAAAACTCTATGCCAAGTTCTCGAAGTGTGAATTCTGGCTTCGAGAAGTCCAATTTCTTGGACATGTCGTTAGTGAGCGTGGTATCCAAGTAGATCCCGCTAAAATTGAAGCTGTCATGAATTGGCATGAGCCGAAGACGCCTACAGAAATTCGTAGCTTCCTAGGTTTGGCAGGTTACTATAGGCGATTCATTGAAAACTTCTCAAGGATTGCTGCACCCCTGACTTCGCTGACACGTAAGAAGATTAAGTTTGACTGGGGTCCTAAGCAGCAGGGTTCCTTAGATATTTTGAAACAAAAGTTGAGCAATGCTCCAGTACTGACATTGCCTGATGGAATAGAGGAGTTTGTAGTTTATTGTGATGCATCACACACCGGGATGGGATGTGTGCTTATGCAGAAAGGCAAAGTCATTGCCTATGCTTCACGACAGTTAAAGGTGCACGAAAAGAATTACACCACCCATGACTTGGAGTTGTGTGCCGTTGTATTCGCACTAAAACTTTGGAGGCTCTACTTGTATGGAATCAAATACGTGATCTATTCTGATCACAAGAGCCTTCAACATCTGTTCAATCAGAAGGACTTGAACATGAGGCAACGCCGTTGGATGGAAACTCTGAATGATTACGATTGTGAAATAAGATACCATCCCGGCAAGGCGAATGTAGTCGCCGATGCCTTGAGTCGAAAGGAAAGGGTGAAACCCATTCGAATCAATGCCAAGCGCATGGAACTGAAGAACAATTTGATTGAAAGGTTGTTAGCTGCACAGAAGGAAGCTGTGTTGGAAGCTAACTATCCTAGCGAAAAGCTAGGGGTAACTGAGGAACAGTTATCTCTTAGCAAGGATGGAATTCTAAGATTGAATGGACGAATATGGGTTCCAATCTATGGAGGACTTCGAGATGTTATCCTCCAGGAAGCCCATAGTTCCAAATACTCCGTTCATCCTGGAGCTGATAAGATGTACCAGGATCTAAGGGCAAATTATTGGTGGATAGGCTTGAAAAAGTCTGTAGCTACCTGTGTAGCTAAATGTTTGACGTGTGCGCAAGTCAAAGCAGAACATCAAAAGCCGTCAGGTTTGCTACAACAGCCTGAACTTCCCACATGGAAGTGGGAGATGGTGACGATGGATTTCATCACCAAGCTTCCAAAGACAAGGAAAGGCAATGATACTATATGGGTGATCGTTGATAGACTGACTAAGTCAGCTCATTTCTTACCCATTAAGGAGACTTATAGCTCCGACATGTTAGCCCAGTTATACGTTGATAAGATTGTAGCCTTACATGGCATACCTGTGTCTATTATCTCTGACCGAGATACTAGATACACGTCGCATTTCTGGAAAATCTTCCAACAATCTTTGGGCACGCGTTTGAATTTTAGTACGGCTTACCATCCTCAGACAGACGGTCAGAGTGAGCGTACTATTCAAACGTTGGAAGACATGCTTCGTGCATGTGTGATTGATTTGGGAGGTAGTTGGGATAACCACTTACCACTAATTGAGTTCTCCTACAACAATAGCTACCACACCAGCATTAAGGCTGCGCCTTTCGAGGCCCTATACGGTAGAAAGTGTAGAACGCCCGTTTGTTGGGCGGAAGTTGGAGATGTCCAATTATCGGGACCAGAGATAGTGTTCGAAACAACGGACAAGATTGTCCAGATTCGTGACCGTCTCAAAGCTGCCCGAGATAGGCAGAAAAGCTACGCTGATCCCAAGCGTAAATCTTTTCACTTTGAAGTAGGTGATAAAGTCTTACTTAAGGTATCACCCTGGAAAGGAGTGATGCGGTTTGGTAAGAAAGGCAAGCTAAGCCCGAGATACATAGGACCTTTCGAGATTATCGAACGTGTCGGGTCAGTTGCCTATAAGTTAAACTTACCAGAAGAGCTCAGTGGAATTCACAATGTGTTCCACATCTGCAATCTGAAGAAGTGTTTCGCCGACGAATCACTGGTCATACCACATACAGATGTGCATATAGATGAGAGCTTAAAATTTGTGGAAAAACCATTGTCGATCGAGGATCGATAGGTTAAGAAGCTTCGAAGGAAGCATGTACCGATTGTAAAGGTCAAATGGGATGCCCGTAGGGGTCCCGAGTACACGTGGGAGGTTGAGTCCACAATGAAAGAAAAGTACCCATACCTTTTTCAGTAAATCTCGAGGTCGAGATTTCTTTTAAAGGGGTGAGGATGTAACACCTCGAAAATTTACGTCCTATAATGTCTTGACACGTGTCATAACCTTTGAACGTGTGAAGGAATACTTTAGAAGGACTAAAGTTGACAAACAATGAAACTATGTAAATATAAGGGTTCAAAGTGTCCACAATGGATAAATACACCTTGCAATAACCCTACATGATGTTTATAACCTTAAACGAATAAATCATGGATCATACGTAGCCAATTGTGAAAGATTACAAACTACAGGGGTTAATTGTGTCAACATGTTTAAGTTATACCTCTGAGTGACCTTTTGACAAACCCGAAGCTTTGTAACGATTAATTATGCGCACTAGAATGCACCATAAAAATTTCACCAAGTTTCGTTACCGTATGAGAAAGTTATGATAAAATTCGTGTGTGAGGGTTAGAATCGTCAACATTGAAAATTAGGGCTTTTCGGGTGATCACAAAGTTACCCGAGGACTTGACAAAGTGGGTATAAGCCTTAAAGCCCCTAAATGTTAATATTAAAGGTTCATAATGCAAGAATGAAGGTGAAAGCGATGTTTAGGAGGGCCAGGGACTAAACATGCAATAAATGAAAATTTTGAAATCTGAGCCGGGGTCCCAGGCGGGCCGCGTAAGACTTAACAAGATCTTACGCGGGCCGTGTGACAGCTACCAGCGACAGAAAACCCACAGGTGGCTGTTCCAGCCTTCTAACCGACTTTAATTGCAAGTTTTCGATTCTATGGGCTTGTCTATACTGGTATGTAGCCTATAGAAGACACTTGTGCACATCTTGGATCATCCTAGACCCATTTGGCATCAATTTAGAAAGATCAAAGTTCATATAAAGTCTCATGTTGCAACATTCAAACACATTTCAACTTCTGGACATTTTGAGGAGCTCAAGAACTGATACAAGACTTCCAAATCATCCATTAGACAAGTGTAAGTACCCTTGACCTTCTCTATTTTAGTTTTGCTTTGTATTTAGCTTAAAAGTCAAACCGTCGTAACTACGGTTTGACTTAGCGATTAAACGCAAATGGTCCAGCGATTAGGCTAAGTTAAAGTTGTTATAAGTTGGTAATTATATAGGTATTCAACCCCTAAAAGGGCACTCACTGATTCCAATCCTAACTAGGTCGTTTGTCGAGTCAAACTTCTTCCGAAAAAGTCAACAGAATCATTAAACGCGTAATTAGCGATATAGTATGCGTGTAACCTATTTTATCATTCATATAACTTGATAATAAGTATAATAACTTGTCTAAGCTTGTTTGATTCGACAACTTACTGTTTTGAACCGATTCAGAACCGAAAGACGCAAAAGTTTGACTTTTGCTTTGACCTCAGTTCTGACCCGGTTTAGATAGTTTTAGACATGCCTTAATGTTCCATTAGGTCCTAGTTACATGTGTGTAGAACCCTCTGCGTTTATACCACTTGAAACCACGTTTGTCCGACGTTTCCGTTAATTGCTTAAATAGTGACCATAATGCCCTTATGACCATACAACGAGATTTTTGGAGATGTGAAAGTAAAATAATCTTAGTTACTGATTATTAAACATGTCTGTAAAATTTCACATCAGTTGGACGTATAGATTAGGAGTTATGTTCAATGACGTAATTAGAACGCTTCTTAGTGATTTAACGGCGTCATTAGCGTAAAGCCTATCTAAACCCATTTTTGACACCAAACCTTTTACCCACTGATGTAATATAATATTTTGGGATTTTTAAGGATTTTTAATTCTTTTTAAACTAATCATAAGCTAGGTTTATCGCCTTGATTCGGTTAATACCGAATATGCCCTTTTAGGCCCTAAAATGAGTTTTACAAATCCTTTTAACGCCAATCCAATTGCTACTATTTTTAAATAATAAATGTAGTGTTTTGGACTTGTTTATTTAATCAGAAAACTCAAAACCCTATTTTAACCCGTACATCGCCTAAAACAACATTATACGCGTATTTAACGCATAGTTTGGGTTTAAAACTATTTTAGCATATAAGAATTATTACCAAATGTTATAACCTGTTAAAATAAATAATTTTTCTGATTAGATCAGACTCGTATCACAGAAGATAAATTAATCCTTTTTATAATCTTTAAAATGACCAAAATACCCCTACGGGGCTTAATATGAGTTTAAACTCGTTTTGGGCATAATGGAAGGTATCATACTGATATCCCAACATATTTAAGGCATGTTAACTTAGGAAACCTGTTTAGGACTCTTACGGATACCCGTTACGCTTCATGCGCGTTCGGTTCGGTTTATGTAACTAGTTTACATAAATTAGCCGAAACGGGTCAAACCTTATCGGTTTTATCTCAAAATCCAGAATGTGTATAATATACCCATATTAAGCAAGTCTTCAAACTTGTCGGGTCTAAATCACATTCTATCCGATCTTCGCTTAATCGTGCGTACGAACCGTATCTTTAAAACTAACCGGTCTAAGCTTAAGCTTAACTAAAGACCCGTTAGGATTCTAATAGGTTATTATAAACCTTCGTTCCAGATTAGGAGAACCCGGTAAAAGATACTTGCACTCGCTGATTGTGATATATACTTGCACAGGTAAATACTTTTGACTTATTTTCCCTATACGGGCTTGGGGTACGGTATATAAAATACCGCTTGGTCGGGCATTTCGACCTTAATCGTTTTGGGGGTTAAGTATTATCGAGATGACCGTTTAAATTGTTTTGTTTGCTTAAAGCCTTTGGGGGGTTAATGACCATGTCCCGGATATCCCTGGCATCATTTTACGAAATGGCCACGACCTTAGCACTCAGGTGTAGGCGTACACCTGTCAGTGTCTCATTTACATAATGTGGTGTGTCTATTGATCTTTAACCCGGCTCGATCCGGGCTACTGAACGCAAAGAAACATGTGAATCCTTTACAAGCATTATATTTAAATAATTATCCCAAGTTATAAAATATTATTTGTGCCTTGTGCCTTAAATGCATTTTCTTAAATTATTTTCAAAATGAGTCAGTTGATTGTATTTACCAGTTTAAACTGACGTATTTTCTCAAAAAGGTTAAGTGCAGGTACTACGCGTAATAGGCTGGCTTATCTCCTAGCATCCACAATAAGTCTCGCAAGCTTGGATGTCATAGACTGTTGAACATTGTTTCCTTTTATTTTGATCTACCTGTGGATTTATATTCGACTATTTGTGATACTTAATATTACAATGTTGTTTGGTTGAATTGAATCTATAAATTGCTTCCGCTGTGCATTTAAATATTGTGTTGTTTGACTATTATGTTGCCAACCACGTCACGATACTCCCCCACCGGGCCCACCGGTGACACGTGGAAATCCAGGGTGTGACAGTGCTACTACTACTACTACACCTGCTACTCCCAGTGATAACAAGCGAAAATGGGATGGAGTCTCCAGCAAAGGTTTGACTTCAGTTCAGTCCCAGGCACAGCAGCGAAGGACTGATGACTATCAGAGCCCTGGTCAGCAATCTTCTGGTAGTCAAGGGCAGGGTGGATATTGAGGAAACCTCCCAAAGTGCAACAAATGCAACAGACACCACAATGGTCAGTGCAACAAGGGTCGTTGGTGTCTCAAGATGGGTCATGAAGCTAAGGATTGCAGGAGCTCACGACCTGCGAATCAGAACCAACAACAACCACCCGCTCCACAGAACTAGCAGCAGCAACATCGAGGAAACCGGGGATGCTTTCAGTGTGGAGCTGAAGGCCACTTCAAGTGGAACTGCCCTCAGTTAAACCAGAATCAGAACAACAACAACAACAACAACAACAACAACAAAAACAACAACAATAATCAGGGCAATGGTAACAACAACGGGGAAACAATGATGGAAACAATGGTGCCAGGAGTTGAGTGTTCGTGCTGGGTCAGGGTGACGCAAGGAATGATCCTAACGTAGTGATGGGTAAGTTCCTTCTTGATGACTTTTATGTTACTGTTTTATTTGATTCGGGTGCCGATACCAGTTATGTGTCTCTAAAAGTTAGTCAAATGCTCAAGCGCACACCAACACTTTTGAACACCAAGCATGTTGTAGAATTAGCAAATGGTAAAAGTCTAGAGGCCACACACATAGTTCAGGGTTGTAATCTTATCCTCGTTGGCCAGACTTTCTCTATCGATCTCATTCCTATAGTTCTGGGTAGTTTCGACATTGTCATCAGGATGGATTGGTTATCCCAATAGCAAGCAGAGATCCTATGCAAGGAGAAGATTGTTCGTATTCCCCGTTCTGGTAAAGAACCTCTCGTGATTCAAGGCGACAATAGTGGTGCTGTTGTGGGCATCATCTCCTTTCTTAAGGCCCAGAAGTGTTTGCGAAAGGGCCACACTGCTATTTTAGCACTCGTTACTGATGCATCGATGAAAGAGAAGAAGATAGAGGATATTCCAGTTGTATGCGACTTTCCTCAAGTGTTTCCTGAGGAATTACCTGGGCTACCGCCTCACCGCCAGGTCGAATTCCAAATCGAGCTAGCTCCTGGAGCAGCGCCCATAGCTCGAGCACCTTATCGCTTAGCTCCAACCGAACTGGAAGAACTGTCTAAACAATTGCAAGAACTCTTGGATAAGGGTTTCATACGTCCTAGCTCTTCGCCCTGGGGAGCACCAGTATTGTTTGTGAAGAAGAAAGACGGTACCTTCCGTATGTGCATAGATTACCGCGAACTAAACAAGGTGACGGTAAAGAATCGCTATCCTATTCCACGCATTGACTACTTGTTCGACCAGCTGTAAGGGTCGAGCTACTATTCAAAGATTGATCTGAGGTCAGGCTACCATCAACTGAGAGTCCGGGATGAGGACGTCTCCAAAACAGCATTCAGAACACGCTAC
This sequence comes from Helianthus tuberosus, assembly GCA_030545235.1. Classification (NCBI taxonomy): domain Eukaryota; kingdom Viridiplantae; phylum Streptophyta; class Magnoliopsida; order Asterales; family Asteraceae; genus Helianthus; species Helianthus tuberosus. Next base: position 65,023,852 of record CM060417.1, on the reverse strand, counting down.
GGCCATTACGAGTTTCTGGTCATGCCATTCGGGTTAACAAACGAGCCTGCAGTCTTCATGGATCTTATGAACAGAGTGTTCAACCCTTACTTGGATAAGTTTGTGATTGTATTCATCAACGACATTCTGATCTACTCCAAGAGTCAGGAGGAACACGAGAAGCATTTGCGACTTATCTTGGAACTTCTACGTACAGAGCAACTCTATGCAAAGTTCTCAAAATGTGACTTCTGGCTTCGTGAAGTCCACTTTCTAGGCCACGTGGTAAACAAGGATGAGATTCATGTTGATCCATCTAAGGTAGACTCGATTAAGAACTGGCCTGCACCTCGCACACCAACGGAAATTTGCCAATTCTTGGGTTTGGCAGGTTACTACAGAAGGTTCATCAAGGATTTCTCCAAGATTGCACAACCCCTCACCTCACTAACTCAGAAAGGCGTTATCTATCGTTGGGGTAATACACAAGAATCAGCATTTCAGCACTTAAAGGATAGACTTTGTAGCGCACCGATCCTCTCATTGCCTGAAGACACAGATGATTTTGTGGTCTATTGCGACGCGTCAATTCAGGGTCTTGGTTGTGTATTGATGCAACGGGATAAAGTCATTGCTTATGCTTCGCGCCAACTCAAAGTTCATGAAAGGAACTACGCCACACACGATTTGGAGCTGGGAGCTGTCGTTTTCGCGCTCAAGATATGGAGACATTACCTGTACGGTACCAAGTGCACTATCTACACCGATCACAGGAGTCTCGAGCATATCTTCAAGCAAAAGGAATTGAACATGCGGCAACGTCGATGGGTCGAACTATTGAATGATTACGAATGTGCCATCAAGTACCATCCGGGCAAGGCAAATCTTGTGGCTGACGCCCTCAGTAGAAAAGATACCACACCTAGGCGTGTGCGAGCATTACAACTTACCATCCAGTCTAGTCTTCCTGCACAGATACGAGATGCTCAGGTAGAAGCATTGAAACCAGAAAACATTAGGGCTGAAGCCCTACGTGGCTCAAGACAACGATTAGAACAAAAGGGAGACGGTGCCTATTACGTAACAGGACGCGTTTGGGTCCCACACTATGGAAACTTACGCGAACTTGTGATGGATGAAGCACACAAGTCTCGCTACTCAGTACATCCTGGTTCAGATAAGATGTACCACAACCTCAGAACTACGTATTGGTGGCCTAGCTTGAAAGCTCACATAGCAACTTACGTTAGTAAATGTTTGACTTGTGCGAGAGTCAAGACTGAATATCAGAAACCATCAGGCCTACTCCAACAACCAGAGATTCCACAATGGAAATGGGAACAAATTTCCATGGATTTTGTTACTGGCCTTCCTAGATCTCAACGTGGGAATGATACTATTTGGGTGATCGTGGATCGACTCACTAAGTCTGCACACTTCTTGGCTATTAAGGAAACGGATAAGTTCTCCACCTTAGCAGACGTTTACCTTAGGGAAGTTGTCTCGAGGCAAGGGGTGCCAACCTCTATTATTTCTGATCGTGATGCACGTTTTACTTCAGAACTGTGGCAAGCAATGCACAAATCTTTTGGCTCTCGATTAGACATGAGCACAGCTTACCACCCGCAAACGGATGGGCAGTCTGAACGCACCATCCAAACCCTAGAAGACATGTTGCGAGCATGTGTAATCGACTTCGGCAACGGCTGGGAAAAACATCTCCCGTTAGTGGAGTTTTCGTATAAAAACAGTTACCACACCAGCATTCAAGCCGCTCCGTTTGAGGCACTGTACGGGCGTAAGTGCCGATCACCACTTTGCTGGGCAGAAGTTGGTGACAGCCACATCACGGGTCCAGAACTTGTAGTAGACACAACGAAAAGGATTGCTCCGATACGACAACGCATGGCGGCAGCTCGCGGCCGTCAGAAAGCCTACGCGAACAAGCGCAGGAAACCACTCGAGTTCCAAGTTGGGGATCGAGTGCTACTCAAAGTTTCACCCTGGAAGGGTGTGGTTTGCTTTGGAAAAAGGGGCAAACTTAATCCACGATACGTCGGACCGTTCGAAATCTTAGAGAAAATAGGCAAGGTGGCCTATAAACTAAACCTACCCGTAGAACTTAGTGCAGTTCACAACGTTTTCCACGTGTCGAATCTGAAGAAGTGTCTATCAGATGAGACCCTCATAATTCCTTTGAAGGAGCTCACTATCGACGATCAGCTGCGATTTGTCGAGGAACCAGTAGAGATTACTGACCGGGAAGTCAAGGTTCTCAAGCGCACTAGAATTCCTCTCGTTCGAGTTCGTTGGAACTCCCGTCATGGCCCAGAGTTCACCTGGGAACGCGAGGACCAAATGAAACAAAAGTATCCCCAATTGTTCGAGAACAGTACAACCACTACTGAGGCTGAAGATACTACAGAATTTCGAGACGAAATTCCAAATCAACGGGGGGATGATGTGACACCCCAGGAAAACCAGGAAACCACGCAACCTATCTAGCTTCCTCAATAACTACGTGCTAAATTTCGGGATGAAATTTCTTTCAACTTAGGGATAATGTGACAACTCGTGTTTTAGAACCTCTCTTTGTACTTTGATGTAGTGTATGAGGAACGTAATGTGATTATATGAACTTGGTTGATTAATTGAATGATGCCCCGCTTGCGGTGTGCACATATAATGTATATATGTGTGGGCGCTCGGGGGGCAAAAGTGAAATGGTACTAACTTTAACGTTATTTTACTAATTTCGTGAAAATAATGTTAAAAGCGGCGGATGGTTAATCATGCATCATGTGGTGACGTTGATAGCTAAAAGACACGGGGGTACATGCACCAATCAGTCTCTGTCTTGATTGTTTGAGTGTTATGTGTCTTAGGTCCAAGGCTTGATACAAAACTACAATCGAGCCGGGGGTCTCACCGGAAGCAGCCTCTCTATTCCTACAGGGTAGAGGTAAGGCTGTCTACATCTACCCTCCTCAGACCCTACCTTAGCTTTGCTATTGGTGGGATTTACTGAGTATGATGATGATGATGATGATGATGGTTGATTAATTGAATGTTATGTTATGTGTTTATGTGTAACAAATTGTATTGTATATTAACGAACCGATCGCACAACACAACCCGATCTCACAAGCCCATTCGGGCTTCACTCTTTGTATCCGAACCAAGGGCAGCCCAAAGCTGGGTTCGGCCCACTCCTTCTTACGCATACACATATCCTTAGGGAGTTTTGTTTCTCATTTGTTGCAAAACAAGAACACACACAAAACCCTACTCGCTCTCTTTCCATCTCTCGAAGCCGAAGGCAACACATCTCCATCTCTCGAAGCTTTCTTGCTAGGATTCATTCTATTCCTCTCTCAATCGGTTAGTGTTTATAATTATCGGTTGTATGTTTGATGGTGTTATGATCTAGGTGTATTACATGATGATTTGGTGATATCTTGTGATTGAACATGATATAAACTGTTAAATCTTAGTACTCATGAAATCGGCTCACATATGTGTATTTAATAATGTTCATATTAATCGGATTTGCATATTATTGTTCTAGAACCGAATGCTTGTTAAGCGGCTGTATGTTCGTGTAATCGGACCCATTATATGATCGAACATGAGGTGTTATATGATGAATTGAAACCGATGATTTGATAAGTTATTGTTTATACTTTGAATATGACTAGGGTTTTGATGTGTCTAAAATGCAACATATAAATTACATCAAATGAGGCATAAAACTAACCCTTTTTAAGTACTAATATTGGAAAAAGAGTGTTTTTGTCTTCCTTTTGTATTTTCAGGATTAAATGAGCTCAAAAACACAAAAGAAGCAAAAAGACAGCTAAATCCAACATAAATACAAGGAAAGGAACATTAGTGGACTGCCTGACCCCTCAACGGCATCCTCACAAGCAAAATAGAGAAGGCAGAAGACTGAACACGCCCCGTGCTCAGCCAACACGGGGCCGTGCCCAAGAAGCAGCAGAAAAGACAAATCCATAGAAGCTTCTATTGCCCACCACGGGCCGTGCCCAGCGGACACGGGGGCGTGTCGAAAGTACAGCAGGCGCATTTATTGTAATTGCGAATTACAATTAATGAGGAGAGAGAGTGTCAGACAGGCACGGGGCCGTGCCCAGCGGACACGGGGCCGTGCCCAGCTCTCTGTTCAGCCTATAAATAGGAGTGCTTGGATTCATTTCATCTCATCCCTTGGCACACCACCTCTCTCACACTTCATCCACCACCCACCACCATCACAACACCATCATCCACCACCATCATCCATTGTCCATCGTAGAGTGTGTGAGTCGTCTCGGGATCCAAGATTGATCGTAAGAGTTCTTGACAATCAAGGCCATGTTTGCCTAAGTCTCTTACATCACTTGGTGAAGACAAAGTGTCTAGTATAATACTTTTTATTTCTAATCTTTTGCACTTTTTATTTGGTTTTGTATTAATGACTTTAATAACTAGTTACTTATGTTGAAGGTGATCTTTCCTTATCGTTTGTCTGTGGTGTCTTGGCATTATTTTACTGTCTATATAAAATAAAGGATTTTCACCATTCATATCTCCACGGTCTATATGGAGGTATGTTGGCTACCTGGTCGGGGGTTAAGGGAACGGTTTGGTAAAGGTCTTGCCATTGTTCAGCGTTTAGAGGTCCTGCAATGGACCTGGGTCAAATTTCGTAGGACCTCCTTCAATACTTCACGGTATTGGATGGCGGGGGTCCAAACTCTTTGATCCCCTCATAAGTTAACTACTATTAATACTATAACCCGGCTATTTAGGACTGTATCCCTGCTGACTCAGACTACTTAGCCGAGGGTAACGTCACCGCCAAAAGCGGGGCCTACCACAATACTGCATTAATAACTTAATTCATTATCTTCCAATAATCCACCCTTTTAGGATTGTATCCTTGCTGACTCAAACTACTGGGGTGAGGGTAACGTCACCTTCAAAAGAGGGGCCTACTACAATAACTAAGATAATCTCTTAATTATGTGCAAAAGTGCGGAAATAATCAAAGGTTATACTAGATACGAGTCGGAACCAAGTGATTCATCTTGTCTATCTGTTTTTATTTTATTTTTATTTTTCAGCATTTTAGTTAGTTTTTATTTTTCTTAGTTTAAAACATTTTTCTAAACTTTTTATTTTGATTAGACGTTGAGGATAAACTGGTACTAAAAGCTCTTGTGTCCTTGGACGACCTCGGTATCTTACCAACGCTATACTACGCTCACGATGGGTGCACTTGCCCATATGTGTGTTTAGTGTTAGTAAAAATATCGTGTTTTATAAATTTAAAACTTGGCTAAAATAAGTGTTAAAAAGGGGCTTAAAATATACACCTAATATAAGTAACACTTCACACGCATCAAGTTTTTGGCGCCGTTGCCGGGGACACAGGGATTTTAAGAAAGTTAGGAATCAACGGCCTAATCATTTTTTAATTTTTTTTCTTTTTCATTTTTTAGGATTTTTTTTTTAGTTTTTCAGCTTCTGCAGAGCTCAGCACGGGCCTTGCCCGGTCAGACACGGGCCGTGCCCAGTATCATCACTGGCAGTTTTTATTTTCTGAGTTACAGAGAGCTGAACACGGGGCCGTGTCGGTGCAACACGGGGTCGTGTCCAACTCCCAGTAACAGGGATCCAGAAACAAATCACTGTACCTCTGACCACGGGCCGTGTTCGCTGAGCACGGGGCCGTGGTGAATATTCTGACCAACGTTCTTTTCTGTTTTTCTTGCAGGACTTGGAACCTAGGCGCCACATTTGAACCTCCTACGTAGTGCATGAGCTCCAGTTCTAGTAGAGACATAAAAGAACCTCTAGAAGAACCCGAACGCTTTCTCAAAAAAAGACTTAAAGCCAAAAATCAAGAGAAAGTTTCGGGGGACCCACTTCCAATGGCGGATCAACGTACCCTCATGGATTACCTACGGCCCACCGTAGGCAATCTCGGCGCCGCTATCAATGCACCGAATGTCGAAGCCAACAACTTCGAACTTCGGCCGCATTTGATACAAATGCTCCAAAACTCCGCAACCTTCCACGGGCTTGCGGACGAGGATCCCCATCTACATATTACTAACTTCTTAGAAATATGTGATACCTTTCGGATCAATGGAGCATCAAATGACGCCATCCGCCTTCGAATGTTTCCATTTTCACTAAAAGACTGAGCTAAGGCTTGGCTTAACACCCTCCCAGTTGGATCGGTAAACACTTGGGATGAACTGGCCCAAAAGTTTTTATATAAGTATTTCCCTCCTGCTAAAACGGCTAAATTAATGACTGAAATTAATACATACTCTCAAGAGGATAGGGAATCCTTATATGAAACTTGGGAAAGGTTCAAGGAGCTTCTAAGAAAGTACCCTCATCACGGTCCAGCGGTGTGGCAACAAGTATCCACTTTCTACAATGGGTTGTTGCCACACACAAGACAAACACTTGACTCAAGCTCCGGGGGACTTTTAGGTAATCGTCGCCCAAATGAAATATATAACCAAATTGAGGAAATTGCTCAAACCAATTTTCAATGGCACACTCCCCGAGGTAATAAGTCTATTGCCCCGGGCGCCCATAAGGTTGATGAAAGCACCTCTTTACAAGCCCAAATCGAGGCCCTTTCTTCAAAAATCAAAAAGCTAGAAATGACAAAAACGGCCTCGGTTATGGCTTGCGAAGGGTGTGGTGGGTCACATGAAAATTGGAGTTGTATGAAAGAATTAGATGAACAAACAGAAACGGTAAACTACATTGATAATAGACCTAGGCCGTCGGGTCCTCCAACGGGTACCTACAACCAAGGATGGCGTAACCACCCAAACCTTGGTTGGAGAGATCCCGGCAATGGTAGTAACCAACAAAACCAACGAACTAATTTTCAACAACCACAAAATTTCTCTCAACAACAAGGTGGAAGAGAAAGGCTTGAAGATACTGTATCTCGCCTCATCTCTGACACTGAAAAGAAAAACTCGGATCGATTTCAACAATTGGAATCGAATTTTAGGAATCAACAAGCTAGCATTCAAAACGTTGAAAAACAATTAAATCAACTAGCTCAAAATTTCTCCGAGAGACCACAAGGCGCGTTACCTAGTAATACCGAAACCAACCCGAAGGCACAAGTACATCTCATCACATTAAGAAATCGAACCGTGGGTACTGAAGATGCTCCATTGCCGCCAAATGAAAGAAGCCATTCTAGCCAGCCTGTGACTCCTCCTGCGCCAGAAAAGGCTTCTCTTCCAACTCAAGAGGCCACCAAGACTCCTCCTATTCCGTACCCCGGTAGGTTAAATCGTCATAAGACCGATGAGCAATTCGCTAAATTTGAAAATTTGCTAAAACAATTGCATGTTAATATTCCTTTTATCGAGGTCCTAACCCAAATGCCTAAATACACAAAATTTATGAAGGATTTCCTCACAAACAAAAGGAAAATTGAATCATTGCAATTAGTTAACTTAGGCGAAGAATGCTCCGCCTTAGTGCTCAACAAACTTCCACAAAAGAAAATCGAACCCGGGAACTTCACAATTCCTTGCTCGATTGGGGGATCTCCCGTTCGTAATGCGTTAGCCGATCTTGGGGCTAGCATTAACCTTATGCCCACATCAATGTTCAAACGACTCGGCCTAGGAATAACAAGCCCTACAAAGATGAGCATACAACTCGCCGACAGATCCGTCAAATTTCCACAAGGTGTCGCTGAGAATTTGCTGGTAAAAGTTGACAACTTCGTTTTCCCTACCGACTTTGTCATCCTAGACATGGAGGAAGACACCGAGGTCCCTCTCATCCTCGGGAGGCCATTTCTAGCCACCGCCCAAGCGGTGGTAGACATGAATGACGGAACGTTAACATTGAAGTTTGGGGATAAGGAGGTGAAGTTTGAATGTGGAAAAAGAATTGAGGACGAAGACCTGGTCAATTACATGCAGGTCATAGACTCAAGCTTGGATGATGCTCTCCGACGGTGTAACATGGGATGCAGTACATCCCACTTGGGCGACATATGACCGGCTTTGGGTCTAGCCAAGGACCCTTATAAACGTGGCGCACCACGGAGGCATTCCGCGGAACTATCCTTAGTTTAATTTAGATTAATTTTTATGTTTTCTAGTTAGTTTTAATTTTCAGGAATAAAACACACTCATGGTGGTAAGGGATGAAAAGGGGAACGAGAAAAATGACCCCACGCACAAGAACAGGGCAACCCGACAATTCTCTCCATTACAGAAGGTTCAACACGGGCCGTGCCCAACCAACACGGCCCCGTGCTGAACCACCTGCAGAAAAACGCCCAGTTCAGGTACCTGGACACGGGCCGTGTTCACCCAACACGCCCCCATGTCCAGACTTCTGCTTTTCTTATTTCAATTTTGTTACTGGCACTTGAACACGGGGCCGTGCCCGGATAACACGGGGCCGTGTTCAGCGCCCAGTAACACAAAATTTTTGCTTTGTAACACTATTTTACACATCTAATCAACCTAAAAATTTATTTTTGGGACACATTGAGGACAATGTGTAATTTAAGTGTGGGGGGGATGCTAAAACCTTGAATTTTGCAAGTCCTAAATACAAGCCTTACACAAAACTCTATTGGAACCGCTAATCACCCCAAATTTTTTTCAAAAAATTTCATTTTTTTTACTTGTCTAGGTTTAACTCGGGAAATTCAAGTTCTCAAAAAGGTTATATTTTTACAAATTTACAACCGATAGCGTAGTGATAAAAAGAACCAACATAAGAAAATTATGAAAAGGCATGACAAACTTAGTTAAAATTTGATTATATATACTTGATCACATAAAAACCCATTCCCACAAAAGTGAGTTTTGAGCCTTTATTGAGCATACAAATTTACATCTTTAGACTAAATGCTCATCTTTCATTTCTTGTGTGAATAGCCGCTTGGTTCTTACAACTCTAGAACTTGCCTTGACGATACATTCCCGGTCCTTATCAACTTAAACCCGAGTAAGTAAATGATGGAGGCATTAGGACTAACCCCTTTTTATTTCTACACCATTATTTTTCTTTTTCTTTTACCACCTACCCAAAAATCCCCCTAGTTAACCCCTTTGAGCCTAAACCTTTTCATTTCATCACCAAAAACCAAAAACCCTTTTTCCCACCAAAACCTTTTTATTTTTAACCCTTTGTTTTAGTAACAAGTTCGGTTTCTCGTAAAAAAAATGTGTGTTGATGAAGCAAAAAGAAAATAAACAAACAAGTTCATCAAAAATAACTTTGTTTGAATAAAAGCTTCATCAAAATAAAAAGTTACAAAAAATAGAAAATCTTACGAAAACCGACACTTGTTACGCTTTTTCGCCCTTTTTCTACTAACCACTAACCACCATCCCAACCACCTACCTTTAACCCAAGCCTAACCCTTAACCCACAAAGTCCTCTTGATATTTACAAAGGTATAAAAGTTAAAAAGGAGGAGGATTGATTGCTTGGCAAGCTTATGGTAGGAATAAGTTCCATGCCGCTCTCGAGTGATTCACTAAAAATACACCTTCGGCCGAGTGTGAGTGATTTCTCCCGTGAGGTATGTGAACTTGTATATAAATGAAATTTTAAAAAAAGGCATGTTATGCCCAAATAAGTAATTTCTCCTATGAAACGTTCTAAATAAATCATTACGAATAGGATTGTAAATAAATAAAAATAAAACCCAAAAAGATCTTGGATTCCCAACACTCTACGACAAGTCAAAAACCTTCTCTTCTACCCATTCCATTTGGAAGTGTAAGCCACATATTAAAGAGTTTTGCTTGAGGACAAGCAAAAGTTCAAGTGTGGGGGTATTTGATGTGTCTAAAATGCAACATATAAATTACATCAAATGAGGCATAAAACTAACCCTTTTTAAGTACTAATATTGGAAAAAGAGTGTTTTTGTCTTCCTTTTGTATTTTCAGGATTAAATGAGCTCAAAAACACAAAAGAAGCAAAAAGACAGCTAAATCCAACATAAATACAAGGAAAGGAACATTAGTGGACTGCCCGACCCCTCAACGGCATCCTCACAAGCAAAATAGAGAAGGCAGAAGACTGAACACGCCCCGTGCTCAGCCAGCACGGGGTCGTGCCCAAGAAGCAGCAGAAAAGACAAATCCATAGAACCTTCTATTGCCCACCACGGGCCGTGCCCAGCGGACACGGGGGCATGTCGAAAGTACAGCAGGCGCATTTATTGTAATTGCGAATTACAATTAATGAGGAGAGAGAGTGTCAGACAGGCACGGGGCCGTGCCCAGCGGACACGGGGCCGTGCCCAGCTCTCTGTTCAGCCTATAAATAGGAGTGCTTGGATTCATTTCATCTCATCCCTTGGCACACCACCTCTCTCACACTTCATCCACCACCCACCACCATCACAACACCATCATCCACCGCCATCATCCATTGTCCATCGTAGAGTGTGTGAGTCGTCTCGGGATCCAAGATTGATCGTAAGAGTTCTTGACAATCAAGGCCATGTTTGCCTAAGTCTCTTACATCACTTGGTGAAGACAAAGTGTCTAGTATAATACTTTTTATTTCTAATCTTTTGCACTTTTTATTTGGTTTTGTATTAATGACTTTAATAACTAGTTACTTATGTTGAAGGTGATCTTTCCTTATCGTTTGTCCGTGGTGTCTTGGCATTATTTTACTGTCTATATAAAATAAAGGATTTTCACCATTCATATCTCCACGGTCTATATGGAGGTATGTTGGCTACCTGGTCGGGGGTTAAGGGAACGGTTTGGTAAAGGTCTTGCCATTGTTCAGCGTTTAGAGGTCCTGCAATGGACCTGGGTCAAATTTCGTAGGACCTCCTTCAATACTTCACGGTATTGGATGGCGGGGGTCCAAACTCTTTGATCCCCTCATAAGTTAACTACTATTAATACTATAACCCGGCTATTTAGGACTGTATCCCTGCTGACTCAGACTACTTAGCCGAGGGTAACGTCACCGCCAAAAGCGGGGCCTACCACAATACTGCATTAATAACTTAATTCATTATCTTCCAATAATCCACCCTTTTAGGATTGTATCCTTGCTGACTCAAACTACTGGGGTGAGGGTAACGTCACCTTCAAAAGAGGGGCCTACTACAATAACTAAGATAATCTCTTAATTATGTGCAAAAGTGAGGAAATAATCAAAGGTTATACTAGATACGAGTCGGAACCAAGTGATTCATCTTGTCTATCTGTTTTTATTTTATTTTTATTTTTCAGCATTTTAGTTAGTTTTTATTTTTCTTAGTTTAAAACATTTTTCTAAACTTTTTATTTTGATTAGACGTTGAGGATAAACCGGTACTAAAAGCTCTTGTCTCCTTGGACGACCTCGGTATCTTACCAACGCTATACTACGCTCACGATGGGTGCACTTGCCCATATGTGTGTTTAGTGTTAGTAAAATATCGTGTTTTATAAATTTAAAACTTGGCTAAAATAAGTGTTAAAATGGGCTTAAAATATACACCTAATATAAGTAACACTTCACACGCATCAGGTTTATACGAATTAGAAGATAAAACCCTTGTTTGATCGATGATTTGCATGATCTAAAACTGTTAGTTGTTGATTGATTGTATACAAACATGGAAACTGTTAAATTGGTCAAACGAATTGATTGGAACTAGTAACTGACTTGCATGATTTTAGGGAATCACTTAACCAATCACACAAGTTTGTCGGTCGCACAAGATCAGGTCACACAAGACCAGATCTGATCGCACAAGACCAGTCACACAACACAATCGCACAAGCTAGGTATAACCATCTATGCTCGGGGTACTGTTTAGTTATGCATGATCGCACAAGACAGTGCTGATCGCACAAGGCTTGGGCCACACATGAACATTTGGACAATTGGGCCTCAAAGCCCAATCCCAATCGCATAAGGACTGGTCAGTCGCACAAGACCATCCGGATCGCACAAGACTAATGTTTAGTTGTTGGACCGTATACATGTTGGACTGTTTATGTTTAATTGGGCCGGGTATGTTTGGGCTTCAATGGGTGAATCGCACAAGGCTGTTAGACTTGTGCGAGCTCAATCTTTTTTTGAATCGTACAAGTATGAATATGTTATGTACTTGACTGTTTATGTAATGCCATGATCAGTACGTGCTCGTAACCTGTTAGCTATGTGTAACATACGTGCATTACTTAAGACCAAAACCTGACTTATATGGTAACCCTTTAGGACGTGGTTGACCACATATAGCTCAAGTAACCTTTTCGTGTGTCTGCCGAGCAAACCAAGGTCAGTTCACACTCTATCCAAGGCATAGGATTCCCAAGGGTTGGGAATGGGTTAAAGAACTGAACGGTAACTACAAACTTGCGTATTCCCCATACAACAGGATACGTACGACCATAAGACCATCACTCTATCATTTGAAGTCCCTCATTTATCGACTTAATCGCCGAGGCCTATGGCGAGCGGGTCATTAGTTAATAGCGCTATTAGGTTTAACAAACCTCACACCGTGTCGTCCGAACGGGCGTGTACTAATGGACTATGGGCAAAGGGTCAATGCTGATAGACATTGACTTAGGGCACCTCTTACATTTTCGTAGCAGTCGATACGCATGGTCTAGTAACACATGGGAAGCCCCCAACTAATCTTCGCAAACATGTCTGGGAGACCGTGATACGAATTAATACGATACCTGGTTTACAAAACGAACATATGATTTACGAAACGAACTCAGTAACTAAACAACCAACTGTGAACTCGCTCAACTTTGTTGTTGATTCGTGGTTACATGCCTTGCAGGTCGTTAGGTACTCATGGAGCTTGCACAGGGAGGCGCGGTCGTTGTGGTACATGGCAGTGTGTGCCATGCTAAAAACATTACTTTATTTCATACTTGGTACTTACATTGGGTTTTACAATTATGCTTCTGCTAAACACTTAACTATGTTTTGATTTGAAACACCTTTCATATTGTGTGGTTGAATTTTACTTATTATTTGATATGTTCAATATGATTGATGGCTTGATCCTGGTCAGTCACGCCTCTAAGCGGTGATACTCCGCATGTGGATTTTGGGGGTGTGACAGTTTCCCCTAAAAATGAAGGTTTCCCATGTTTTCAAAACATGTGTTTATTTTCTTTTAAAATCATCACAAGCAATCATCAACTCATTCAACACTTACCGAGTGTCAAAATCAAGTAAATTACACTACATCATGAACTTGAAGTTTTTGTAAAAACTTGTAGTAACTTACCATGTTATTTAGTAGGTTGAGTTACCCTTAAAAACATATTTATTTGTTTCTAAATCACATTCTTGAAAGATTTAGTCATTTACAACTTGTAAGATGATTTTTCTAAAAATATTTCTTTTGTATTTTTCTTGTTACAATCATGTTCTTAGTCTTGTTTAAACACTAAAAAAAATATGGTTAGTTTACTTAGAAACCATGACTTTGTAAATCTTGTAAATAAACTTGGTTTCTTGGGAAAATTATCTTTGTAATCATCTATTTACAAGATATGTATTTTGTTTAAATCATCTTTACATATGAAAATCACTTTCATCATTCAAGTTCATGAAGACATAAAGTATGATGATCTTGGTCTTTCACAAGATCACCACCTTACTTTACTAGATCATGTGTTTATTCACAATCTAGTAGGTTTCTTATGATGTCTAACATCACTAACACTAATCATCAATCATCAAGAAACAAATCATCACAATCAACATGTATTCTTATGTTATTAAGCTTATGTTAAAGTATCATGATCATGTTCTTTAGTGTTTTTCAAGATTAACAATGTACAACATCTTTTAACCATCAAAATATGAAGTAACAACAAGTGATAAGAAGCTTACAACTAACACAAGGGCTAGGGAAGAACACAAGATGTTGAAGATGATAAATGGGTTGGTTAATAGCAAATGAAGAAGGTCCTTCAAGATCCCCAAGCTCCAAGATTCCTTAATCACCTTCTTACACCTTAGGATGGCCTGGAAATGAATGGGATTGAGTTGGAAATAATGGTGGTGTGGGTGGTGATCTTCGGCCGAGATGAGGGAATGGAGGAAGGAGAGAGGTGAGTAGTGAAGATGAAATGAGGCTCATGTATTCTTATAACCATCTTGAGCTTTTATCCAAGGGTTCTTGTGTTCCATATAGTACACACAAAATCTCTAAATATATCTTCACAATCTTAGGAGATTTAGCAAGATCATACAAGATCAAAGGAGATCTATGGTAGGGTCACCATATGACCGTCCATTTTAAAGGGGGGGGGGGGGGATAAAGTGTAAGTTTGATGGGTTGTTAAGTAATCTAATTGGATTTCAAGAGATTTAGTTAGTGTTTGAGTGTATGATGTGTTATATAGTGTATTAGGGTGTTCGGGGATCATAACTAGCTTAGAAATAATAAAACAATGCTTCTAGTGTAATTTTGGTGTTTCGGGTAGTGTCCGGTTGTTTGGTTAGATACCGGTTCGTTAAAGTGCTAAATTGCACCGTTTAGTGTCCTTTATGTACCCTTTTGTGACACTTTCAATTCCCGACACTTAGGAAAGCATTCAGGATTAATTAGTCATATTTTTACATGTTACTAACTTGTTACAATGCTGAATTTAGGTGAAATATATGAAATTCAGCATTTAAAGTGTGTTTCGGGTGCTTTTCAGTGCGTATTTTAGCTTCCGGAAAGTCTATATGTTAACCCTTGTATACATTCTTGGGTTTTAATGTATTTTAGACTTTGGACCTACTCCTGGGCCTTAATTTCATTATCTGACTGCTTTCTGCAGAGTTGCTGACACAATGTGCCTTACCGGTGAGTTTACTAGTCTTTCTGACGCAACGCTAATAGTAATGCATAAGGCAATATTTGAAGTATAAAACGTGCATGAATTCACATGTATAGCATGAAATCAGACAATGTTGACATTTAAGCACATAATTGCAGTTATTAAGTATTAATTAAATTGTACGAAAATTACCGGTTTTGTGCTAGTTGTCACACCCATGGAGTATTTGTCGGGTAATTACTCGTCGGGTTTTGGGTATACCCGCGGGTATCGAGTATACCCATTAGTTTGTTAAAAGATATACGCTGGGATTTCCAAATATATTTTTTACTATTATAATTTTATTTATACAACGATTATTATAAATTAAAAATATACATTACATACATGTAGTTTTATTATAAATTAATAATAACTTTATAATAATATTTATACATTAATATTTATACACTTCACAACATACAATATATAAATACTATTATCAAATACATATACTAAACGAAAATATACTTTTTAACATTATCAACATACTAAAATAAATCACTAATACACAAGGGTTAATGGAAAATAAAAATAAAAATTAAAAAATTTGGGTAAATGGTCGTGTATATAGTTCGGGTAAACAGGTATGTCAATGTTGGGCCTTTCAATGACGCGTTTATCAGCATTGAAAGTGCATGGATCAGTGGTGGTGGTGGTGTTGGGCCTTTCAATGTCGATGTTGAGTTGTCTGGTGCTGTGATTTTATTTCTGAATAATAACATGCTCTAGGTGAAAATATTTATGTTGTTTTATATATGCTAAGGTTAGTTTTTGTTAATTAATTCACTAAATTCCCAGTAAATTCTTGTGCTAGGTTACGGGGATTCCACCATTGTTGTTTTATGTTTACATGATTGATTGCGTAGGTTTTTGAACCCGCAACCCCACTTTGCGCCTTCGATTATTGGAAAGTTTGAGCTAAACCCCATTTTTTCAAGATCCACACATTGTTTTGATTTTTTATTGTGGGTTTTAGATTTTTTTTTCAATGATGATAAGTCAATTTATCTGAGACACCTGCTGAGTCATGATTTTTGGGTGAGTTCGTTTGTTAAGATTCTCAAATTTCGTAAACCCGAAATCGGGGGTCGGAGGCGTAAAAAGATGTTCGGCGTAAAAAAAAATTGTTTTTTGTAAAAAAAAAAATTGTAAAAAATGTTTTTTACCACCGTAAAAATTTTTTGTAAAAAATGTTTTTTACAACCGTAAAAAAAATTTTGTTAAAAGAATGCTTTTTGTAAAAAAAGTTCTTTTGTAAAAAATGTTTTTTTACAACCGTTAAAAATTGTTTTTGTTAAAAAAATGTTTTTTTACAACCGTAAAAAAGTGTTTTTTTGTAAAAAAAATTGTTTTTGGTTAAAACGTTTAAACCCGTAAAAAATTTAACGTAAAAAAGTTTTCATAAATGTTTTGTTTTCTGCAAAAAAAAATTCCGTAATAAAAAGTTTTTTTTTTAAACTTGCTTCGTAAAAAAAGTTTTTCGTAAAAAAGGCTTTTCGGAAAAGAAAAAAAAGTCATTCGTAAAAAAACGGTTTTTGTAAAAAGTCATTCGTAAAAAAAGTCTTTCGGAAAAAAACTTTTCGAAAAAAAAATTCGTAAAAAACGAGGTGTAAAAAAACCCGACGTGTAAAAAAACGGGGCGTAAAAAACGGCGAGTAAAAACGAGGCGTAAAAAACGTGTAAAAAACGGCGCGTAAAAAATGGGGCGTAAAAATCGGCGCGTAAAAAACGGGGCGTAAAAATCGGCGCATAAAATACGGGGCGTACAAAACGACGCGTAAAAAAACGTCGCGTAAAAAAACCGGGCCTAAAAACGGCGCCTAAAAAACGGGGTGTAAAAAAAGGCTCGTAAAAACGTTTTTTGTAAAAAATCTTGAAAATTTTGTTTTTTTTTTTTTGTTAAAAATCTGATTTTAAAAAGTTTTTAATAAAAAAATTAACATAATAAGCCAAAAAAATAAAAATAATAAATACAAATAAGAAAAAAAAAAACAATTTACTAAATTACCCTTTTGACATTAAAATATTAAAAACATAATAAGACAAAAAAGATTTAATATTAGTTTTAATTACTTTTAATATTATTCATCCATCTCCAAGATTCAATGGTTGGAAAGTGATTCTCACGATTTTCGCAACTGTAGATGATTTTCATTTTAACCGTCCCCTATATATATATATATATATATACACACACCTGTACACTAATCTAACCAAAAAAACAAAAACAAAAGAATATTATTATATAACACAATTATCATTATCAGTTTGGGTGAATAGTAATTTATTTTTGTCATTTTGCTTTCATTTTGTTTTTTTTTATTTTTAAACTTTTACCTCTTAACTTTCAGTATTGGCACTTAGAACCCTTTAACTTTTCTTTTTGTCTTATGTATGTTTTAAACTTTTACCTCTTATCTTTTTGCGTGTGTGTATTACAGGTGAATCCAGACACTGATTATGATTGAGTAACAAGTTTTGGTTCCCTTTTCTCAGATGATATTCCAATACGAACTGTAATAATTCGTTGTGTATATGTTTGTGTCTGTGTGCGTGTGTGTGTGTGTGTTTTTTTTTGTTCTACATATTCTTGTGATTAATGCTAGCAATCTTCAGGGAACAACGATAAAATTTCAGAGGACAACTGATGGACATTTTGTTACTAAGAGTGAGTCTTACCGTAATCTATGCTTGACATATATTCTCATTTATGTCATAGTATTATATTAAAAATTCCACTAATAACCTGGTGCATTTGAAGGCAATCGGATTGGTGCGGTTCATAGCAGGGATCTTTTGCAGTAAGTCTTTTATTTATACCTGTCAATTGCACTTTCTTGCATGTTTTCTGTGTTCATTACACAGTTTTATATGCACAGCTAATTTAAAAAAAAAATCTACTAAAAAGTTGTGAAGTTCTACTAAAGAAGCACCTTTTTTTTGTATTACACGTTAAAGTCACTCTTTATGATTATTGTTAGAGGTGGCAAGTTCGGTACATTTACCTATGAATGAGTAGACTCGGGTTGTGTTTTATTTGTAGCTCAAGTGGGAAAAACTGCCAAATATTGGCAATAAAATAGACGGGTCAAATGGGTTGAAAGTTGCCCAAAGTATACGTTTAACGCTTAAAACCTCCAAATCATTGATCAGGTAATTATTTTTAACAAAAAGTTAAGTCAAATGGTTAGTTGGTGGTTTATTTTTTCGTTTTCTATTTTTTTGTTTTCTTTATATATATTATCCAGGGAAACAACCTTAGAGGGAGAGATTTTAACGACTTTGCATTGGCATGTAGGGGTGTGCAAAACTAATGGAGATTTGACGGTTGGATATCTTTCATTTTTGCAGGTTGGAGTTACACTAGATATATCTACAGACCTACAGTCACAATTCACATGGAATACCAAGCAGGTTTTGTACTATTTGTGATTATTATTGCTTATCATCATTCATCTGCAAAATCATTATTGTATCCCTATGTCGGATTACACAAATT
Source organism: Helianthus tuberosus (assembly GCA_030545235.1). Taxonomy (NCBI): domain Eukaryota; kingdom Viridiplantae; phylum Streptophyta; class Magnoliopsida; order Asterales; family Asteraceae; genus Helianthus; species Helianthus tuberosus. Next base: position 65,005,486 of record CM060417.1, on the reverse strand, counting down.
ATGAATAAGAAAACAAACTGGAAAGTCCATCTTCAACTTCAAGTTTGTATTTTTACGTGCAGGTTTTTGTATTTTTAGCTTCTGAATATAGCATCCAAAGAATTCCCTGAATCAGGTACGATTAATTGTCTCTTTTCCGAAATTCGGTTGTGTTTTAATATCTGTTTGATGACTAATTCAGAATAATATGTCATTGTCAGGTTTCATTGTGGGATTGTATCATACCAGCAAGAGAATATGCAAAGTTTTCTACAAAAACTAAGAACAAGTTCATTGATCAGGTAGTTATTTTTTACAAAAAGTTAAGTCAAATGGTTAGTTGGTGGTTATTTTTTTCGTTTTCTAATTTTTTGTTTTCTTTTTATTATCCATGGAAACAATCTTAGAGGTAGAGATTTTAATATGCTTTTCAAATGGGGTTTACTCAAAACCTAGAAATTTTTTGACTTTTTTGTATTCGCATAAAGAGGTTGAAGGTAGTGAGTCTATGAAGACTCTTCCTTGGTTAGCAAGAAATAAAGATGGTGAAGTAAAAGAGGTTGAAAAATCGGTAACGAGACGATCTTCTTGGGGGGAATCAGCTGAGTGGTTATGAAAAGTGGTAGGGAAAAGTTTATAGCTGAATGTGTGTATGGAGTTAGCCCTGTGTTAGTTACGTTATCAGCGAACCGAAGAGAGTTTTATGTTTTGTATGTTCAAAAAGGTATTGATTTAACCGGAAATAATAAAAAGGACAAGAAAGCGTTCGAAAAAGTCTTGAAGCTTGCCGATAAAATAGGACTGACAAAGAAAGAGATATCAAAACACGATCTTAATATGTTTTTAGATAACCGACCGCATTAGGGTTTGGTTCTCGACGCTTCACCGTTAGAAATGGTGAACATACGTCAACTGGATCGCGTAGTGGAAAAAGAAGAAATCGGGCTTTGGTTGGCGTTAGATGAAGTTATGGACCCACAAAACTTGGGTGCTATAATCAGGTCAGCGTACTTTTTTGGTGCATCAGGGGTTGTACTTTGCGCAAAGAATCCCGCACCACTTAGTGGGGTTTTAACTAAAGCGAGTGCCGGCTCACTTGAGTTAACCGAGCTTCGGTCGTGTAATAACATGATGCAGTTTTTGGTCTCTTCAGCTAAATCAGGTACGATTAATCGTCTCTTTACCAAAATTCAGTTGTGTTTTAATATCTGTTTGATGACTAATTCAGAATAATATGTTATTTTCAGGTTTCATTGTGGGATCGTATAATACCAGCAAGTGAAGATGCAAAGTTATCTACAAAAGTTAAGAACAAGTATGGTTCATTGATCAGGTAATTATTTTTTACAAAAAGTTAAGTCAAATGGTTAGTTGGTGGTTTATTTTTTTTCTTTTTCTAATTTTTTGTTTTCTTTATATATTATCTAGGGAAGCAACCTCAGAGGTAAAGATTTTAATATGACTTTGCATTGGCATGTGATGCCAAAAACTCGCAAAATGTTTGCATACAAGTTGGTCCTGCCCGGTTATCGCTTGCCTGAGTCATACAGATAATGTGGATAGCGCATGATTGACAAAAATTCTTGTCTGGTATAGAAAATAAACTCTTATGGTTGGGGTTTTGAATTGTATTGAAATTGTATTGAAAATCTCCTTTTGGGTTACATAAGAGGGGTGTTTATATAGAACAACATGTTATACATTTAGCCCCTACTATACATTTAGTTTACTTTCCGACACTCCCCTTCAAGTTGAGTAGTGGGATCACCAATACTTAACTTGCTCAAGCAACTACTAAATACGTTTCCGTTAACGGCTTTTGTAAGAATATCTGCGAGTTGATCTTTGACGATACATATGGGAGCTCTATGATACCTTCCTCCAGTTTCTCCTTGATGAAATGTCGGTCTACCTCCACATGTTTTGTTCGATCATGTTGGACTCGATTTTCTAAGATCTGTATAGCAGCTTTATTGTCACACATGATTTTGGTTGCTGTAGTAGGAGGAAAACCAATCTCAGTTAGGAGCTTGCAAATCTACAGAATCTCTGCTAGGCCCTGTGCAACCCCTCGGAATTCGGCTTCTGCACTAGATAGGGCGACTACCTTTTGTTTTTTACTTCTCCAGGTAAATAGATTTCCTCCGACCATGGTGAAGTATCCTGAGGTTGACCTTCTGGTTCCTTTATCCTCTGCCCAGTCGGCGTCTGTATAAGCTTGGATTTCTAAGTGCCCATTTGATTTAAACAGTATACCATGACCTGTTGTTCCTTTGAGATACCTGATGATTCTTAATACTACTTCCATGTGACTCGCTTGGGGCTGGTGCATAAACTGACTCACCACTCCTACTGCATAAGCTATATCTGGACGAGTATGGGAGAGGTATATCAGTTTTCCCACCATTCGTTGATATCTCTCCTTATCTGCTAGTTCTGCTCCATCTTCCATGTGTAGGCTGTGATTAACCACCATTGGGGTGTCTGCCGGTCTGCATTCAATCATTCCAGTTTCGGCTAGCAGATCAAGGATATATTTCTTCTGACAGATAAAATCCCTTGTTTAGATCTCAGAACTTCAATTCCAAGAAAGTACTTCAATCTTCCCAGATCTTTCATCTCGAATTCCGAAAAAAAATTTATCTCTTAACATTGACATTACCTGTTCATCGTTTCCCGTAAGTATCATGTCATCAACGTAGATAATCAAGCAGGTCACAAGACTGCCCCTACATTTCAAAAATAGGGTATCATCAGAGTTGCTTTGTTTGAAGCCATATTTCTTCATAGCAAGGGTAAACCTTCCAAACCAAGCCCTAGGAGACTGCTTGAGCCCATACAGAGATTTCTTAAACCGACATGTTTCTCCAGTCTTGAAATTCTCATTGAATCCCGGTGGAGCCTCCATATAGACCTCCTCGTTCAGTTCTCCGTGAAGGAAGGCATTTTTTACATCAAATTGATGAAGAGGCCAACCTTTATTGGCAGCTATTGAAAAACAACTCTGATTGTGTCGATTTTGGCTACTGGGGAGAAGGTTTCAGAGTAGTCAATTCCATAAGTCTGAGTATAACCCTTTGCAACCAACCATGCTTTGTATCTTTCAATTGTGCCATCAGGTCTGTGTTTGACTGAAAACACCCACCGACATCCCACTGGTTTCTTTCCTGGTGGAAGGGTGCATTTCTCCCACGTGTTATTCTTCTTGAGTGCTTCCATTTCGGTCTCCATGGCCTTTTTCCATTCTTCAGATTTCAAGGCTTCCTGTGTTGTAGATGGGATTTGTTCAGAGCATAAGGCAGCGGCAAATGCTTTAGCTTCCTTAGACAAATTTCCAGTGGTAATGTTTGCCACAGGATACCTTGACCTTGAAGCCACCTTTTCTGGTGAGTATCTCTTGGGAGAAACTCCTCTATTTTCTCTTGGAGGAAGAGAGTATATTCCGGTTGTCTCTGCTGCAACTGGTTCAACGTGTTCCATAACTGGTTCAACCTGTTCAGCAACCGGTTCAACCTGTTCAACATCTGGCTCAACATGTTTAGTAGGTTCTGTTGTTGTCGGTTCTATGTGTTCCCCTGTTGTCTCATAGTTATAAGACATAGAACATTCAGGGTTCTCAGTATTTCTTACCTCTGGTATCACGTTGGATGGACTTTCTTCAGTGGTACTGTGCTCCACAGATTGTGTGGCTGTGTTTGAAGGACCCGAAGTATTGTGATGGTTTTCTATTGTTACTTCTTCAGATGAGGGAAATTGGGTTAACCAACTCAGAGTGTCTATACATTCATTCTACCCTTGACCACTGAGTTGGGTGTTATAAAAGTATTTTGTTTCAAGAAAGTCAACATTCATTGTGGTGAACATTTGACGAGTTGTTGGATTATAACACCGGTAACCTATTTGATCAATCCCATAGCCGACAAATACACATTTCTCAGCACATGGGCCAAGCTTGTTTCGGTTGGTTTTGGTTATGTGAACAAATGTTGTACACCCGAAGATACGAGGTTCAAGTGTAAGAGGGTAGGGAATACTGACAGACTTAGATAGACAATCTAAGGGAGTCTTAAATTTAAGAGCTTTTGTGGGGAGGCGATTTAGGAGATACACGGAGGTTGCAACCGCCTCCGGCCAGAAAGATTTAGGTACCTGAGATTCAATTAAAAGGGCTCGAGTCATTTCAAGAATAATACGGTTTTTCCGTTCGGAAACACCGTTTTGTTCAGGGGTATGAGCACAAGAAGTTTGATGAATTAATCCTTTGGTTTTAAAGAATTGTTTCATGGATGTATTGACAAATCCCCCCCCCCCCCCATTGTCGGATCGAAGGATTTGGATTTGAGTTAGGAATTGAGTTTGAATCATAGCATAAAACGTGATAAATTTCTCGTAAACTTCGGATTTGTTTTTTAAAAAATATACCCATATCATGCGAGTGCAATCATCCACGAATAGTATAAAGTACCGAAGACCCTGTCCCCCCCCCCCCCCATCACAGGAGCAGGACCCCACACATTAGAGTGGATTAGTGAAAAGGGTGAAGCAACTTTCGTATTGCTAGGTTTAAATGGTTGTCGATGGCTTTTAGCACGAAAACAGGTTTCACAGTCTATTTTACCATTTGAAGGGAAGAATTTTGGAAACAGAAGATGCGAATAACCGGTGGATGGGTGTCCCAAACGTCTATGCCATAGCCAGGCTTCCCGGTTTTCAGTTCCATGTGCCAACATCACAGTACCATGTTGAGCCACTTCATCCACGTAGTACAATCCTTGGCACTCAGTACCACATCCAATAATCACACCCGTCCTGATATCCTATAGGAGGCAAAAGGTTCGATGCATTAGTACTGTACAGTTTAATTCTTTGGTAATATGACTAATTGAGAGCAGTTTGTGTGATAATGACGGAATATAAAGGCAATTTGATAATTTCATAGTTGGTGAAATTTCAGTTGTTCCTCCTCCTCTCACTTGCATTGTTCCGTTATCTGCGGTATGGATTTGATTTTTTTTTTAGGTTTGGTCATTGAGCGTATGTCCAATGGTTCAAACGTCATGGTGTCAGTGGCACCAGAATCAAATATCCAAGACCTGTTTTTTCATGATTGATTGCCATTTTTTAATTTTTTTTTATTCTCAATTTACAATAAATACCCTGTATTAATCTTTCCACCACAATACTACTTCCACTTTCTCTTACATGAACTCTAACCAAACCCTAAAGTTCAAAAAGAAAAAACTTCAGTCGCCTCCTATTCTCTTCTTCCTCTTTCAAACCCAATTTCCTTTTCTCAATTTCAGTCTCTGCAATCCATCATCTATTGACCCAAACCCTAAAAAAAAAATTCAAAAGACACAGCAGCCACAACCGCTCTCTCTCTCTCTCTCTATCTCTCAGCCGCTACCCACCTCTTTCTACCCTCAGATTTAAATACGTTGCTCAGGCGTATTTATCACGTATTAAACACTAATCTTACCGGCGTAGTTATCAAGTACGCCAGCAACTTGAACTCGCGTTCAAGATTTGAGTATGAGCGGATTTAATTGCTGGAAGTATAGGGTTGAATGACACGGCGGATTCGAGTGTGCAGCGGATTTATTGGACAGATTTGTTGGGAGTTTTAGGGTTAGGTGTGCGGCGGCAGTTGAAACAAAAAAGGTTTCTTAAGGGTTAGGTGTGCGGCGAAGAAGGAGCCCGATGAGGGTTATGCAGCAGCGCCGGAGTAGGGAAGCGCCGCTGGATGAGGGTTATGCTGCCGGTTAATTTGCTGGATTGACGAAGGTATAGATGTCGGTTGCTATTGAGGTTAATTCGATTTGTGGTGTTTTGATTTTGATTTTCAGGTTTCCCAGATTTGAGGTTGAATTGTTTGGATCGATTGTAGATGATGAGCAAATCGGTTTCAAGAATCAGAAACCTGCTCTGATACCATGTTGTCTGGTATAGAAAATAAACTCTTGTGGTTGGGGTTTTGAATTGTATTGAAATTGTATTGAAAATATCCTTTTGGGTTACATAAGAGGGGTGTTTATATAGAACACCATGTTATACATTTAGCCCTTACACTATACATTTAGTTTACTGTCACACCCCAACCAATGGCGGAATCATCGGAGTGGGACTAGTTCGAGATTGCAAGAGACTTCATAACACCAATTGTGACAATATTTAATTCAACCGTTTTTATTTCATATATAAATTGTCAAAACATTACAGGAAATTCAATTTAACTACATTGTTCAACATAACATAACAAAATTTATACAACACTCTAAACCTAAACGTCTAAGTGTGTATCTAGGCATCTTTGCTAGTCCATTTTCATAGCATCATCAATCCTCAACCTGCAACATGTTTAAAATACAATTCAATGCAAAAGCAAAGGCGAGTATACAAGTTTAAGAATAAGTATAAGTATAAAAGTTTTAAAAAAACGAATCCACATGGCAACTTAGTTTATACAAGATCAACCTAACATGGCATGCAATATTTCTAGCCAATCCTCTGTTTACGCAAAAATGATATAATTCAACATGATCACTAGTCTACGGGCGGTGCGTTACTCCTATAGCGCTATACATGTCGAATGGAGGCTCGTGAAAGCTAATGACTAAAACATATCACATAAGTATGGTCCACGTAAGCATCAAGTATCATAACATTGTATTCATGTATAAGGATTGTTTCCGTGCATTGCATAAAGAATAAGTTTAAGTGTAGTTTAATAGTTAAACATGTTACACCCCCAAAAAGTGGTAAACATCAAAAAAAGGGGTTGCGAGTATACTCACAAATTTGCATATTCTTTCCGATTATCCAATGTGACGAAGTTGATGAGGTTAGGAGGTTGAATGTGTTTGTGTAGGGATTTAGGAAGTTAAAACACAAGAATATAGGTATTCTAAAGTAATCATCCTTTAACACCAAGTACTTGTTCTTGACACTATGAAACCTCAAGGGTTAATGTTTTCATGAGTAATATACTCATTAGAATCGTAACAAGTCTTATGTCTTAGATAATGTTATTCTAATATCTTGACGAATGAACACAAGTCCACCATCAAGGGTTCGAATAGTATATATATGTATAAGTATTATATGTATTATTTAGTCCATTAGTCAAGCATGAGGTAGGAAGAACAAGCTTCCATTTAGGTACCTCTTATGGTTCACCACTACACTTGATGTAAAAACATACAAGGAGGGTCATGAACTAATATCAATACAAGAATAAGAAACAACTATACTAAGAGAAATCATCAAGTAATGTGGGGATTCTATGTTAGACAACCCAAGTTGGTCCATAATCACACCTTTATTAAGCTTGAAGCTTGAACATGACTTGTGGGTTAAAAACCCTAAATAAAACAGAAAGTATTTGTGGATTAACCTCTGATTTCGTATGTCTCAGCCCTGTTTTTAAGCTTAACTAACCATAGAAGTGGTTATAAGCATAAGGACGTGGGTTTGAGTGAGTTAAACTCAAGTTTGCACAAGTATAAATAAGGTTTGATTCAAAACAAAACGAATAGTGAACTTTGGAGCCTATTTGCCGGAGTTCCAGGGACTTATTCTCTGTGAAATACCCATGGAATCGAAGCTAAGGAAAATCCAAGCACATAGGAAAAAGAATGAGCTAAAACGGACAAGAAACGAAGAATTTATGCTTGTTTGAATAACTTGAGTCGAATATGTCCAAAACTCTGAATTTGCAGCTGATTGAGGGTGTTTGAGAGTGATTTAGATGAGTCAAGTGTTTAGGACTTGGATTAGTGTGGTATTTATAGGAGAAGGTGTAGGTTAGGTAGTGGTTATGTAATTAATGTTAAAAGTAAGTTTAAACTCAAAAAAAATCATAATATTCGCGCTTAAAACGAGCTGAAACACCTCCTGGCCGCGTCTGTGAAGACCCAGCTCCTGGCCGCGTCTGTAAAGACCCAGCTCAGCTGGTTGAGCGCGTGTGTGTGAAAGTAGGTGACCCGGGTTCGAGTCCTGGCCATGCCCTTTTTATTGATTTGATTTTTAACAATTTCCCCTTATTGCACATTCAGTCCCTGAGGTTTTAGTTTAGCAAATTTGCACAAATAACCCTTGACCTTAATTAACCAAGTTATGTTATTTTTTTTTTTTAAAAAAGAAAACTAACTTTATAGTTAAACTAACTAAGTTAGTTTACTAACTTTAATATCTAACGAGACTAACTAGATATTATAAAATAAACTTTTTATATAATAATATTAAATAATTTAATTAATTAAAATAGGGTCGATAAATAACCATGTTGATAAATAAATTTAAATTAGGATAAAAATCTTTATACGATTATTCATTTCACGAAGCTTCCGAACCTCATTCTTTTAAGAGTTTTAACTAGTTTAACGAGTATTAAGTATCGATACATATAGAATCAAGAATAATATTTCCTTCAAACGAGAATTTCATTGTGATTCAAGGCTCGGATTCTACAAAGGTTACATCGAAATGACGATTACAAGAACGCAAAGTTACCAAGAATAGGTGTCACACCGCAACCGATGGCGGAAACATCGGGGTATGTCACTGAGCGAAACAGATTGTCCAGAAGTTTCCATAACAATTATCATTACCAATCTATTTAAAATAACGTGTCCCATACCATGCCTCAAAAGGTAAATAAATTATTACAGACAAGATCCAGGCAAATAGTTCTATTCCGACAACTCAGATTCTTATTACAGACAGTTGTTTATTGTTGACCTACGTCTTTCCTAGCCTCGATTTCACACCACAGAAAGCAATTAAGCATCCTAAGCACCTGTCACATACGTTAAAATAAAGTCAATACATATAATGTAAAGGTGAGCATACAAGTTTGATAATAGCATATAAAGTTCGAATTCCGTTTACGCATAAGCAGCACGTACACATAGTGAAATGAGGCATGTTAGTTATCGACATAGATCCATCAATACCAATGACTGCGGGTTGACTGCCCAAGGCAGTTCGCAATACATGATTACCACCGTAATCCATGCAAGTAATTGTCCTTAACAACCCCTGCGAACAGGTGCTGAGTCCAAACTATAGTACTATCGTCGTTAAGGCAGGTAGACAGCATTCCATGTGTAAACATAACAAACAAGCATTCATAAGCCACGTATAGCATGCATTAACGGTTAGCGTTCAAATAGTATTGAGTAGTGTGATTGATGTGATTTGAATAGTTGTAACGTATGTAACACCCAAAAGTGCACAAAGCAAAAAGGGTTCGAGTATACTCACAGCGGTTGATGGATTGAAGGGAGCGCTTAGTGAGTAGGGTTAGCCTGAATAGTTTGATAGCATAACGATAAGTGACGCGTAAAACGATGCAAAGTGTGAATGGGTCGGAAAACGGTTCGATCGGATGGTAATCCGGTCGGACAGCCATTCGTGCGGATGACAATCCATTCGGATGGTCATCCGGTCGGACGGTAGTCCGGTTGGATGACTATTCGAGTGGATTGTTTCTTCCTATGGGTAGAATGTGTTTGTGTATGATGGCTTGACTTTTGAAGTTTTCGTTGTAGTATTTTGAAAACATTGAAGTATCTCTATCCTTCAAGTCGGTCGATCGGACGGTCAATCGTCCGGGTAACAATCCGCTCGGATGGTCATCCGGTCGGATGGTAGTCCGGTCGGACGGCGACTCTAGTGACGAGGTTACTTAGTGAGAACAAATTCACAGCAGAGGAGTCACTCGGTCGGATGTCCATTCGACCGGGTGGCAATCCTGTTAATGAACATGTTGAAAATTGTTTAAATCTTTAAAGTCTTAGTATCTCATGATCCGAAGAGTAATCCGGTCGGATGGTAGTCCAATTGGATAGCAATCCGTTCAATACTCAAACTTCAAAATGAGTTGTTTAGGTATGGAACTCAAGGTGTGATCCGTTCGGATGGCAATCCGTTCGGGTGGCTTATCCGTTCGGACAGTAGTTCGGTCGGATAGCAATCCGTCCCGATTATTCCGTTCGTCTCTCACTTGGTTGTTTTGATTGTTTGTCATTTTATCGAGGTGTTTTGACAACGTGTTGACCAACAGAACCCCACCTTGATCCAAGTAACCCGATCCAACAGGAATCACCCTAGCTCGACCGGTTAACCGGTTCAAGGCGGTTGTCCTTGGTTAACCCGAAATCGGTAGTCTCATGACTAGAATCCGGATCTTGAGCTAGCACATCACTGAGAATGAGTGGAGGACTAGATCTAGGTCCGATTCTATCAGTTTTGAGTGCATTGAGTGTAAAATAGTTGGAAGAAAGTTGTAAAACATTCTCTCAATCTTTTTTCACCTTGAATAAGTTTAGATCTATGAAAGATCTTTGTTGTTTATATGGGAATCGGTTAGATCCAAGTAATTCTTGGTGGATTGAGGCCAAAACATGAAGTTCTTCAAGAACTCATGATGACATCATCCTGGAACACTTGAATCTTGATGATTTCATGGTTAAAAGTTTAGATTTAAAAGATAGAAATGTGTAGGAGTGCGTGTAGATCAAGAAAGTACAAGATTTAGGATGAGAACTTACCGGATTTAAGAGAAATCTGAGAAATGGTGAGGAGAGCGTGCTGTTTGGACAGAGAGTTTCCAAAAGTAGAAAGAATGAAAGTGACATGGGTATTTATAGAGTTACCCAAAGAGGAAAGTGTGGGTTGGTCGGATGGCATCCCGCCCGGATGACTATCCGGTCGGATGACATCTTTGCAACACGACCAAGTGGCAGCCCGGTCGGATGGCTATCCGGCCGGATGGCGCTTGGTTCGTGTGTTCGACGCGACGATTTTTGCTGATTCGATTTCGATTACGTTCGATGCGAATGCGATAGAATTTCCTATTCAAATTACTTTTAATCCCAACCATTCATATCTTGCACTATCCCTTCTCCACTAATTATCATACCATTTAGATTGTGATTCGAGTTCGAGTTCGATTGCGTTTCGAGTTTCGATTGATTTCCACAACATAACGTAATTAAACATGCACAAGTAACACATAAGGCACACACATACGTATACAATATTCCAAATGCGTTATTCGAGTTACGATTCGATTCGATGTCGATTTGATTAGCATAGTTTGATTATCTATTAGTTAGCTTTATCGCATTGTTACTTCCTATAGTTCACAGTCGTTAGTCGATTAGATAGCGAATAACACACGTCGATTGCTGTATTTATTGACACTTACTCCACATAATACAACTAAAGTAAACATATCAAAGAAAACTACTACAGTCACGTCATGTAATCGGTCATTGACTTTGACCTTGACTTTGACTTCCGAAAACACGGGATGTTACAGCCTCCCCTTGTTTAGGGAATTTCGTCCCGAAATTAGGCTGAAAGATGTACACTACCGTGAATCACGTTTGATGACTTTCTCTTTCTAGACTTTCACTCTCTAGGCTTTCATTCTCTAGAACAACTGCGGGTACTTCGCCTTCATGTCGCTTTCGAGTTCCCAAGTGAACTATGTGCCTCGTTTGCCTTCCCATCGGAGTTTCACAATAGGAATGCGTGAGCGCCTGAGTTGCTTGGTTTGGCGATCCATGATTTCGACAGGCTTCTCCACGAAGTGTAGTGTTTCGTTCACCTGTAGATCCTCTAACGGAACATGTAAGTCGTGGTCGGCCAGGCACTTTCTGAGGTTTGACACGTGGAATGTCGGGTGGACGTTACTAAGTTCCTCCGGTAGTTCGAGTTTGAAGGCGACTTTTCCGATCCTTTCCAGAATCTTAAAAGGTCCAACATATCGAGGCGCTAGTTTTCCTTTCTTGCTGAATCTGACCACGCCCTTCCAAGGTGAAACCTTTAGGAGTACGTAGTCACCAACGTCAAATTCAAGGGGCTTGCGTCGTCTATCGGCGTAATTTTTCTGTCGATTCCGAGCTTTCGTTAGATTGTCTCGAATTTGGAAAATTTTGTCTGGCCTTTCTTGCAATAGCTCGGGACCGGTTAATTGCGAGTGACCGATCTCGTGCCATACAATAGGCGATCGACATTTTCTTCCGTATAAAGCCTCGAATGGTGCCATTTGAATGCTGGAATGATAACTGTTGTTAAACGAGAATTCGACTAACGGCAGGTATTTATCCCAATTACCACCGAAGTCTATGACACACGAACAGAGCATGTCTTCAAGGGTACGAATCGTTCTTTCAGTCTGACCATCGGTTTGAGGGTGGAAGGCGGTACTTAGATTAAGCGATGTACCGAGAGCTGTTTGAAACGTTTCCCATAGTCGCGAGGTAAACCGAGTATCACGATCATAGATGATGTCGCGAGGCGTCCCATGATTACAAATGATCTCATCGGTGTAGATTCGGGCTAATCGTTCTACCTTGTAGTCTTCCCGTATTGGCAAAAAGTGAGCTGGTTTGGTCAGCCGGTCAACAATGACCCATATGCTGTCGTAACCTGATGACGTGTGTGGAAGTTTTGTTATGAAGTCCATAGATATACTCTCCCACTTCCACATGGGTATCGGGGGTTGTTCGAGTAAGCCCGAGGGTCTTTGATGTTCAGCTTTGACCCTTGCACAAGTTAGGCATTTTCCAACGTAGAGAGCAATATCCCTTTTCATGCCAGGCCACCAGTACTTGTAACGAAGATCCTGGTACATTTTGTTGGCACCGGGATGAATAGAATACCGGGATTTGTGGGCTTCGTCCATCAGTATCTGTCGCAAATTGGTCCGTTTAGGGATCCAAATTCGGTCCAGAAAGTGGAAAATTCCATTTGATTTGCTCACAAGCTGGGCTCCATCGTGGTAGATTCGTTCCTTCTTCAGAGGGCGTTCATTAAAACAGGCGTGTTGAGCTTCACGGATGAGGGTTTCGAGGTCGAATTGGGCTTGGACGTTACGAGTGCTAAGAAGATAGCTCCATCTGCTGAGTGCGTCGGCAACAACATTTGCTTTGCCTGGGTGATAACGAATCTAACAGTCGTAATCGTTGAGAAGTTCTACCCATCGGCGTTGATGCATATTAAGTTCCTTCTGATTAAAGATATGTTGTAGGCTCCTATGATCGGTGAAGATCGTACACTTGGTACCATACAGGTAGTGTCGCTAAATCTTTAACGCAAAAACAACTGCGCCTAGCTCGAGATCATGGGTTGTATAGTTCTTCTCGTGGATTTTGAGCTGACGAGATGTGTAAGCTATAACCTTGTCCCGTTGCATGAGAACACAACAAAGACCAAGGTTGGAAGCATCACAATAGACAATGAAATCATCGTTCCCGTCGGGCAACGAGAGAATGGGAGCATTGCAAAGCATGTGCTTGAGGGTTTGGAAAGCAGACTCTTGTTGGGTTCCCTAGATAAAAGGCTTGTCTTTATGCGTGAGAGCGGTAAGCGGCACAGCAATCTTTGAGAATCCTTCGATAAATCGTCGATAATAGCCCGCTAGTCCGAGAAAAGAACGGACTTCGGACGGGTTCTTAGGTGTAATCCAACTCTTAACTGCTTCAATCTTCGCTGGATCGACATGAATACCCTGACTATTAACAATGTGACCCAGAAACTGAACCTCCTCCAGCCAGAATTCGCACTTAGAGAACTTGGCATAGAGTTGATTCCCCTGGAGTAGCTCGAGAACCAATCGTAGATGTTGCGCGTGTTCGGCTTTTGATTTGGAATAGATCAGGACATCGTTGATGAATACGATGACGAAACGGTCAAGATATGGTTTACACACGTGATTCATCAGATACATGAAAACCGCGGGTGCGTTGGTTAGACCAAAAGGCATAACAACGAATTCGTAGTGGCCATATCGAGTTCGAAAAGCGGTTTTAGGTATATCCTCCTCTTGAATGCGTAGCTGGTGATAGCCTGAGCGTAGATCGATCTTCGAGAAAACTGTAGCACCTTGTAGCTGATCAAACAAATCGTCGATGCGGGGTAGGGGATAGCGGTTCTTGATAGTTAACTTATTCAATTCCCGATAGTCGATGCACATCCGGAACGACCCATCCTTCTTTTTAATGAAAAGGACTGGCGCACCCCAAGGAGAGGTGCTCGGGCGAATGAAGCCTTTCTCAAGTAATTCCTGGAGTTGGTTTGAGAGTTCGCGCATTTCGAACGGTGCGAGTCGGTAAGGAGCTTTGGCAATAGGGTTGGCTCCAAGAATAAGGTCAATACAAAAGTCGATATCACGACTTGGTGGAAGTCCGGGAAGATACTCAGGAAAAACGTTAGGAAATTCTCGAACCACAGGAACGTCGTTTACTTCTTTCTTCTCTTTCTTTTCCTTCTCCGCTACTACAATGTTAGCCAAGAAAGCTCTGTATTCCTTGCGGAGATACTTGCTAGCTTGGACACATGACATGAGTTTGAGACCTTTTGAAGCAGTTTCACCGTAGACGCACAATAGATCACCATTCGCGAGCGAGAATCGAATCATCTTGTCGAAGCACACAACTTCAGCATGGTTTTCGCGAAGAAAGTCCACTGCCTATTATGACGTCAAAACTTCCAAGTTGCATCGGAATAAGGTCGATTGAGAAGATGTGATTGATGAGTTCAAGAGTACAATCATGAAGAACAGAATTAACGGCGACAGTTCTTCCGGTAGCGACTTCAGCATCGAACGTCAAGGAGAGTTTGGAGCGTTTACGACTAAGGAGCTTCTCGAATTCGAACGACACAAAGCAATTATCGGCTCAAGTATCAAATAAACACGATGCATAAATACCATTCACAAGGAACGTACCATTAACCACGTTGTTGTCGGCTTGGGCTTGACGCACGTTGATGTTGAAAGTTCGTGCGCGTGATGCTTGTTGCTATTGTTGCTGCTGCTGAGGCTACTGCTGCTGGGGCTCTTGTTTCACGACCCTGTTTGGGCACATGTTGGCGAAATGGTTAGGATCGCCACATGCGAAGCTGGCTCTGGCGTTGACCGCGGGTGCCGGAGTAGCTTGTTGACCCTGAGGAGCGGTGAGAAGAGCTTGATGAGCAGGAGCTTGTCGAGCACGGCAGTTGGTAGTGAAATGGTCGTACATATTGCAATGAGCACAGAAACAGTAAGCGATGGTAGTCGGGTGGTGGTAGGTACAAGTAGGGCAAAGCGGGTGTGGCCCAGTGTATGCACGCTTGGTAGGCGGTGCATTTGCCACAGGCGCCGCTACTTGACGCTGTTGGGCTGGTACAGCTTGAATTGGTGCAGCAGTGATCGCACAGTTCTTGTTGCTGGAGCTGTTCTTTCTCTTGTTCTTCCTCTTGTTTCTCGATGCGGTAGGTTCAGCAGTTGGTGCGGCGGTGGTAGCTTGATGCAGGTGCTTCGAAGTTTTATCCCAGACACCGGCCTTGACCCGCTTGTCGTTGATTTCAGCGGCCAGTAGGTAAGTCTCTTCGATCTTCTTAGTCTTAGCCGCTTGCACAAAATCGGCAACACAGTCAGGCAGGGCTCGGATATACTTCTTGATCGCCATGTCTGGAAACTTGACTTGATCAGGGCAGATAATGCTGAGCTGTTTGAAGCGAGCAGTAAGCGCAGCATTTTCACCATCCTTCTGCTGTATGTGCCAGAATTCATCTTCTAGCTTTTGACGCTCATGCGGAGGGCAGAATTCTTCCAGCATAACTTCTTTGAGCTCGTCCCATGACAAACCGTATGCTGCATTGTTTCCCCGCTTGTTCCTCTCAGTCGTCCACCAGTCTAGAGCACGGGACTGGAAGACGCCAGTTGCGTTGAGAGTGCGGAGCTCGTCTAGGCAACCGCTTTGTCGTAGAGTGACCTCAATGGAGTCAAACCATTGGAATAATGCAGTAGGACCTCCCTCGCCAGTGAATTCTTTTGGCCCACAAGACATGAATTGCTTGAAATTGAAGGGAGCTTTGGTAGTAGCTTTAGGAGCGTCGGTTCTTGACTCCTCAGATGATTTGCTAACGTTCTCGTAGACATCACTCACAGCCTTTGCTACTTGTTTTGCAATGATAGCAGTAAGACGTTTATCTCTCTTTTCCTGACGAGAAAGTGGTGTGTGACGGGATCCAGATGACATTGTCTGCAACAGACATCGTCACAGGACTCAACACAATGTATTTGAATCTCACCTCACACGTCTACTACTTACTAAAGCTCAGGAACACAGTCACCCAATCACATATCACAGATTCATACAATCACAAAAGCATATAAACACGTAAACACATAGAGCACAGAAACAGAATCCACCAAAGCACATAATTATTTAATTGCAAGAGGCAGTCAGAATACCGAAACCAATTATTCAAAGTCCGCGTACATTCGAATATAGCGATCGCGTTTAGTATACCAAGTCGCGTAGTATAAGCGCATAATGTAGCATAAAGTCGTCAATAACTTAGCGATTTGCTAGCGTTTTGAGATAGAAATGCAATGCGAGTCGTGTGTGTCGATCGAAGTGAAAGCATAAATCGAGTGAATCTTCCAAAATTTAAACACATAAACAGGTAAACACACAGATAAACACATAAAATCGACGAATCATCAGAGTCGGCAGTTGCGGGCTCAAGATCGAAACACATAAAATCAAGAAATAGATTGTCTGCGGCTATTAGACTTTGACTACCCAAAGTGGTTCAACTATTCACAAGGACTGGTTGTGCACATTTGACCTTCGGGACTATGCTTTTGCCTCGATTCTTGGGCGTTTAGCACACATCCCATTAGTCATATGGTGACTTTAGTTCGTTGGAGTCCGTTGAGACTTTGGTGAGAGTTTTGTAAAAGCGTGGAACAAGTCGTCAAGGTTAGGGTTTCACCCCTGGCTTAACCACTTCGTTCCAGTTTTTTATAAAATAGAGGAGATTATTCATCAAAATATGGATTTCACTCCTGATTTGGCATAATTCTCCCCGTTTGTAATAAAATGCGGGTTGATCAAGCAATTTTAGTCGAGAGTTTGCGGTTTTCACACCTAATCTTAACTTTATCGCTTTTCACAATTGAAAATTCGAGTGCATTGATAGTGTAATATAGGCGAGAATAGCGAGAAATGGGCTCGTACACAGTCCCTACTGGATATGCACAAGTCGGTCTGTTGGTTCCAAACTATAGTCTAGGTATCTAAGACTTCGACCCGGACTAGGTTGAGTCTTGCCTAATTCCCTATAGTTATGGCTCTGATACCAATCTGTCACACCCCAACCGATGGCGGAAACATCGGGGTATGGCACTGAGCGAAACAGATTGTCCAGAAGTTTCCATAACAATTATCATTACCAATCAATTTAAAATAACATGTCCAATACCATGCCACAAAAGGTAAACAAATTATTACAGACAAGATCCAGGCAAATAGTTCTATTCCGACAACTCAGATTCTTATTACAGACAGTTGTTTATTGTTGACCTAGGTCTTTCCTAGCCTCGATTTCACACCACAGAAAGCAATTAAGCATCCTAAGCACCTGTCACATACGTTAAAATAAATTCAATACATATAATGTAAAGGTGAGCATACAAGTTTGATAATAGCATATAAAGTTCGAATTTCGTTTACGCATAACCAGCACGTACACATAGTGTGGCATGTTAGTTATCGACATAGATCCATCGATACCAATGACTGCGGGTTGACTGCCCAAGGCAGTTCGCAATACATGATTACCACCGTAATCCATGCAAGTAATTGTCCTTAACAACCCCTGCGAACAGGTGCTGAGTCCAAACTATAGTACTATCGTCGTTAAGGCAGGTAGACAGCATTCCATGTGTAAACATAACAAACAAGCATTCATAAGCCACGTATAGCGTGCATTAACAGTTAGCGTTCAAATAGTATTGAGTAGTGTGATTGATGTGATTTGAATAGTTGTAACGTATGTAACACCCAAAAGTGCACAAAGCAAAAAGGGTTCGAGTATACTCACAGCGGTTGATGGATTGAAGGGAGAGCTTAGCGAATAGGGTTAGCCTGAATAGTTTGATAGCATAACGATAAGTGACGCGTAAAATGATGCAAAGTGTGAATGGGTCGGACAGCGGTTCGATCGGATGGTAATCCGGTCGGACAGCCATTCGTGCGGATGACAATCCGTTCGGATGGTCATCTGGTCGGACGGTAGTCCGGTTGGATGACTATTCGAGTGGATTGTTTCTTCCTATGGGTAGAATGTGTTTATGTATGATGGCTTGACTTTTGAAGTTTTCGTTGTAGTATTTTGAAAACATTGAAGTATCTCTATCCTTTAAGTCGGTCGATCGGACGGTCGGTCGTGCGGGTGACAATCCGCTCGGATGGTCATCCAGTCGGACAGTAGTCCAGTCGGACGGTGACTCTAGTGACGAGGTTACTTAGTGAGAACAAATTCACAGCAGAGGAGTCACTCGGTCGGATGTCCATTCGACCGGGTGGCAATCCTGTTAATGAACATGTTGAAAATTGTTTAAATCTTTAAAGTCTTAGTATCTCATGATCCAAAGAGTAATCAGGTCGGATGGTAGTCCGATCGGATAGCAATCCGTTCAATACTCAAACTTCAGAATGAGTTGTTTAGGTGTGGAACTCAAGGTGTGATCCGTTCAGATGGCAATCCGTTTGGGTGGCTTATCCGTTCGGACAGTAGTCCGGTCGAATAGCAATCCGTCCCGATTGTTCCGTTCGTCTCTCACTTGGTTGTTTTGATTGTTTGTCTTTTTATCGAGGCATTTTGACAACGTGTTGACCAACAGAACCCCACCTTGACCCAAGTAACCCGATCCAACAGGAATCACCCAAGCTCGACCGGTTAACCGGTTCAAGGCGGTTGTCCTTGGTTAACCCGAAATCGGTAGTCTCGTGACTAGAATCTGGATCTTGAGCTAGCACATCACTGAGAATGAGTGGAGGACTAGATCTAGGTCCGATTCTATTGGTTTTGAGTGCATTGAGTGTAAAAGAGTTGGAAAAAGTTGGAAAACATTCTCTCAATCCTTTTTCACCTTGAATAAGTTTAGATCTATGAAAGATCTCTGTTGTTTATATGGGAATCGGTTAGATCCAAGTTATTCTTGGTGGATTGAGGCCAAAACATGAAGTTCTTCAAGAACTCATGATGACATCATCCTAGAACACTTGAATCTTGATGATTTCACGGTTAAAAGTTAAGATTTAAAAGATAGAAATGTGTAGGAGTGCGTGTAGATCAAGAAAGTACAAGATTTAGGATGAGATCTTACCGGATTCGAGAGAAATCTGAGAAATGGTGAGGAAAGCGTGATGTTCGGACAGAGAGTTTCCAAAAGTAGAAAGAATGAAAGTGACATGGGTATTTATAGAGTTACCCAAAGAGGAAAGTGTGGGTCGGTCGGATGGCATCCCGCCGGATGACTATCCGGTCGGATGTCATCTCGGTCGGATGACATCTTTGCAACACGACCAAGTGGCAGCCCGGTCGGATGGCTATCCGGCCGGATGGCGCTTGGTTCGTGTGTTCGACGCGATGATTTTTTGCTGATTCGATTTCGATTACGTTCGATGCGAATGCGATAGAATTTCCTATTCAAATTACTTTTAATCCCAACCATTCATATCTTGCACTATCCCTTCTCCACTAATTATCATACCATTTCGATTGTGATTCGAGTTCGATTGAGTTCGATTGCGTTTCGAGTTTCGATTGATTTCCACAACATAACATAATTAAACATGCACAAGTAACACATAAGGCACACACACACGTATACAATATTCCAAATGCGTTATTCGATTTGCGATTCGATTCGATGTCGTTTTGATTAGCATAGTTTGATTATCGATTAGTTAGCTTTATCGCATTGTTACTTCCTATAGTTCACAGTCGTAAGTCGATTAGATGGCGAATAACACACGTCGATTGCTGTATTTATTGACACTTACTCCACATAATACAACTAAAGTAAACATATCAAAGAAAACTACTACAGTCACGTCGTGTAATCGGTCGTTGACTTTGACCTTGACTTTGACTTTGACTTCTGAAAACACGGGGTGTTACAATAGGATTATAAACAAAGGTTTTTGAATATAGAAGGTGCGAAATAGCAGGGCGTTACAGTCTCCCCTCCTTTAGGAAATTTCGTCCCGAAATTTATTCAAGAGGAAGACTTGAAAGAGTTTTGGCAAAAAGGTGATTACTTAAAATTGAGACTTGAAAGTTTTTGAAACCTACAAGGTATGAAAATTTGAAAAGCAGTAAGATAGGTTTGTAAAGGAGTTCGTTTGTCTAAAATGATTTGAGGTACCAAACATAATTGGAAATGTATAGTTGCGTATATGGAATTGAACGATTGACTCTTAATAACTGAATGAAAGTATAAGGATGGCATATGTATTGGATAGTCGAAAGTAGCATGCTAAGAATGAAGTTCGACATGGATAATCGGATATAACGCATTTGTGAGTTGTTTAAAGTTTGTATTAGCTCCAAAGGTATGCAAAACACCGAATTTCTCATGGCACGTTTTACGAAAGTTTGGTAACATAGTGAAAACACTTATATATAGGAAGTACCAGAGGCGTATCCACCATGTTTTGACCACATTTCGTCCATTTCGTATTTGGTGTCATGTTACATTCTGTGTCTTACCATACACAATAGTACACTCTAGGGTTCTCATACAATCACTATAATCCCATGTGCACCCGCGATTATTTTTTATTGTCGCATGATCCGTATAGCTTGTACTAGTTGTGTATGAATCAGGGTATACATAAAAGAATAAGAATGTGTACGTATAAGAATATAGTATGTAAGCAAGTCCATGTTTAAGTATGTATGGGACCCACGTAAGCGAATACCTCGGATTACGCTCGCGTACGGGCACGAATGTATGAATTATGAGTATGAATGAAAGTATGAGCATGAGTTTAAGTATGAAAATGCATGTAAGTATGAGTATAAACATAAAACGTATAAGTAGTATGAGTATAAGTATAAACATAAAATGTATTGTCATGAGTATGAGTATGAGTGTTGATTCGAATAATAAGGATTAAGTATGTAGTTTATGTTGAAACATAACGAAGCTAAGCATATAAAACGTTTGAGAAATTTGAGTATTAAAACGTATGATATAACGAAGGTGTCGCGAGGTTTTGACTAAGACGTGTATGATGATATGCATGTATAGTTGTTTAAACGAAACGTTAGGTTCATCGAATCAAAATAGATCGAGTTTGATTGGGAAAGTAGAATATAGTTTGTAAATGTAAGTGAACATAAAGTACTTATTGGTTATGCATAACGTATTTTGTAATGAATGGAAATGCTACTTTTGTTTAAAAGGAAAAATTTACGTAAGTTGAAGATCGTCGGTCTCCATGAAGTCTTCTTGCCCACATGTTTAGGAAATTTGTATTAAGTAGTGTAGGAAAAAGGCCTACGAAAATAATAAGTTTGCTTCATTTGCATCAAAATAAGAAATTTTGAATTTAGGAGGTTCTTGTAAAAACGTTGATCTTTAGAAAAAGAGATTTAGCAAAAGGACTTAGTGTTTATTATAAAGGGTTTTGTCAAATGATTTGTTGATGTTGAAAAGAATCTTTGGCAAAACGATCTTATAATATCTATAAGATCTTATAAGCAATTAATAAAGGTTGGTTTGATTTCGATTAAGATTAGATGTCTCTAGTATGATGATATAATGTGAGCGTGTTTTGGTGATTAGGTCAAAATGAAGTTCATGGGCAAGAGTTTCATTGGACCGATTAGGTTGATAGGTAGCATTTTGTAAGGTTTTGAAATTCGGGTAATAAAACGTTTTAAGATATGATTAAGAATCTCGTGTATATGAGTTAAGTGAAAATAGATCGTAGAATAAGAAGTACATTTGATAAAACAATGTATTTTGAAATCGATATAAATAGGTATTTTGAATAATGATAAATGATTTAGGTATAAAACATGATCGGGTTTGCATAATAAAACATTTTGAAAGAAAATTTTGGTAACGATCACCTAGGTAAGGGAATCACCCCTAACTCGTTGGTGAGGTCGTTTTACGGAAAGAAGGAGCGGAGTTAATTATCAAGGTAAGGAAATCACTCCTATCTCGATGATGTGTCTCCATTTTGGTGTTACAAGGAATGTAAACAAAATCGAGTGACGTTTTTGAAACCATGCATACGTATGAATGTAGGAAAAAGATTTAGTATGTTGTGTGTGAGAAGTAAATGTCGAAAGTAAATTTGAATTTGAAAGATTGCATCATATAGATAAATAATAGAAACACATGTTTGATTAAAATTTGGATGGTTCCAAAACGGAACTTTGACTAACCAAAGTGGTCGAAAAGTCTTATGAATTCGAGGAGCATGCTTTGGCCTAATAGGTGGAATACTCTCGCCGACAAGTCTGTTAACGGTATTTACCCTTCCGGTTACTACATGTCCCAAATCAATTGAAATTCCGAGACTTGGCGGGATTTATGAAAAAAAAAACAAGGAATGGAACTAGTTGACAGGGTGCGGGTTTCACCCCTAACTTGACGATTTCATATCCTAAGTGTGGTTGGTACTCGTCGGGTCAAAATTTTAAATTTCAACACTTGGACGAGGGTCCACTAGAATTCGAAATGGAAATTCTACATCAAGGTGAGGATTTCACTCCTAACTTGACGGCGAATTTCATGTAAAAAAAAGAATAGGTGGATTGAGAGTCGTTCACCAAATTGTGGGTTTCACGCCTATTTTGGTGAAGTTGTCTCGTTTGTGTATTAGGAGTGTTTTCGTATTTAGTATAAATCGAGTAAAATGACTTAGGAAGGGCGTAAGTTAAAGGAATAAATAAACAAGTATAAACACATAAGAAAACATATCAAGAATAACACATAAATAATGGGGCAATACAACAAGTATTAACACATAATAAAGCAACTATTAACACACAAGAATAGCATGTGTAAATGGCATATATGGTTAAAAGATTAAAAGAGAATGAATAAAAAGCAATAGAGTATGATGCAAGTAGTTTCGAGCAAGACATAAAAATAAGGCTCTAAAACTATAGACTAGGTAAAAAGCATAGCAATTTTTCCTAATTCCCTATAGTTATGGCTCTGATACCAATCTGTCACACCTCAACCAATGGCGGAATCATCGGAGTGGGATTGCAAGAGACTTCATAACACTAATTGTGACAATATTTAATTCAACCGTTTTTATTTCATAGATAAATTGTCAAAACATTACAGGAAATTCAATTTAACTACATTGTTCAACATAACATAACAAAATTTATACAACACTCTAAACCTAAACGTCTAAGTGTGTATCTAGGCATCTTTTCTAGTCCATTTTCATAGCATCATCAATCCTCAACATGTAACATGTTTAAAATACAATTCAATACAAAAGCAAAGGCGAGTATACAAGTTTAAGAATAAGTATAAGTATAAAAGTTTAAAAAAAACGAATCCACATGGCAACTTAGTTTATACAAGATCAACCTAACATGGCATGCAATATTTCTAGCCAATCCTCTGTTTACGCAAAAATGATATAATTCAACATGATCACTAGTCTACGGGCGGTGCGTTACTCCTATAGCGCTATACATGTCGAATGGAGGCTCGTGAAAGCTAATGACTAAAACATATCACATAAGTATGGTCCACGTAAGCATCAAGTATCATAACATTGTATTCATGTATAAGGATTGTTTTCGTGCATTGTATAAATAATAAGTTTAAGTGTAGTTTAATAGTTAAACATGTTACACCCCCAAAAAGTGGTAAACATAAAAAAGGGGTTGCGAGTATACTCACAAATTTGCATATGCTTTCCGATTATCCAATGTGACGAAGTTGATGAGGTTAGGAGGTTGAATGTGTTTGTGTAGGGATTTAGGAAGTTAAAACACAAGAATATAGGTATTCGAAAGTAATCATCCTTTAACACCAAGTACTTGTTCTTGACACTATGAAACCTCAAGGGTTAATGTTTTCATGAGTAATATACTCATTAGAATCGTAACAAGTCTTATGTCTTAGATGATGTTATTCTAATATCTTGACGAATGAACACAAGTCCACCATCAAGGGTTCGAATAGTATATATATGTATAAGTATAATATGTATTATTTAGTCCATTAGTCAAGCATGAGGTAGGAAGAACAAGCTTCCATTTAGGTACCTCTTATGGTTCACCACTACACTTGATGTAAAAACATACAAGGAGGGTCATGAACTAATATCAATACAAGAATAAGAAACAACTATACTAAGAGAAATCATCAAGTAATGTGGGAATTCTATGTTGGACAACCCAAGTTGGTCCATAATCACACCTTCATTAAGCTTGAAGCTTGAACATGACTTGTGGGTTAAAAACCCTAAATAAAACAGAAAGTATTTGAGGATTAACCTCTGATTTCGTATCTCTCAGCCCCGTTTTTAAGCTTAACTAACCATAGAAGTGGTTATAAGCATAAGGACGTGGGTTTGAGTGAGTTAAACTCAAGTTTGCACAAGTATAAACAAGGTTTGATTCAAAACCAAACGAACAGTGAACTTCAGAGCCTATTTGCCAGAGTTCCATGGACTTATTCTCTGTGAAATACCCACGGAATCGAAGCTAAGGAAAATCCAAGCACATAGGAAAAAGAATGAGCTAAAACGGACAAGAAACGAAGAAGTTATGCTTGTTTGAAGAACTTGAGTCGAATTTGTCCAAAACTCCGAATTTGCAGCTGATTGAGGGTGTTTGAGAGTGATTTAGATGAGTTTGTAAAGTGTTTAGGACTTGGATTAGTGTGGTATTTATAGGAGAAGGTTTAGGTTAGGTAGTGGTTATTTAATTAATGTTAAAAGTAAGTTTAAACTCAAAAAAATCATAATATTCGCGCTTAAAACGAGCTGAAACACCTCCTGGCCGCGTCTGTGGATCAACTGAGCGAGTCTTTAAATACAATCGGAGACGGGTTTAGTTCAATGTCGAGACCCAGCTCAGCTGGTTGAGCTCGTGTTTGTGAAAGTGGGTGACCCGGGTTCGAGTCCTGGCCATGCCCTTATTATTGATTTGATTTTTAACAATTTCCCCTCATTGCACATTCAGTCCCTGAGGTTTTAGTTTAGTAAATTTTCACAAATAACCCTTGACCTTAATTAACCAAGTTATGTTATTTTAAAAAAAAAAACTAACTTTATAGTTAAACTAACTAAGTTAGTTTACTAACTTTAATATCTAACGAGACTAACTAGATATTATAAAATAAACTTTTTATATAATAATATTAATTAATTTAATTAATTAAATAAAATAGGGTCGATAAATAACCATGTTTATAAACGAATTTAAATTAGGATAAAAATCTTTATACGATTATTCATTTCACGAAGCTTACGAACCTCATTCTTTTAAGAGTTTTAACTGGTTTAACGAGTATTAAGTATCGATAAATATAGAATCAAGAATAATATTTCCTTCAAACGAGAATTTCATTGTGATTCAAGGCTCGGATTCTACAAAGGTTACATCGAAATGACGATTACAAGAACGCAAAGTTTCCTAGAATAGGATTATAAACAAAGGTTTTCGAGTATAGAAGGTGCGAAATAGCAGGGCGTTACATTTCTTTCCGACAAAAAGGGATGGCAATGGGTCAGGTTCGGGGCGGGTATTGGTAATCCCATACCCATATCCGGTTGTAAAATTGTATCCCATACCTGAACAAATACCTGTGGGGTATTTTTCGGGTAATTACTTGTCGGGTTTAGGGTATACCCGCGGGTAACGAGTATACCCATTAGTTTGTTAAAAGATATACGTTGGGATTTCCAAATACATTTTTTACTATTATAATTTTTATTTAATTTTATTTATACAACAATTATTATAATTTAAAAATATATATTACATACATATAAGTTTTATTATAAATTAATAATAACTTTATAATAATACTTATACATTTATATTTATACACTTCACAACATACAATACTATTATCAAATACATATACTAAACGAAAATATATTTTTTTACATTATCAACATACTAAAATAAATCACTAATATACAAGGATTAATGGAAAATAAAAATATAAATTAAAAAATTCGGGTAAATGGTCGTGTATATAGTTCGGGTAAACGGGTATGTCGATGTTGGGCCTTTCAATGCGCGTTTATCAGCATTGAAAGTGCATGGATCAGTGGTGGTGGTGTTGGGCCTTTCAATGTCGATGTTGAGTTGTCTGGTGGTGCTGTGATTTTATTTCTGAATAATAACATGCCTAGGTGAAAATATTTATGTGGTTTTATTTATGCTAAGGTAAGTTTTTGTTAATTATTTCACTAAATTCCCAGTACATTCTTGTGCTAGGTTACGAGGATTCCACCATTCTTTTATGTTTACGTGATTGATTGTGTAGTTGAAGAGGATTATGTATAAAGTTGTTTGTTATAATGAATATTTTTATTACTCCAAGGAGGATTAAGATTTTTGGTCTGAGCTTTTTAAGAAGCACATAGACAATTTAAAGACTAACCATATAGTGAGTTTCAAACCCCAAATTGTACAAATAGAACATTAGAAGCTATTGTAAATTTGTGATTGATTGATATCACGACTTATTTATATATAATTATCTTTGTGACAAGGTATGTTTGTGTTGAGGGATTTTAAATTTAGTTGGCTTACACGTGCCAACATCATATTTTCATTTTGCATTCTCAAAAGCAGACTTCTATTCATTTTCAACATAATGATAACAGTCTTAGGGATGTTCTTCATATTGGCCCGTGTATGCATTTATGAATGACAGTATTTACTTAAGTTGTTATTGTTAATACATATGAAGACATTTTTTAATTTATTATTGTATTAACAATTAACAATTATTCAATGTCGTGTTAAAGGTTAATGAAATAATATGTTACATTTTAATAAAAATACATGTTAATTAATTGTTAATTGGATGACTAAGTCGCTCTCTTTTGCTGGTCGTTTGCAGCTAATTAATTCAGTTCTTTCGTCCATGCATATCTATTGGGCTTCAGTGTTTATGATTCCAGTTCGGGTCATTAAAGAGCTTGAGAAAAGAATTTGTAGGTTCTTGTGGAATGGAGGTATGGAGGGTAAAGTCCATGCGAAAGTGGCCTGGAAAGACGTATGCCTGCCTAAAAATGAGGGTGGTTTGGGTATTAGGAGCATTACGGATGTGAATAAAGCTCTCATGGCCAATCATGTGTGGAGTATTATCACTAAAAGGGACTCTCTATGGGTCAAGTGAATTCACTCACACAAATTTAAAGGAAGGAATTTATGGGAGGTTCCTTGTCGTGGGAGTGTTAGCTGGGGTTGGAGGAAGATTCTATCGATCCGAAGCATCATTCGTCCCCATATCCGGTCTACTATCCGTATTGGCTCTCAAACTAATGCTTGAAGTGACAATTGGTGTTCGGTAAGTCCTATTCGATCCTTCATCACTCCTAGAGTTATTGCAAATGCTGGCTTTAACCTTCAAACGTCGGTTGCTGAGATTATTGATGAGAATGGTCATTGGAGGTGGCCCCAAGCGTGGTATGACTTATTTCCGGTTTTGATTAACCTAAATACTCCGATTCTGGTTAACAACATAGAAGACCGTCTGAGTTGGAAAGATTTGGAAGGCAAAGCTGGTATGTTCGGTTCGGCTCAGGTATGGGATACTATCCGGAACCGGGATCACATAGTTCCATGGGCAAATGTAGTATGGTTTTCTCAATGTATTCTGCGTCACTCTTTTCACCTGTGGCTGGTAATTACGAACAAGCTTAAGACACAAGATCGTTTAGCGGCTTGGGAAACAGGAAGTGAAACAAATTTGAACCTTATGTGCAGTCCGTTGTGCCAGTATGACCGTGACTCGCGTGATCATTTGTTTTTTCAATGTGCATTTGCCTCGCAGGTTTGGAGCAATGTTAAGAATATGGTCAACTTAGATAGTGTCAATGATAATTGGCAATCAGTTATGGCTTGGATGGAACATAATTCTAATAGCAAGAAGATTGATCATGTCTTATGTAAGTTGGTGATATCGGCTACTACATACTTCGTATGGCAGGAAAGAAACACTCGTTTGTTCACCCCGAAGCATTTGACGGTTCCCATGGTGACTGAGAAAATAAAGAACTCGATTCGTTTAAGATTAATGGGCCTAAATTTTCGTGAGATTTCGACTCAGGAGAGGATTTTCAAGCGATGGAAGATTGCGGATAGCAGCAAAAACGACACGGATCCGGGCTAGAAGTCTTTGTTTGTGTTTAGTTTTTTGTTGGGGTTGTGTTTTTTAGCTGTGCGTTTGTTGCTTGGTTTTGTCTGTTTTGGCTTTGTTTTAGTCTTGTTGGTCTAGTCTTGGTATGCCAAGTCTAGTTGGTGTGTCCGCTTTGGCTCACCCTTGTACCTAATCTTTTCATTTATAAAATTCATCGGGGTAACCCTTTACTTAAAAAAAATACATGTTAATTAACTAATGAAATTAAACTACCCGGGAAGCAGTCCCGGGTGATAACCTAGTATTATTATTATTATTATTATTATTATTACTATATAACACAATTATCAGTTTCGGCGAATAGTAATTTATTTTTGTCATTTTGCTTTCATTTTGTTTTTTCTTTTTATTTTTAAACTTTTAACTCTTAACTTTCAGTATTGACACTTACAACCCCTTACCTTTTCTTTTTGTCTTTCTGGTATGTTTTAAGCTTTTACCTCTCAACTTTCAGCATTGATACTTACAACCCCTTAACTTTCTAAAAACTTTGTAATCGAGTTTTACGTGTTTATTTTTATGGGTATAAATTTAAGTTGATTTACGATTCGTCGTAATTTTTTCCCGGAAATAAGGCGGGTCAAATATAATATGTTCTTCTGCTTATTGTTGATTTACGTTTTAACATATGTTTTTACTAAACGCCGCGGCAACGTACGGGGCAATTTACTAGTTATAATATAAGAACCACCTATTTCTAAATTAATTTGACATTTTCGTTTATGGCACGGGCTAAAATGATCACACATTTTGAGGGCGTATATAATTGCTAAGGGACTGACTACTTGATGAAATCACGAGGGGTGATGGTGAAATATTGTTATGTAAATGATCGCACACTGTTCTTACTTTTCTGCCATCACCATTGAAGATGTATGGTCCCAATTCCTTGCCCAGATGGCAAGGACCACACCACTTTTCCATCCTACATGGCGGTCACATCAGCAAGACCATCCAGAAGCTTCTAGAAGCTTCTGGAAAACATCAAGGTGGCACAAAAGATGCTCCATCCGACAAAAGGACAACACGTGTCACCAGTCATCAAGCGCCATGTAGACCTGCGACTAATCAAGGAGCAGTCTGACAACACCAGTACGACGTCTCCAGAATAGGCAAATGTAAGCGCGCCACGTGTACCACTACACTGACCACAGCAGAGGAGACCAAAAGGATATTCCTCTTGGTCGGACAGCTGGCGCGCAACCACAGCTGGCACAGCTGCTCCTCCCTCCTTCACCCTCCGGCTATAAATTGGACCCTTCATCATCCAGGTTGAACCACCTTTGCTCTCTATACTCTCACACTCAACACACACTGATTATTCTTTCTCAGAGCAGTACTTATTCTCACGCCGGAGCCTGGTTAAGAGGGAAAACCCCCATATCCCCCTCTTAACGAGACTAACAGTGTTGCTGTTTTGTAGGATCCAGGTCATTTCCACGAGTGAGGAAGGAGATTGAACCCACAGAAGAAATAACCCCACAGATTAACCTTGGTGTTAACCTGTGTTTCATTACTAGCGCCATCCGCTTTTAGCAAAAACCACTCTCATCTCTTTTCTTTTCGAAAAACACTCGTCAAAATAGCTGAACAAAACCCTTCTCACCCGGTAGACGGAGACGTTTCTTCTTTTGAACTCGTTTCAGATAATGCACACGTCCAAAGGGGTCAAAGGAACGAAATTATCCAAGAAGGGCCACTGAACAATGATTTTCCTAGTATTTTTGGGAGTACATCTAGGGTTGTTAGCCAAAACGCAACTGGTGCTACTTTCCAAACTCCACCTAGGATCATCACCCAAACTACAAACGGAGCCACTTTCAAACCTCCATCGGGAGTAGTCCAACAAACACCTCCACCAGTGCAAACGCAGAGCCATGGAGCTGGCCCCTCAGCTCCATCGGACCAAACACAACTGAACTTCTCTGCACTAATAGGGCTACCCGAAGGAAAAACTCTGGCTTCCTGGTATGCCGAGCAAATGGCGAACATAAACCGCGTCTACACACAACTCAGCGCGCAGCAAGCTCTGCTTCAAACACAAGCCAACCAGTCCGCATTTGTCACCCCACCACAAAGGCCTTTGAGCGTTCCCATGCCTCAACAGACCAACGTATTCAACTTACGCCCTGAATCAGTACCTCCACCACACATCAGGAGGCCGAGCGCGCACGACACGCGCGATACTTACGGTGAAACAGAAAGCAACTATGTGCAGTATTCTCACCAACCAAAGAAGCCAATACAAAATCGTTTAGGTCCGCGCAACATAAACGACGAACTTGAAGATGACGAAGAGACATACAAAGAAAGCACAGTGTTCAGCAGGTTGCCACCAGAGCATGAAGCTTACAAACCTCACAAGCGCGCAGGCTATAACCCCAAAGCAGAGCATGATTACACTTTGAGCTATCGTCCAGACGACATGGCTGAGAATTCAAAATTCATTAGGGAGATTGCCATGGCTGCTATCGATAAAACAAAATTGCCACACAACGCGGGCAAGTACAATGGGTTGACAGACCCAGATGACCACCTTCAAGTTTTTAATGGTGCCGGGGCAACAGGTGGATGGAATTTACCAACTTGGTGCCATCTCTTCGCTCAAACCTTCGTCGACGCAGCGCGCGTCTGGTTTGACAGTAGGAAAAATCAAGTCATGGGTCGATTTCCGAGAGAAGTTCCTTGCACACTTCTCTCAGAACGAAGACACACCAGAGACCCAGCTGATTGTTTAAACATATGGCGCAGAGACCATGAAAGCGTGGAGGATTTCATTACAAGATATAACAAAGAATGTTTGGAGATTGGCGATGTGGGCGAGAAGATGATGCGCGCACATTTCATGAGGGCAGTCAAGTGCAATGATCTAATCAAACGTGTAAAGGGAAGAGACGGAGGACCCAAAGATTGGGAAACCTTCATCGAAGCAGCCAAAACCATTGCGCAGTCCGACAGACAGTTGACCGGTGACGATGACCGTCAGCGCGGATACAACCATAACGACCGGCATAACAAGAAAGGCAGAAGCCAACCATGGAAAACATCCGGTCACAGAGAAAGAAGCCCAGTAAGAGAGGATGCGCGCCACACGATCAATCAGATAGCTCACCGGAAAGAGGTGAAAAGAGAAAACAGGGAGAAACAGTGGACACCACTAACAAAGACTCCTTCCGAGGTCTTGGCCACTAAAAATCACCAGTTCAAACCACCCCTGCAAATGCGAAACAAGAGGGGTCAAGATCCCAATCTCTTCTGCGAGTTCCACAAAGACACAGGGCACTTAACTGACGACTGTTTCAGTTTAAAGCAAGAAATAGAAAGGTCCTTAAGAGATGGAAAACTCACTCATTTGATAAAAGGCGGAAAGCGCGACTACCGTCAAATACAAAGAAGAAACGAAGGGCCAGATAACAAAAAACTCCGGAAATTAGAAACCCATATGATTCAAGGAGGTCAGCGAAGACCAAATAAAAACTACAACAAGCGCACACAGGACGACTCGTGGCGCGAGAGGCAGGTTGTTTTTCCGGTTGTAAGAGGAGGCCCAAGAGAAAGAAGACCTGTAGTCATCTCGGGCGTGATTGGGCACTACCAGACAGATTACATTTTCATCGATCCAGGGAGCACCGCAGATATCATATATGAACAATGTTTCAACCAATTCGATCAGGAGGATAAGGCGCGCTTAGAACCAGTTGATTACCCACTCACTGGTTTCTGCAATGAAGCTGTCTTTCCCCTTGGACAGATATCATTCCCGGTGTTACTCTCGGATGGGAGGAATTCAAGAACGGAAGATGTTACATTCATGGTGCTACCCGCACATTCAAGACACGATATTCTGCTGGGAAGAGAATCCCAAGGCGACTTCAGCATGATCTGCTCCGGCCCACATTCAGCCGTGGGATTCCCAACAGAAACGGGGGTAGCAATCATATATGCAAGCAAGGAAGTACTAGCAACAGATGAGCTCAGACCTGCAAAAGCAAGTAAACCAGCACCACGCGCGGAAGCAGAAAAATGGGTATTGAACAGCGCATACCCGGAACAGACAGTTACCTTAGGACCTGCAATGTCCGATCTAACGCGCGCGGCGCTAAAGAAACTGTTGTTCCAAAACATGGATGTGTTCGCCCGGACGCAAGCAGACATGGTGGGTGTTCCACGGCACATAGCTGAACATCGATTGAACGTCTCAGAAGATGCGAGCCAGTGGTGCAAGCCAAACGCCACTTAGGAGACATAAAACATGATGCTATAAAAGAGCAGGTGATGGAGCTGTTAAATGCGGGAATCATAAGAGAGGTCAGATACCAAACATGGGTAGCAAGCCCAGTGATGGTCCAAAAGAACAACGGCAGTTGGAGAATGTGCGTAGATTACAAGTATCTGAACAAGGCATGTCCACGTGACTGTTACGCCTTACCAGACATTGATGAAAAGATTGATTCGCTAGCAACATTCCGATGGAAATGTTTCCTCGATTGTTATAAGGGGTACCACCAGGTACAGATGGCTGTGCAGGATGAAGACAAAACCGCGTTCCGCACACCGACAGGGCTATACTGCTACACCAAGATGCCTTTCGGTTTAAAGAATGCGGGCGCGACTTATCAGAGGCTGATGAATGAAACCTTCCACGATGCTATCGGCAAGTACATCGAAGTGTATATGGATGACTTAGTCATCATGAGCAAAGAAGAGAATACAATGCTGATGAACATCCAAAAAACGTTTGACACCTTGCGCGGAGTAAGTATCAAGCTTAACCCAGCGAAATGCTCTTTCGGCATGGAAGAGGGAAAATTCCTGGGTTTCATCGTCACAAAAGAGGGTTTCAAAGTGAACCCTGACAAGATACAAGCAATCGAACGCATGCCCTCACCTTCGACGATCAAGGAGATGCAAAAATTGGCAGGGCGGTTGGCAGCACTTAACCGTTTCCTGGCCAATCACGCCGCTAAATCTTTCCCATTTATCAAAACACTTCGCAACTGCATGAAGAAGAGCCAATTTCAGTGGACTCCGGAAGCCGAGAGCACATTCCGCGAGATGAAAGATTGCCTCATCAGGTTACCAACATTAACTGCACCGGTCAAGGGAGAACCTTTACTGTCAGCTTCCGACAGAGCAGTAGGAGCAGTGTTACTTGTCGATCGACAAGGTATCCAAACTCCAGTTTACTATGTGTCACGAACCTTGACCGACCCAGAAACCCGGTATGCCATCATGGAGAAACTAGTACTCGCATTGATCCATGCATCAAGACGGCTACGCCGGTACTTCGCCAACCACGTCATTCACGTATTAACAAACTACAATATTGGCAACATCCTCGCAAGGCCAGAAATTTCAGGAAGACTAGCAAAGTGGGCGATAGAGCTCGGGGGCCATAATGTGGTTTTCAGGCCAAGACCGGCAATCAAGGGCCAAGTACTCGCAGACTTCATGACAGAGGTACCGGATGACAAGGACCGGGAATGTAAAGAAATGGAAAAAGCCGAAAAACATCAAGTAGAAGAACCATGGTTGTTATACACAGACGGGGCGTCTAACGAAGACGGTGCAGGTGCTGGGCTTCGGCTGGTGAGCCCTAATAAACATGAGTTCACCTACGCCATACGCTTGGATTTTAAGAGCACGAACAATGAAGTTGAATATGAAGCTTTCCTCGCTGGTTTAAGGTTGGCAATCAAAATGGGAGTACGACACATCGAAGCGCATGTGGACTCCATGTTAGTGGCCGGACAAATCAACGGGCAATATGAAGCCAAAGGAGATACAATGGCGCTCTACCTGAGTCAAGCAAAGACGTTGCTACAAACCTTTTATTCCTACAAGGTGCACCACATTAATAGAAGCGAGAATAAACCAGCAGACGCGCTGAGTAAACTCGCCTCTACAAGTTTCCAACACCTGGAGAAAGATGTGCGCATGGAAGTTTTAAGCAACCCGTCAGTGCCACTAAGAGAAGTAAGCGTTGTTCAACTAGGAACAACGTCTTGGATGACTCCGATAATCGCGTACCTTCAATCTGGAATACTCCCGGAGAATAAAGCGGAAGCGAGGAAAATCCAGTACAAGGCAGAACATTATCAGATGGTTGATGGAATTTTATACCGAAAATCATACCTCGGGCTACTGTTAAGATGCGTCGACCCCGAAGACGCAAACTATTTGATCAGAGAAGTGCACGAAGGAATTTGTGGTATACATGCCGGACCAAGAATGGTGGTGGCAAAGGTCATGAATGCTGGGTATTATTGGCCCGGGATGCATTTGGATGCGGTAAAAGAATTAAGGAAATGCAGTGGGTGCCAAAGACACGCTCCCAAAACGATGCGCCCCAAGAATGAGTTGGTGCCAGTCACAACGGCGTGGCCTTTTCAACAGTGGGGAATAGATATGGTCGGACCTTTCCCTGAAGCCCCAGGCGCTGTCAAATTCATAATAGTCGCAGTCGACTATTTTACCAAATGGGTAGAGGCAAAGGAACTCGCATCAACCACAGCCACTGTCGTCAAAAAGTTCATATGGGAACAAATCATATGTCGTTTCGGATTACCACTCAAGATCATCACGGACAACGGAACGAACTTTGCCGAAGATAATCTTCAACAGTGGTTTAAAGAATTACACATTGAGCACACCTTCTCCTCGGTTGCGCACCCGCAGGGGAATGGTCAAGTTGAAGCCGTCAACAAGAGTATTGTCGATGGAATCAAGGCAAGGTTGGGAGAAAAAAGAAGAGGTTGGGTAGATGAATTGCCCAGCATCTTTCGGGCCCACAGGACGATGCCCAAGACAAGCAACGGAGAAACACAGTTTAGCTTGGTCTACGGGTCCGAGGCAGTAATACCAGCGGAGATAGGATTGACGTCACCACGAATGCTCTCAATGAACCTGATCAATAACGAAGAAGAGAGGAGGATCGATCTTGACCTCCTAGAAGAAAGAAGAGAGATGGCGGCAATCAATGAAGCGAAGTACAAAACGAAGCTGGAAAAGTACTACAACTCCAAAGTCCGAGTCTGCACCTTCAACCCAGGAGATTACGTCCTGAGAGATAACGAAGCTTCCAACGCCAAGAAACCAGGAAAATTGGCTCCCAAGTGGGAAGGCCCATATGTTGTAGACGCAGTACTTGGAAAGGGGGCCTACAAGCTGCGTACCATTGACAACAAGGAGGTTCCACGAACTTGGAACGCTCAACATCTGAGAAAGTGTTATATGTAAAAAAGCTATGTAATTGCAAAGGCTGCATCGCCAACACATTTATAGTAATACAAGAAGTGTTTGGCTACCTCTATATCATGCAAATTTCTTGTCACAACTGCATATATTACTTTGGGCGTACACGAAAACATCAATGGCTCGACCGTATGAAACGTTGTAGACCTCCAAGGCTCGTCACAACCAAGTGCACAGCCGGGTCAGAAACACAACCAAAGCCTACAAAACGCCAAAACAAAACTTCGTGCCCACACAAACACGAAATATCGATAGCATGGTAAATAAACATTGTAAGGCTCCAAAACATTGTAGTTAACACAACACAGCTGAGCACACACAATAACCTGCAACTCGATCACTTCGTAGTCACGAACCAACCTGCGCACATACACGTCAGAACAAACGTTGTAATTAACACAACACAGCCTGTCAGCGCCATCATTCATTCGTGACACCTAATCAAAGTAATTACACATGCACATATTATGACGGTAACAAAATTCGCATAAAACAAAAAGCGAATACTAAAGTAACAAATGTTCAATGCTCACAAGCATCACAGGTAAGCGAAAATTAAAATTGTTCACAAACTTGTCAAACGATTACAAGGCCATCCAAGGCCATACGCGGCACACAGGCCGGAAGCCTTCATTCCGGATGACTGGAACCAGCACCTCCAGCCGCACGATCCTTATCTCCAAGAGATTTTTTCAACAAGGTGACACCATCAGACCTTCGGGCCAATTTTTAGGCAGCCTTAACAACAGCAAAATCTAAAGACGCGAACTCTTGCCTTTTTGCGGTATAGGCAGCACTACAATCCTCTTTCCATAACTCAAAGTGATGCTCCTTCTCATTATTGAGAGCCGCAGCCCTACCCTCATTATAACCATCCTTGCGCCCGCTACTATACCCAGCCTGTCCCAACTCAAACATATAGTTGGCAAGTTCGTGGGAGTTCACGGTGCGATCAGCAATCTACAAGAAACACACAAATAAGAGAAACAATCCACGAAAATCATAAAATAAAACAAAGGAAATTACCAAAGGCACAGCACGTGAAAGAAGCCACTTGCAATCTGTAGAGACTTCTTCAAGAAGAAGTTCAGAAGCCCTAGACTCCGCAGTTTTCTCCTGAAGAAGACGTTCAGCAGTCTCACACTGTCTCGCAAGGTCTTCCAGTTTAGCAATACGATCAACATACTCCTTCTCCTTCTTCTCAAACGCAACACGTGCCTGTTGAGCTTCCTCAGCAAGCTCTGTCTTCTCACCAGAAAAAACGCACAATAGCGTCTCGTTGAGCTTTCAGCTCAGCATTAGTACGCTCACACGCAGCTTCCCAATTTTTCTGCTTGTCGACATTGACTTGCTTCTCTTGGGCAAGTTTCTCTTCTGCATCAGATACCCTCCACATCAACCCTTTCTTCTCAACATTAAATTTTTCTCTCTCCTCCGTAAACAGCTTCTTTTCGTTTTCAAACTCAAGAGTATCTTCCCCCATCAGCTTCCACTCACGGACAATCTCTTGAGAAGTAGACAAGAAGTTAACCCCGGCACGAACGTGATCATCCAACAGTTCTAACCGGCGGCGCCTCTTCTGAAATAACCTTTCAGCTGGGGGGAGAGACAGAGAGAAAAAATCATGACAGTTGTCTAGATCATTCATCCTGGAACCCTGGGTTAGATTCCAACGGGGGGCATGAGGAAGATCATCACAAGCAGGATTCTGAGTATCAAAAGAATCAGCATGCACTTTCTCAAACTGAGGGCTGCGGACAGCACCTGAAGTAGCCCCGCCATCGCCACCCGGAGGGCGCTTAGTATAAATGGTTTGACGTGGAGCAGTCTGACTGGACTCCACCGTAACATCAACGCCCTTACCTTTACCATCGCCACCAGCAGCATCACCACCTCCTTCACCCACCTGCTCAGCATGAACATCGTCTTCTTTCCTCTTCTCACCAGAAGTATCACGAGGAGGAGTCAACCCAAACGTCCTCGAGGGAGGAGATTCTGGAGGAGTGATTTTCGAAAGGTCAATCTTGTGAGAAGTCTTGGCTGGCTTGGCACCTGCTCCAAAACGAGCATCACATTTAGAAAGAAAAAAAAAAAGAAGAAGAAAAAGCAAGCAAAAACAAAAAGACAAACTGGAAACTGATAAAACGAGTACCAGAAGCTTCATAAATTTTCTCCAACAGATTCCCTTGTTTCTGAGTAAAAACACCCAGATCAACCTCCGATTCCGAATGATCCGGAGGAGTCTCTTGAAACTTAGCCCTTTTCGAAGCAAGAAGAGCAGCAGCCTGCTCGTCAAGTTTCCGCTTGTGGTCAGCAACAGCTTTTTTCTTCATGTGTTCCGATAAGGTAGCACGGTCGTCCGGGTCAGATCCGCGAGGTTTCTCTCCACTCCCTAAACCGGACAACAAATCAGAAACTACAACGTAATCTAGGACAGGGCAAGTAGAAGGTTGCTTACGAGGAGTTTCAGCAGCATGTCCCTCAGCCTTCTTCCCTTTCCCTTCTGGTTTATCAACTTTCGTTTTTCCCCTCGTCTCCAACTGCTCAGCAGCCTCAACCGGAATTTCGACGTCTTCATCAATAGGCCCGTTCACCGGCTCGTGCACAACTCCTTGCGCCGGACCTGCACGCGAGGAACGAGAAGTTAGGCCTTCAAAAGATCTGCCAGACCCATCACTCGAGAGAACAATAACTTCCTCTCGAATAATATCGAAAGCATCATCATCATCCTCACTATCTTCACCTAAGGCAGCGTTGGCATAGGCGATAAAACTCTCGTCGGATGGATGCAGGAAACGACCGCGAATCTGATCCAACCAGGGTCGTTTCTCAGCTTTTTGTATCGCCTCGACCATGGCACAACCGGCTCTCGGGTCCAGAACATTCAGCAAGGTGTAACCCACTGCAAAAGACACGGAGATGAGAAACCCAACAAAGAGAAAAACAACAAAAACGAGATAAGACAAAAAAGTTGTGACGACACATACGTTTACCCTGATAACCATATACGGGGACCCCCAAAGGATGTTTTGGAACCCACAACATACTCATCCCGGCTCCCACCAACGCCATCTCCTCAAGCTGAATAATAGGAGTAGCTTTATGAGTCAACTTTTTATACCAGGCCTGTTCAGCGAAATCTGCAACCACATCAACCTTAGGGATACCCTCATCCACCGACCGGTAATGCATATCCACAGGGATAACACCTCGACGAATATAGAAAAACTTTTGTTTCCAGTCATGAAGGCTCTTCAAGGGGACAGAACAAACTGAAGCAACGCCGGTACAAGCACTAAAGGAATAAAAACCACTAGTATATGTCACAGTATAAAAGACGTTGAACAGCGCGAACGTCGGCTCCAGACGGTGAGCCATACAAACAAACTCAAAATGGGTAATACGAGGAAGCCCAATCGCATTGATCTGAGATATATGGAGCCCATAGTTCCTCAACACTTCCCCGGTAAACCTGGTCATCGGGAGCCTGAAGTTGCCCTCCCGGAAGAAAGCAGCATATAAAGTAATGTAACCTGGAGGGGCATCCATGGCAGTAGATCCTGGGGTTGGGAACTGAGCACCCCACTCAGAACGGAAACCCATCTCCTGTACCAGAATATTAAACTCATCCTCCTTCCACCCTATAGTTGCCTGATCGGGACCTGGTGGATTCTTGCCCTTGTTTCTCCTTCTCCTGGAAGAAGGATTTGCTCCAGACATAATCAAGAATAATATGAGTAAACTCTAGAAGAAGGGTGAAAGAAGATGAAGAAATGGGAAAGAAATCAGGAGTTCAAATTTTGAAAAAGTGGAGAAGTAAGAGGAACCGCCTTGATATTTATACCCATCGCATTTAATGCGATGGGTAGTGGACCGTCAGAATCCAGAAAAGCATTCAATGGGGGAGTGACACGTCAGAAGAGAGAGAAGACGCCATCTCTTTTTTCTCGGAGCAGGTAAACAGCCGCCTGACACCGTTGACAGAAAGTAACTGACATGACTGAAAAGGCGCCTGTTCACCTCCGACAAGACAGGGGACACCAGACAGTCACATCAATCGCTCCCTCCCAAGACAACAAAACATCCCTCAGAAGAAAACAACAAGTGCCATACGCCATGCGCCATGCGTCCATTTGGCTCAACTTCTACAAGTTGCCAAAACCCATGCGCCATTGTTGGATCGTTGTTTGACCCGACTGAGTCGTTCCGAAGAGTTTTACATCCAGTTTAAAGGCGGAATCAGTAAACCGGACACGAATACAGCTTGTAATCTTTAATCTGTCAATTATATTGCTTTTAACACTGTTTACAACCTGACAGAAAACCGGCAGCACTTCGTTACACCTTCAGAAGTTGCGTACCAAGTGAAATGACAACAACCCTATATATAGACAAGTAGATTTCGCTTGAACTGGCCTGAAGCGAAACTGACCTGAAGCGAAATCAACTGTCTGAAGCGAAATCAAGTCATGATGATTTCGCTTGAACTGATTTCAAGCGAAATCTTCATGTTCAACATGTCTAAACCCTAATCAAAACCCTGTTGTGTATACATTCACCCTATCTAGACACAAGACTTGATTATGACGTAATCAACAGACATATAGTGCACCAACAGACTCCCCCTTGGATGTTGATGAAGTCTTTGGCTTCAAGTCTTTGTCTTCATCATTCTTCAAACCTTGTAAACACTTTCCTCAATCTTTATCTTCAACTCAAACTCCCCCTTTCACAGACTCCCCCTCTCGATATGCTAGAATCTAAGATATCTGAATCAAGCTTTATCATTTAGCTTCCGTAGGAATTCCTGAAACCTGCAATCACTCATAAGTTTATAAGTAACAACATTTTGAATCTACAATCAAACTCTCTAATTCACTCCCCCTATCAACATACTGTATAGATTTAGCGGTGTTAAAAAATCCAACTCCCTCACAGTTTATCATCCAAGTCCAACCTAATGACCTTGGAGATATCACAAACTGTTTTTGAAATTTTTGATTTTAAATTCAAGTTTCAAATTAATGAACTTGTTTTATTTTCAGAAACACAATCAGCTTACTTAGATTTTGAAACTCAGCACTCAAACATCAGTTGTCGAAAATAAAACAGAATCAAAATCTTTTTGTATTTTCTGAAAACATAAAGCAGTAAAGAAATATGTACAAACATATTTACAGACAATATTTTTGTTTTGAGTATGCGACAGAGGATCATATCAGTTTATGACAAGTCACAAGTACCATTAAGCTACATTTCATACTCAGACTTAAACAATTTACCTCGATTGTCGATATACTGATCCATCTTAAATTCTCACACAAATTTCAATTTATTCAGGATACGATTTAGATGAATTAAGAACATAGATCATTCATGTGTCCCACCTCTTGAATATACTCCCGTATCCAGAATCCCAATAATCAGTCTTACAGGTGAGAATACTACAATGATATCTGTATATAATTTAGGTATGCGAGGGCCGAGGGATCTCAGATCGATACTTCCGTATACACAGAGAGATATCAGCTTCGACTTTTCGGTGTGTCCCCTTTAGAGGATCTTTTTGCTTACAACAGCAGCATATATCAATTTTATTGTTTCAGCATGCTGAGGGTGTAATGCTGTGTTTCAAGCATTGAAGCAAGTATTAGCCAAGGACTAGGTCAGAACTACCGTTCAGCAGAAGTCCTGGAATAATACCCCAGACATCATAGAGTATAAAGACCTAGTATATCAGATTAAGAGACCTTTCAAACGAGATTTCAGGGGTTACCTATATATCCAAGTAGTGTTCCCCACGAATTCACAAGTTTGAATTTAGGTTTATATCCCGAATAAATCTACTAAATGTGCAAAAACCTATCGACACATCATCAGTAAGATTGTTTAACTCTTTTATACTTTCCAAATCTTTAGCGTACTGTAACCGTCTACTGATGTACTATCATTTCCTCTTTTTACGCAAAACTCAATTTTTTTTTTTATCATGTTTTTGACTTTTTCAAATTTTCAAATGTTTTTGTATTTTCTGACAATTTTTCTCCCCCTAAAATGCAAAATCATATAAAGAAAATTTGACAACCAATACTGATAGCTTTGTCTCGCCATCCATTTTCTGCTTCAAGTATACTGATTTGCAGAAAATATAACATACCCCCATGATTTACAACCCATTGATCTTAACAGTTTGAAAACCATTTTTCAATCTGATGAAAGTAATCATGTTTGTTCAGCCGTGAGGGTTTCGGCGTATTCAATCCACATACAATCAAACAAAATTAAAAACAAACATATTTTTGGTTTTTCAAATTTTAACAAACTAAAAACATATTTTTGGTTTTTAATTTTTCAAATTTTTAGGGTTTTGAAAATATTGTTTATTTATATACATAAAACAATCAAACTAAACTCCCTGTTCAGCCAAACCAGGGTCCTGCAACCTCTTCCTGTGTCAGGTTGCTCCAACTGCCATTCTCACAGTCTTCAGCTTCATTGAGCACCTGCACATTCAAACTTTATCAATCATTTGAACAATTTCACCCAGGTCTGTTGGACCTTAGGCATTTCAATACAATAATGTTCATTCAATTTTGGAAACTCTTTGTCACTTAAAACTTGTTCAACTTTGACTTCAACTTTCTCATCTTTTACCAACGTCACTTGTTTCTTAACACTCCACATTTTACCTTCCGGAGTACCTCTTTTGTAAAAATTTGTCTCTTTTTGAACCTTTTGTTTTTGAATAACATTTTTAGGTTTCCAAAACTCTTGAGGTTTTGTCATATCAACAGATTTTCTCCAACTCTGTGTTGTTCTTAATCTGGGTGTGTGAAAATTCCAGGTCTGTCTTGAATCGAACCTGTTCGAGTTTGATTTCCAATTTTGATTTGAAGCAAACTTGTTTGTATTATACCTCCAAGTTTGTTTCGAATCAAATCTGGTTGACCTTGATTTCACATCCTCAGATTTCTGTTTTTCAACATCAACAGGCTTTGGATTTGGACACTTTCGTGCAACATGTCCAATTTGATCACAGTTAAAACACATTTTCTTTGAAACATCCTTGGCCTGCTGTTGTTTCTTTTTCATAGCATCAAACTCATTATTAGACTGTCTCATTTTGAGTTCTTTTTCTTCTTCTAAACTGCCTCCTTCAACAAAACTCATTTTTGTTTTAAAATGCAGAGTTTCATTTCTTTTCCAACTTTGTTTCTTCTTATAACCCAACCCAGCCTTCATGTTTTTCTTCTTGTAACCAGGTTTGTTATACGAACCTCTATGACTCTTACCAGCAAACTTTGAAATCTCAGACTTTTCAATCTCAACCATTTTGAAAACTTTATCAACCTTTTCTGAAATCACATTCTGAATCGGGAAAACAACATCTAAGAATAATTTGTCCGATCCAATCATGGTATAAACCAATCCTTTTGAATCATCATTCAAACTTTCCTCGGATTTTGTGTTTTTCAGATAACCATCATGAAGATTTCCTTCATCTCCATCCTGTGATTCAGACTTACCTTTTGTAGACTCATCTTTCAAAACACTTTCAACAACCTTACTTACCACCTCTGAATCATTAGCATCATCAGATTTGGAGTAAGTCACATCGATACTTTCAGGTAACTGGTCAGCTATGTTCAAACCCTTTGCCACCTTTTCCTCATCATAAAACGTATAATTGTTTCTCAATGGTGGTGGTACCTGATGAAATTCTGAACCAATACCCTTTTTGCAATTTTCAGTATCTTTGTCATCTGGTGTGATGTTGAAAATGCGTTCGAGAATGTACGAAGAGTTATGATAACTTTGAAGTTTTGTAACAACCTTTTCTTTTTCAGCCAAGACTTGCTTAAGATTAGCAATTTCATCAACATATTTGTTCAATTCAATTTGCTTTTCTTTAAACCTTCTTTCATACATTTCTTTAGTTGTTAAAGTTTCAGACAGTCTTTGATCAAAACTTTTGACTTGGCTCTTCAAAGTATCATAAGCTTCTTGTACTCTTTGACTCGACCACTTTAAAGAATCATACTGTTTTTGTAAATCTTGAAACTTAGATTCTTTTTCAACACAATCGACACATTTTGTAGAACACAGTTGTCTATAAACATCATTATCCTTTTCAAGACCTTGACATTTCTGTGTCAAATTTTCAACTTTTAGTTTCAAAATTTCTTCTTTCTCAATCATTTCTTTACATTTCATTTTGAAAATATTTTCAAGTTTGCTTGTTTCAATATCTTTTGTTTTAATTATATAATCTTTTTCAGTACAGGCTTTGCACATTTCTATGCAATTCCTGCACTTGTTTTCTTTTCCATCAACCATTTCAGCATTAGATAGATCAGAAGATTTTCTAACCTCAGTCTCATTCAGCACCGATTCTTCTGATTCATCTTTCTGATTTTGCTCTTTGTTCACCTCTTTCTGAGCTTCTTCATTCTTCTGCACTTCTTCAGCTTTTTGTTCCTCTTCAACAGCAATCTTCGCAACAGTTTTTACTTCTTCAATCATCTTCTTCAGTGCTTCTTCTTTTCTCTTCTTCATCTCTACCACCTTTGGTAAACTTGCTTCAAAAACTTCTCTTAACTTGATCATCAAATTTGGCAAATAACTTTTATCAGAAAGCCTTCTTGTGTTGTAAGTGCCCTCACTTGGAAACACATCGGTTACAGCATCAAAATCCACTTTTGATGGATCAACTACTGGATTACCATGTGGATCCATGTAACACTCTAACTCTTCATTCCATCTATTGGCTCTTTGTGCTTCCTTAAATGGTTCATGCAGTTTGCCAATCTCCCATCTT
The DNA here is from genome assembly GCA_030545235.1 of Helianthus tuberosus. Taxonomy (NCBI): domain Eukaryota; kingdom Viridiplantae; phylum Streptophyta; class Magnoliopsida; order Asterales; family Asteraceae; genus Helianthus; species Helianthus tuberosus. The sequence goes on along the minus strand of CM060417.1, from coordinate 64,961,207 downwards.
GCACTATCTCTTCTCCACCATCTATCATGATCATCATTTGCAACAAATGCATAACCAACTGCATCTTCTTCAGGTAGAACCTCTTGACTCCAGTCATACCCTTCATCTTCGTATATAACTGCAAGAGCCCTTGATTTTTCTTCTGGTTGCTTTAATCTTGGTGGCTCAGACTTGTTCTGAGGGTATATCGCCTTTCTGTAGTAATCTTCATTGAATGGATTTTCAGAATCATCAGCAGCATACGCATTTCGACACTCGCGCTTAAAGTGACCTCTTTGTTTGCATTTGAAACATGTCACCTTAGATTTATCAAATCCCAATTTGGTAGATGGTCCACCAATTGACTTTCTCCCCGTTATCTCCATGAACCGCTGTGCCCGACGAAACGCACTGGCCATGCACCATCTGATGTCCATTAGTTCCATCTCCTCGGGGTCTAATTGGTCATAATCTTCTTTCGTCAAATTGGTATTGCCAATCTTCCCTGCAACGAGGCTTTCATATGATTCAAGTACAGATGCCAAGAAAACCATCTGTTGTTTTACCGACTCTTCACTGAAATTCTGTCCATTCTTCAGATCCACTGCGATATTACACTGAAACAAATTCTTTGAAGCAGATTGATCAGAAGTTGTTGAAGAAGATCCACTGTGAAAACCACTGTGAAAACTTTCATTGTTCACTGGACTTGAACTTTCTGCAGAAAAAGCTGTTTTTGGAGACCCAGCCTGCGGTACTCTGTAATAAAGCTCTACATTCTGCTGATAAGCTGGATTGTTGACTTTAGATCTCTTTATCTCCAGCTCATGACTTTCAAGCTTTTCAATCAGCATATCCAATTTCAAATCTTCAGGCTTGATTGTATTTTTCACCATTAGAGCAAAGTATTTCCACTCTTGATCATCTGGCAATGAATCAAACAGTTTATCCACCAGCTCCTCTTCAGAAGGTAAGATTTGATGTCTGATCAGCTCCACTTTCAGATGTCCGAATCTCTCAATCATTTTACAAACAGATTCATTTTTCATACAATTGAATAAATCAAACTCTTTACGTAACAATTTCTTTTTGTTTTTAACAATTTCATTACTTCCTACACATTTTCTCTCTAACGCTTCCCACAAACTCTTTGAAGTCTTTTCTTGTTCGAGCAATGAAATAATATCCTCTCTTACTGACTGTTTGATCAATGTTATCATTCTATGTTCAGCCACAACATTTTTTATATCTTTTTCTGAAAAATCTTTTGCAGCTATTAACTCTCCTCCTTCTTTTACTGGTGCAACATATTCATCTGTCAGTTTTAACCAGCTTTCAGTAGCAAAAGCTTTTACCCAACCCTCAAATCTGTTTTTCCACCAATTATAATCTTCAACTTTCATTAGCTTTGGTGGCTTCTGTTGGCTTCCGTACATATTCTCAAACTTCAAATTCTCCGAAATCTCTTTTGAATATTCTTTCATCTCAGATCTTCTATCTGACGATTCAGAAGTGAATGCGTACATGTCGCTAAACGGGTTTATGAAATTATCATCCATCGTGAACGTACCTGACAAAATCAGTCAAACACTTAGAAATTTTCAAAGTTTTGAAACTTCAGCAATTTCAAGCGAAATCTTTGAAGTATATATATCTTCAAGCGAAATCAGATAACAACACTTAATTCAAACGAAATCAACTATTTCGCTTCAAATGATCTCAAGCGAAAACCAAGTCCAGATCTGATTCAAGCGAAATCAATAACAATCTATTTCGCTTCAACTTCAAGCGAAATCCAGCACAGACTATTTCGCTTCAGCAGTTCAGAATCTTCAAGCGAAATAGTTCAAAAATTCAGATCTGAAGCGAAATCAACATTATCCTTCGAACACTTTCAAGCGAAATCTAGTTTTAGGTAATTTTTAACATGTTTTAGTCTGAGTTTTAGTCCGAAACTTTGTAGGCTTTGTTAAAACAACGTTTTACACGTTATACTCAAAAATCAGACCATTTCGACCGTTGGAACTAGTTCAGATCTGAAAAATACGAAAAGAAATGAGTAGAAATGAGAGAAATCGGTAGAATCAAGCTGTAGTAGTATGAACTCCTCGTCCTGAGCTCTGATACCACTTGTTGGATCGTTGTTTGACCCGACTGAGTCGTTCCGAAGAGTTTTACATCCAGTTTAAAGGCGGAATCAGTAAACCGGACACGAATACAGCTTGTAATCTTTAATCTGTCAATTATATTGCTTTTAACACTGTTTACAACCTGACAGAAAACCGGCAGCACTTCGTTACACCTTCAGAAGTTGCGTACCAAGTGAAATGACAACAACCCTATATATAGACAAGTAGATTTCGCTTGAACTGGCCTGAAGCGAAACTGACCTGAAGCGAAATCAACTGTCTGAAGCGAAATCAAGTCATGATGATTTCGCTTGAAATCTGAACTGATTTCAAGCGAAATCTTCATGTTCAACATGTCTAAACCCTAATCAAAACCCTGTTGTGTATACATTCACCCTATCTAGACACAAGACTTGATTATGACGTAATCAACAGACATATAGTGCACCAACAGCCATGCGTCCATTTGGCTCAACTTTTACAAGCTGCCAAAACCCATGCGCCATGCGTCCATTTGGCTCAACTTTTATAAGCCGCCAAAAATCCATACGCCATGCGTCCATTTGGCTCAACTTTTACAAGCTGCCAAAACCGATGCGTCATGCGTCCATTTGGCTCAACTTTTACAAGTGCCAAAAACCATGCGCCATACGTCCATTTGGCTCAACTTTTACAAGCTGCCAAAAAACCACGCGCCATGCGTCCATTTGGCCCAACTTTTACAAGTGCCAAAAACCATGCGCCACGCGTCCATTTGGCTCAATTTTTTCAAGTTTTCCACAAACATACGCCATAAAAAACACTACATTCATAAGTCCAGCATCCCTCCTAGACGATCAACTCAACTAGAAGGCACACTGGACTGGGGGGACTTGAAGAGGTATGGTCCCAATTCCTTGCCCACATGGCAAGGACCACACCACTTTTCCATCCTACATGACGGTCACATCAGCAAGACCATCCAGAAGCTTCTGGAAAACATCAAGGTGGCACAAAAGATGCTCCATCCGACAAAAGGACAACACGTGTCACAAGTCATCAAGCGCCATGTAGACCTGCGACGAATCAAGGAGCAGTCCGACAACACCAGTACGACGTCTCCAGAATAGGCAAATGTAAGCGCGCCACGTGTACCACTACACTGACCACAGCAGAGGAGACCAAAAGGATATTCCTCTTGGTCGGACAGCTGGCGCGCAACCACAGCTGGCACAGCTGCTCCTCCCTCCTTCACCATCCGGCTATAAATAGGACCCTTCATCATCCAGGTTGAACCACCTTTGCTCTCTATACTCTCGCACTCAACACACACTGATTATTTTTTCTCAGAGCAGTACTTATTCTCACGCCGGAGCCTGGTTAAGAGGGAAAACCCCCATACCCCCCTCTTAACGAGACTAACGGTGTTGCTGTTTTGTAGGATCCAGGTCATTTCCACGAGTGAGGAAGGAGATTGAACCCACAGAAGAAATAACCCCACAGATTAACCCTGGTGTTAACCTGTGTTTCATCAACCATCAACCTCTTATCATAACTTGAAAGTTAGGCTACAAAAAAATATGCAAAACGAGACATTTACATCATCAAATAGAGATTATACATGAACTAAAGCAATGAATAAATCAAGATCAAACACACCAAAGACTCACTTAGCCCTCTTTTCTTTCTTCACATTGTAATCCCACCAAAATCCCCCTTCTTTTCTACTCTACAGTTATTTCCAATATCGTTGTAAGTCTCGGTTTTCTATATCTGCGCAGAAGCAACGAAGAGCATACTACACTAACAGAAGACAGAGCCATGCATGCACCCGCGACCCATGGTGGCAACTTCAACCGTAACCATGGAAACAAAACACCAGCAGCAATCGGAATAGAAATTACATTATACGCCATGGCAAAAACGTAATTAAGTCTAATACGAGTGAACGTCTTTCTTGAAAGATCAATGGCTGTGATCACATCTTCTAAATTGTTTTTCATTAAAACATAATCAGCCGCCTCTATTGCAATATCGGTACCTGCCCCAATTGCAATACCGACATCGGCTGCCGCCAAGGCCGGAGAGTCGTTGATGCCATCTCCTACCATTGCAACAATGCTACCGTCTTTTTGAAATGAACGGATGACATCAGCTTTTCCAGCTGGCATTACCTCCGCCCGTATGTCTTGAATATCCACCTAAATAGAGAATTAATCAGAAACACAAGTTGTTGTTTATTCGAAGAATATTAAAATCCGGTTGATTAAACTTATACCTCTTTTGCAACTGCTCTGGCAGTCCGCCAGTTATCTCCGGTGACCATAATGGGTCGGACACCCATTTTTTTGAGGCCTTCAACAACCACAGCTGCTTCTCGTTTTAACGGATCTGCCACCCCCACAGCACCAATTAGTTCAGAATCATACGCCACCAGTATACCCGTTTTTGCGTTTTCTTCTAAATCCACCACAAAGTTTTCAACATGAGTTGGAATCTCTATCCCGTTTTCAGTCAGCAAACTTCTGTTACCAACCTGTTTGATCATATAAGCAAAATTTCATGACTAATAATAATATATCATCAAACAGAAATTTAGCACTCCTACCAAAATCGGTTTGCCATCAATAAGACACTGAACACCTCTTCCAGGAACTGCATGGAAATCGAACACATCGAGAAGCCAAGCGGACATTGCTGAACCGTCATTTTGATGTTCAGAATCTTTGCTAGCCTCAAAGAATTGAAAATGGCGTGTGTATTCAAGTATCGCTTTTGCTAGTGGATGTTCACTACTTGCCTGAAACGAAAATTAATTTAATACATCGTTTATTTCTAAAAAGTATGATGAAAGTAATTACAAAAGTAGTTGTTAAATCCACCTCGGCAGAAGCTAACAATCTGAGGAAATCTCCACGGTCCATTTCTGTGAATACTTTGACAGTGGTCACTGTGGCTTTACCTTGAGTTAAAGTTCCCGTTTTATCAAAAATTACATACTGGACCTTTTGGGCACGCTCTAACGCCTCTCCACCTTTGATAAGAACACCATTATTGGCTCCAACCCCTGTTGCAACCATGACCGCTGTCGGGGTGGCCAAACCAAGTGCACATGGGCATGCAATTACAACAACCGATATTGCAAACATAAGAGCAAAATCAAAGTGGTTCCCATTTACAGGCAACCATTCGTCTGAGTAAGCTCCAAGGTACCCACTAATATACCTATATTCATATGAAATAGAAAAGATATTACTACATTGGTATAAAGTTTACACGGACATTACCGAGTTGAATTGTTTATAAGTAAATGGAAAAGTCATTAGACACTTACCAAGCAAGAAATGTCAAAAATGACAAACCAACAACTGTGGGGACGAAGATGCTTGCAACCTGAAAAACCCCAATACAATATGGGTAAGTAGATAGTTTGCATCCCATATTTTTTATATCTTTTCTAAACATTTAGAATAGAGTAAAATGCCATTTCCGTCCCTGAGGTTTGGCCATTTTTGCGACTTTCATCCCTGAGGTGCCATTTTCATCCAAAAAGTTTGAAATCTTGCCATTTTCATCCCTGGGGGCCAAATTTCGAGGGACGAAAGTCAAAATAATTTGCCAAACTCAAGGATAAAATGGCAATAAAACGCAAACCTGAAGGACTCAAATGCACAAAAAAGTCATTTGGATGGAACAAGCAAAAATGACTAAACCTCAGGGACGATTTTGGCATTTTACTCTTTACAACATGAGAAGATAGACTTAATATTATTATGAATCAAGTACTTGATGTAGAAAAACAAAGGATAATTTACAACACCACCCATCCTAAGGAAAATGCAACATTTTCCACTTCAAGCGTCCCACCAAAATATCTTTTTTAGTTTAATTCTAATCCACACTTACCTAATTGTCAATAAATTTTGATCCACATTTTTAAATTTTTCTTTTTATAAATTCATGTCAACTGCAGTCTGCACAGCACTAGACATTTTCAAATAACAAAAACAAGAACACATAGAGGATAATAAACAAGTGTACTTACATAATCAGCAAATTTTTGAATAGGTGCTTTCGACATCTGTGCTGTCTCAACCAGAGAGATAATCTGGCTCAAAACCGTGTCAGAACCGATTTTCGTAGCCTGAACATGGAGTAAACCATGAAAATTGATTGTACCTCCGATTACCAACGAATCAACTTCCTTCAAAACCGGTGCAGATTCTCCAGTAACCATACTTTCATTCACATAACTTGAACCCCAAACAACATGACCATCAACAGGAACCTTCGTACCAGGAAGAACTTTTAATACATCACCAGGCTGAATCAGCAATGCATCTATTTCCCTTTCTCCAACATTCTTGCCACCTATTAATATTGACAAAAAATTCATTAAATTTCATGTCACGATCACTAAACGACTAAATATACAGGAAGCATCATACCTTTGTCTTTAACAAGTAGCAAAGCTGTAGCGGGCACAAGTTCCACAAGCTTCTTTATAGCGTCTGATGTTTTTCCTTTTGCGAGAGATTCCAAATACTTTCCCAGCAACACAAAGGTTATTAACATAGCACTAGTTTCAAAGTAAGTTGGAGACCAAAATCCAGTAATTGCACCGTATAAAAGTGCATACACAGAGTACACATACGCAGCTGTCGTACCCAGTGCCACCAGTACATCCATATTTGTTGACCCGTTACGTAATGCTCGGAAAGCTGCAATATAAAAACGCTTTCCAATAACGAATTGTACAAGGGTAACCAATATCCAGTTCAACCAATCACCCATTTGGAAGGGCCCGCATCGTTTGAGCAGTAAGGCGTAGAGAAGAGGTATATGAGGACATATGAATCGCATAAGAAATATTGGAAACTGCAAATTAAGATAAACAGTTTGTTTAGCAATGATAAAAAGGTGGTTTTGGTCTGGTTGGGTAACGGGTCAAATGTGTTCAGGTTAGATAGCCCGCTAATACCCATTTTTCTTTGGAATTTAATCATCAATATATTAAATGAAATTTGAGAATGTATTACTTATTACTAAAATAATAGTAACATGTAGCATCTAAAGTATTAAACTTAAAAATTACTAAACTAAATAAAAATTTTGACTAAATGGATCAAAAGCTAGCAACCTCTCTCGAATCGTTTTATTTCAAAATTTATATTGTGTTTTAGTAGTACAGTTGTTCAAAACATACTTAAGACTTTTTAACTATTTATAAAAGTCAACTGAAAGGACAAAACAAGTGTTACGGGTCAACCCAACAAGATCCAGCCTGTTTTGACCCATTAATTGGCAAACACTCTTTGGTTTTAGGCAGTTTAAATATGTTGTTTCGCCCATTTGGGCCAAAGTTAACCCTTTTCTTCAACTAAACCATTTCCAACAGAAACAAAGAGAACAAAAGACGTAATCAAATGAAGACAATTCACTTACACTGAGAAGAAGACTGGATGTAAACAGCCTATACATTTTGGATGATTCTTCCTCATCTTGAGATACCATTCTTGTAAACGGATTCTTTACATGCAACTGAAACCTTCCGGAACTTTCTCTAACAATTGCATCAAATAAAGATCTAGGACCAAGAATCTCGGTATCAAAAAGAACGTCTAATTCTTTTGATAACCTACTGAAACCGAATTGTTTAACTCCTTTCAAATTGCAAAGTATGCCTTCCAGTGTTTGTGCATCCAATTCGCTCATTACACCAACAACTCCGAATATAATTTTATCTTGCTCACTGCTCTGTACAAATGAGGCATCAAAACCAGCATCTTCAATTGCATTGACAATTTCCTCTTTGCTTATTATTAAAGGATCATATTCCACTTCCCCTAATGAAGTTGGTAGAGAAACAACGGCTCGGCTTACACCGTTAAGCTTTCTTAAGATACCTTCAACCGAATTAACACAAGCTGCACATGTCATCCCGCCAATAGTGAACTGGCCCACTAGAGTTCCTCGTTGCGGTTTTGTACGGTTAGTATTCTGTTCTTTTAGAATCTCTGCTTCAAATCCTGCATCTTCTATTGCATTCTTAACATCATCTTCCTGTATAAAACGATCAAATGAGCATTAGAGAAGATTGCAATTATGCATATAAACAAGATCATATCATTCCACGGTTATGTTAAATCAATCCAAATATTTCATCAAATTTAGTTAAGGTTATGAACCAAAACCACTCCACAACAAAAGCAAAAAACAAGTTACAAGTAACCACTACCTAATCTATCATCAGTAACCAGGACAGATGCCCGTGGCGATTCGTTCATTTCCATAGTACTTTCATCCATAATCTGTCATCTTATTTTAAAACCAACCGAACATTTATGTTATGAATTTATATTATTATCTTAACAGAGGAAACCTACATCAAGAAAAACTGCAAATCTGCTAGGATCAAAGAAAGATAAACTAAAAGATACAAATTAGATCAACTTTGATAGGATCAAAGAAAGATAATTGAAAAGGTTAATCATTTAAAATCCATATCAGTGTGAAAAATTTGCTAGTAATAATTACAAATATTCAACTTTAGAAGCCAACCTGCTTTAACAAACTAACCATCAGGTCAATTAAAAAATCCATATGATATTATTCATGATACATCAATTTTGTAGATGAGATGAAACAATACCAAATCAATTAAGGACACTGACCTTGACCAAATTGGGATCAAAAAGGACATCAGCTTTATGCTGCAAGAGAGCAACAGAGGCACTAACGACGCCGTTTAAGCTCATGAGAGCTCCTTCAACAGAAGTGGAACAGGCTGCACACGTCATCCCGGTAACTTTGACCTGAATTCGCTTCATGCCGGATTCCTCGCTACTTTTGGCATAAACGTCGTCGTATGAATCCAGCAGCCTAACGTCCTCGAGATCGTCGTCAGCTACATCGATCGCTGTTGAATCACGGCCCCCAATTCCGGTCAGTTGGAGGTCTTTGAACGTCGGCGCCATTGCAATACCACGGGCGACTTAAACAGCTATCTATCTATATATGTTTCTTGTATGTATTTCAGAAAGAAATGTTTATTCTAGAGAGAGAAAGTGTGGGACGGAGGTGGTGAGAGAGGAAGAGATTGAAATAATAAGAAGAATCCCAGGCGCTAGTGTTGGTGGGTGAGGGCCGGTAACCAAATACATATAATCATAATTCTATTTAATTTCCAATTAGACCCTTCACTTTTGATATTTCTTAAACATGGCCCAGACCTTCCGTTACGGATTGTTAAGTTTTAGATGTCATTATGCCATGTGACCTCAAGGTTATGAGTTCGAGTCGTGAAAACAGCCTCTTGGAAATAATTGGTGTAAGGATGAGTACAACAGTCCCAAGTTTGTCAGACACCCTTGTTACCTCGTGCACCGAGTTCATCTTTTTTTCTTTAGATGTTGTAATGTATCTTTAGATTTATTGGAACTTGGTGTTTCGATGATTAAACGGTTTATGTATTGGAAAGGAGAAATGTGTACATGTAATTAGAAATGATGTTAATAGAAAATTGTAATAGTGGTTTTCTTTATCTAATGTGTTATGTTAGTAAGTTATCTTTAGTTATGTAAGCTATCTTTGGTACTTGGTGTTTCGATGATTAAACGGTCTACGTATTGTTTAATAATTTAAAAAAAATCATGGATGTTTGAAAGTGTTCTCATGTGGTATTTGAATTAGCTTCCCTTTATTTTAAATATCTAGTATTTTACTTATTTGTAAGCTAAAAATACCAAAACAAGAACAAAAAATGAACTGAAAATTTAACCCTCTAATCTAAAATAGTCTTGACCCAAATGGTCATCACAAATCACATTGTGAAACTTTTTGCTAGTTGAATTTACTCATACTTTTAAAGTATTGAGATCGATTAACCAACACATTTTATAGCATAAGCAATTATTTAAAAAGCAGTGACATTTCTTACTTTTCATCAGGGGCGAAGTACAGAAGGGTGGGGAGGGGCGCCCGACCCCCCGAACTTTTCGCTCAGCAGTGTTATATATGTAGTTTTCGTATAGAAATTTTTTGGTATATACGTTTTCGACCCCCCGTCATTCGGGTCAAGCTTCGCCACTGCTTTTCATAATAAGAAGGTAGTGCCATACAAATACCAACCTTCATACATGATAACATTTTTTTTCTAAAATGAACTTTCATTTGCCATGCACATAACATTTTCAAAGGAATGAGTCGTGTTATTTTCGTATAACAACCATTTATGCACGACATACAAGATTATGTTAGTTGAGTTTGTTTCATTAAAGTCACATCTACTTAATAATCTTTCCTCTTTTATAAAATAATATTAAGTGTAGGGCTGTAAACGAACCGAACGAACACGAACAAGACCTTGTTCGTGTTCGTTCGTTAAGGAAATAAATGTGTTCACGAACGGTTCATGAACACTTACCGAACGAGATTTTATGTTCGTGTTCGTTCATTAAGGAAATGAGCGTGTTCGCGAACGGTTCACGAACACAAACGAACACAAATAAATTTGGCGAACACGACGAAGGATAAAGATAGATGGCCCAGAGAGTAGCACTTGAGCTTGAATCCCTTATTGTGGAATGGAGGTCGATCGTATTCGTGGATGTAAATAATGAGAAATGAAAGTGAAATGATGCATAAACAAGGTGAAAGTGGGTTTCCTAGTTTAATTATTAGGGAAATAAAATAAATAAAAGTTTAATAATATAAAAAGTACAAATAAAATATAAGAAAGTACAAAGATATTCAATTAAAACACAAACATACGAACATAAACGAACGCAAATCAACGAATGTTCACGAACACGTTCACGAACATCTTACCGAACGTTCACGAACATAATCGAACGAACGAGACCTCTGTTCATGTTTGTTCGTTTAACTAATCGAACGAAATTTCTTGTTCATGTTCGTTCGTTTATTAAACGAACATAAACGAACTTCCCGCCGAACGGTTCACGAACTATTCGCTGAATGTTCGGTTCGTTTACAGCCCTAATTAAGTCTGATGGCATGACATACAAGATTATGTTAGTTGAGTTTGTTTCATTAAAGGTTTGCTTAGACTAGGCTTCAAAGGCCTTTTTATAGCATGAAGTGCATTCAAAGTCAAAACTCATAATAATTTAAACCTTTGGACTTATTTGGAAAGTGACCATAAGTTAAGGGGCCATTTATGCGTCTTATCCATAAAGAAAAATGTACCTTTTTAAATTGAAATAAAAAGATTAGGTAGGGGAGGTTTACCGGATATAGCCCTTGATATTGCTTAATTTCCAATTGTATCCATTTTGTACGATACTTGAAGTTGTACTACACACGTTTGACTTTTCATCATTCATGAAGGATCCCTGCTTCTCGACGGCTGAATATTTTATGGGCATTATGGTAATTTCAAATAAATAATTGTAAAAACATTGTATTTCGTATGCCCTTAAGACTTGTGGGTTTGGTTCAACTATGGATACCTTCAAATAACTAAAATACATTTTCTAAAGTTTTTACTTTGATATAAAAACTCAAACTAGTGGAATTGTCATGTGCAGACGCGTCTCTGAAAATTCACGTATCCTGTTCGAGCTTGAAAAAATGTGTCTTTCCGTAATGTTTTATTATTATTAAAAAAGATCAAATTAGTATTGGGCTCAATAAATCTAATTTCAAGTGGGCTAAATTCTAAACTATAAAAAAATATTTGCAAATGGGCCTATATTGTAATTGATGTGTTTACTATCTAAAAAAATAACATATATATATATATATATATCGGACTTTTTCTAAATCGCGTGCCACTCGAAATCGCGTGCCACTCGAAATCGCGGGCCTTGTGTGGAGGTCCTCCCCGCACACCATCAAAGCCGCCACTGGTCACGTGTAATGCGGCAGGAATTCGGTTTTGATTGGTATTGGTTTGTTTTGTAATGGTATTGGTATGATACCATTAGTTGGTATAGTTTACGATATCAAATTTGAATACGGTTCGATTTTCAAAAGAATTTATATCGGAGTACAAGTTGTTTATTCAATTTTTATTATATTATAAAATTTAACAAACACAAGTTATTAAAGAGAAATCAAATTAAATTAAAAGTAAATGGGTTCAAAACGTATATTATTTATGGTATAATAGATGAAATGAAACTATTGTTCACACCAACCAAGCATGTGGGAATTTGGTCAGAATTGGTACGGTTCGTCACGGTACCACTATGGTACCGGCACTTGGTAAACAACTAAATGAGAACACATAAGAAAAGCTCATGATATGCCCCAAAGGATATGAACATGTGTTTTACAGCGGTCGAAAACCATAAAAACGAATGCCGGTAGCACCTCCACTAATACCGATGTTAGTACCGCTCCGGTTCGTCATAGGATCGGTACGATACCGACAATTGCTTTAGTTTATGATACCAAAAAATAATCTCTCATTTGTGTGTATGCTGTTTTATCGTTACAATTTTACCTTTTCTCTATTTTCTGCTATTTATAGCTTAATAATAACAAGAGTTTATTTGTATTTTTAGCTCGAGTTTAGTTACTTTTGCCCCACTATTTAGATTTCTTGTGAAAAGCTTTATGTTTCTAACCTACTTTTTATGTGCAGATAGAATTTTTTGAGTTAAGGTTCTTGTATAGTTTGCCTTAGGGATGTTCAAGATCGGATTATCCAGTTTTCGAATATCCAAAAATTGGATATCCACAAATTTCGGAAAGTGAATATTAGTATCCGAACCCGTATCCGAAATTTCGGATATATCCAATTTTCAGAGATCCAAAATTTTGGATACGGATATCCGAATTCATAAAAAAAATCAAAAAATTCATTTCGTGCGTATATTAAAAGTAAACCTATTTTCGATTTTCCAAGTTTTCAACGTTAAAAACAACGAACTTTTATAAATCCACATCTGAATCCGATTATTTACTATTCTTTTACTTTATTCAAACCAAACATAGTGCGCATATACTATGTATATTTAAAAAAAATTATTAGTTTTCGGATATCGGATAATCCAGTTATCTTTTTTTGAAACCAGGCAACTTCTATAAAAATATAGAAACAAATGGGCCAGCTAGAAACTGGAACCCACACAAAACACCTTACATCACAATGTCACGGATATTAAAATCACACCAACGACCCCAATCTAAGTTCTTAAAAATAGATCGACTACATAACCAAAGAAAAGAAACCTCCTTTATCCTCTCCACCACAACCGTAGTCGAGTCGTAGACATTGTTGAAAATATTTTTGTTTCTAGTGCACCATGTCTCCCAGCAGGTAGCAAGAAAGATCACACCAATAGTCTTCTTCCACTTAGTAGATCCATGGAGATTCTGAATCGACATCGCCAATGATCCAATGGATAATCCAATTCGAATCCTAAAATTCGAATAATAATCCATTTATTTGAAAGTTTTAGAAATCCACATCTGAATTCGAATCCGAAAATTCGGTTTTCGAAAATTACAGGTTGTCAATGACTGTGATCTTGAACCTGTAGCATACGAGTTTTTCACCCTATTGATTACATGCTTGATAATGTGTTCATGACGATTACGGCTTTGTTGATATTAACTTTGTGTTGGATTTGTTATGTGCTTCGTGAAATATACGATTTATATAGGGTTCCATGGTGATTCCGGTAAGAAGGATCTTCCGGTATGATTTCTGAATCAGCAATTACGAGTCGATTCTCCAATATAGGTAAGTTCTAACCATTTTAATTTTGCCTCCCGGTGATATGTTCCTTAATCGGTCTCCCATGTCTAGATCCGACGGTTTCTCACATTTTTACGGCTGTATAAGGGCTGCAGAGACTGCCAGCGGCGTAATTTTTGAGCTTTTCGCGTGAAAGCAAGATTTCTTTCATCCAGGTTGTTGTCTGTTCGTTCTTTTCGAGCCACAAATGTTTAGAGGTCATGTAAGACTTGATACTATGACTCATATAAGTTGTCAACCATGTGAGTACCCTTCTTATAAATGTTGAATAAGTGGATCTTATCGATCTGGTTAATGTGTAATACCATAAAATATTTCAATTTTCATGAGACATAAAGAGGACTAAAAATGACTAAATTATACTTGCTAATGTAAATTGTGTTACCAGGCAACATCTATATACAAAAACGAGGAAGGATGATACGTATTATCATATAAAAGACGTTGTTGGGGACAAGATGGTGTGGGACCCATTCAGCCACCAAATCTTGATGTTCAAAATGATTAAATGTGGCTCAAGAAGACAAGCCAGCTAGCAACACAGAACCTAATGTAAAACTGGACAAGGTAGTAGCTCATAAACCATGATTTGATCGTTCATCTTTGTTAAAATGAGTTGTTTGAGTTTGACCCAAAATATTTTTGACCATTTTTACAGTTCCTTCATCTATGTTGAAATGTGCTAGTTTGGTTTAACCAAGAATACTTTTGTCTATTTTAAAAATAGTCAACAAGCTAGAATAGTTACATTGATAATCTATTTTTTTCTAATAAATCAATTTAGGAGTTCTGTATGCATTAAAGTTATGTTTAGGGAATTTTCTACAAGTTTGACCTTTAGGAATATTACATGACCCAGATTAACCCTTCATAAATAAACTACTTCAAACTGTGAGCTCTATTATTTTCTTACCTAATGTTTGTTTTCTAGGAAAAATGTTGGTGTAAAGCACTAGCATATTAACCTTGGTAGTATTTTAAATTGTATTTACAACTTGCTGAGTGTACATTATAATTAGTCTAATGAACTAGCATATTCACCTTGGTAGTTATTTACAATATTGTAATTTTTATTTGTTTCAAGTTTCAACTGGTTACTTTTGATTTAATTGTAATTATTTTCAGGCAATTGGTGGATAGAAAATAATTTTTTGGTGTGAGAAAATTTGTTATTCTTTAGAATTATGTTTTGGCCAACTTCAAAACATGGTAGGAAGTAGGAACCAACATTGGCTGCTCAGGTTTGTTGCTCTCCATGACTCCATGTCATCACTTTCATCTGATTTAGCTAGGGGTGTGAAAATATGATATGATACTAAAACACAAGTCAAAACTAACATGAAATTCATAGGTTTGGGACTTTGGGTTTAGTCTAAGTAGGTTCGGGTCAATTTTGAGTTGAACCCAAAAACATGTTTAGCTAACCAGGTCAGCTTTGGGTAAACCCATTTAGCATCTCTTAATTTAAAATTCTTTATCATTCTTTCCCCCTTTGCTCTGTTGTTTGTTTGGTATCTGTGACCAGGTAAATGGTTACAATTCGCAACAACTGTTCATCTATGTGCATGAATAGATGTATAATTTTATTTATTTGCTTGAAACTAGACTAAGGTATTTCTTTAATTTTGATATTTAGATCTATGGCTATCATAAGTTTCTGGTTTGTTTAATTTTGACATGTCCATATGAACAGTGCATATTCTTATGACACATGGGTATGAAAATATGGACAACATGTCAAGTAACTTATTGGTTTGTTTATGTTTTGTCGATGGGCAGCCAAAGATCTTTATTCATATCATTCCTGAAGATGCTAGCTAGCAACACTTTGACCATTATTCATATTGGAGTTGAATGACCAAAGCTGGTGAGTAACAAAAAACTGTTAGCTATACAGGTCCTTTTATTATGTTATGTCATACACCGATATTTCCACGTATTACCGGTGGGCCCGGTAGGGAGTATCGTGACGTAGTTGATATCATCATAGTCAATAATCACAGTTTAATGCACAGCGGAAGTCTTAAAGTAATAATACAAACCGAATCGAAAGTATAATAAAATATTACACAACGATTGTAAGTGGATCCACAGGCGGATCTAAAACAGAAAGAAAAATATTGTTCAACAGACTTTAAGTATTAAAAGCTTGCAAGACTCTTTATTTAATACTCGGAGTTTCCAGCCCATTACGTGTAGTACCTGCACTTAACCTTTTTGAAAAATACGCCAGTTTACACTGGTAAATACAATTAACTGACTCTTTTAAAAAGTATTTATAAAAAATTGGTTTAGATGCACAAGGCTTAAAATCTTTTATAACTTGGGACAATTATTTAAAAATAATCTTGTATACAGATTTATATGTTTGTCATCCGTTCAGGGCTCGGTTAGAAAAGTCGAGACAAGATTAATAGACATGCCACAAGTATATGCCCACAAGAGAGTGAGATACCGTTTATACATACGCAACTGTCAGGTGTATGCCTACACCCCGTGCTTAAGCCGTGGCCATTTCTAATGAATGAGCCGAGGATATCCAGGACATGGTCATTAACCCCCCCAAAGGCATTGCATCAAACAAGACAGATTAAAACGGGTTATGCAATTTGTTAATCACATTCCGATTAAATGATTTCATACCCGACCAATAGGTATTATTATAATACCGTATCCCAAGCCCGTATAAGGGAAAATAAGTTAAAAGTATTTACCTGAGCTAAAAGTAATTTTTTTTTATTCTCAGCCGTATATCAAATCAGCAAGTACAAGTATCTTTTACTGGGCTCCTAATCTAGAACGAAGGTTTTAATAACCTATTAGATTCCTAACGGGTCTTATTTAAGTTATAACTTAGACCGGTTAGTTTTAAAGAAATGTTTACGGTTCAAAACGCAAGATTAAGCGAAGACCGGATTAGAATGTGATTTAGACCCAACAAGTATGAAGACTTGTATAAAATGGTTAAACTAAATACATTCTGGATTTTGAAGTAAAAAGGATAAGGTTTGACCCGTTTCGGCTAATTTATGCAAACTAGTTACATAATCCTTACCGAACGCATATATGCATAACGAGTAACCAAATGAGTCATGAACAGGTTCCATAAGTTATTATGCTTAAAATATGTTGTGATATCAGTAGGATATCTTTCATTATGCCCAAAACGAATTTAAAACCTATTTAAGCCCCGAAAGGTTATTTTGGTCATTTTAAAGTTTATAAAAGAGGTTAAATAGCAATCTGAGGTTCTGGTCTAAAAAAATCAGTAAAAATATTTATTTTAACAAGTTACATTAGTAAGATATCATATATATCTGAAATTTTATCATTTATGGCCAAACTATGCACCGTAGGGGCATTTTGGTCATTTCACATATGCTTTAAGGGTCAAATTCGGAAATCTGAGTTCAAGACTTATACTTACTATTAAAGTATAAAAAATTATTTTTAAAATCAGTAGGTAACAAGTCATAGGTGCTAAATATGGTTTTAAACCATACTATGCGCCTAAATCGCATAAAAGTCGGTATTTGATGATATTCGGGTTGTTTAAGGAAATCTGAGATTTTGATTAGTCTCAACAGTTTAAAATATCTTATTTAATGTATAAAATCAGTAGAAAAAGGTTTGGTATCAAAATGATATGTAAAACTCATTTTATTAACAAAAAGGGCATTATTGTCAATTACCGAATTTATGCTAGAACTCTATGGTGCTGTTTGTTTTTTCTGCGGGAAAAGGTCTGCAGTCTATGGACCACATCTGCAGGCATCTACAGAAGAAGAGGTTGACAAAATGTCTGCAGTCTGCAAGGAGAAGAGGGTTTGTTTTTTTACTTCTACAAAACCCCTTCTCACACACACAACACACACACACTGATCTCTCTCTCATCCCTCAATCTCTCTCTCTGCCCTCATCTACCACCAGCACCGTCACCACTACACCACCGCCACCACCGTCACCACTACACCACCGCCACCACCATCACCACTACACCACAGCCACCACCGTCACCACTCTTCTCTCTCTCTCTGCCCTCATCTACCACCGTCGCAACCACCACCACCACAGAACACCCACCCCCGTCGAAACCACCACCACCACAGCCACCACCGTCACCACTCTTCGATTTGGGGGTTTTATTTGCAGATGAAGGCAGAGAGAGAGAGAGATCGAGGGAGGAGAGAGAGATCGTGGATTTGGGGGTTTCGATTTGGGGGTTTTATTCGATTTGGGGGTTTCGATTTGGGGATTGACGGTGACGATGGTGGTGGGTTTTGACGGCGGAGGAGAGAGAGGGTGTCGGAGGTGGAGGTGTTCTTGATTCTGTTGATTTGAGGGTGTCGAAGGAACATGAACAGGGGTTTATGGTGTTCGTTGATTCTGTTGATTTGTGGAGGTGGTGGCGGAGAGGGGTGGGAGGTGGTGGCGGAGTGGAGGTGGGCGGCGGAGGTGGAGGTGGTGGCAAAGGAGGTGGTGTCTGGAGGGAGAAGAGGAGAAGGTGAGAAGAGGTGAGCAGACCTTAGAAGACATGGGTCAATGTCTGTGCCAAGAAGAGGTCTCACATACCTTTTTTAATGAAAGGTCTGCGAGAAAACAAACAAGCTGCAGCACTCAAACGTCTGCGAGTGTCTGTGAGACGCAGACATAAGTGGCCAGAAGTGCTTCTGGCCAAAAAACAAACACCACCTATGTTATGGTCAGGATAAAATTTGACAAAAATTTCCAAAAATCCCTAATTATTATATCTTAACAGTAGGTAGCAAGTTTGGTGCCAAAAATTGGGTTTATATATGTTTTATTCCAAAAATGCTATTTAATTAACAAAAAGCTTTCAAATTACGATATCACGTATAACTTTCATTTTAGACCAGAAACTGATGTCAAACTTTTAGGACATACTTATATATCAGTAATAAAGGTTTTTGTCTTCTCACATTTTCAAAAATCTCGTTTTATTGATAAAAGGGCATAATGGTCCATTTTAAGCATTTAACGGGAACATGCATATGAATCAGATTTCTATGGAACCTTATAGTATAATCTCAGAGGGTTATACTAACATGTAATGTGGTCCCAAAGGAACCCTAATGCATAACTAAACTAAGCTAAATCGGGTCAGAACTGAAAGTCAAAGAAAAAGTATATTTTTGCGACTTTCGGTTGCGAACCGAGCCTAAACTCAGAATTGTTGGGTTGAACTTGCCTAAACATGTTCTTATATTATTTACCAAGTTATTGTAGTGTTAAAACATGTTCCATAACCTCTGCATTATCAGTTATGGATTATTTTGTAAAAACTGACCCGTTTGACTTTTTGTTCATAACTTTGACCCGACAATAGACTGAGATAACGTGGTAATTAGAAGGTGCCCTTTTAAGGGTTTATTACCTACATAATTACCAACACATAGCCACTTTCAATTCGAATAATGGCTGGACCGTTAGTGATTAATCACCAAGTCAAAGCTTAATTACGATAACTTTGACTTTTGGTCATTAAGCTAATAAAACCTTAACTAGAGAAGCTAAGAACGCTTACAAGAGTCCTTAGTACCAATTTTGAACTAGAGAAAGCTTCCTTGATCAGCAGGAGGCTTCAGAGAGTGAGCTTGAATGAAATTTTCAAATGTGCAAGTTCTAAGTGCAAACAAAGGGGCCTTTATATAGGAATTTCCACTTCATAAGATCAATCCATCTGTTCCTAGGGGTAATCCAGATGTTTACAAGTGTCCCTAGGGCAGTAAAACCAGTTGCACAGACCTTGGTATCGAAAAACTAGCATGCAATGGCGGTGGACAGGCTGCAACATGCAGCTGTCGACGTTTTCTGTTACTGGCACTTCTGTGCGGCCCGCGTAGACTCCAGAGGAGGTCTCGCGCCCCGCGAGGCTCCCCCTAAACCGGATAAAAACTTTCATTTATTGTATTTTCAGCCCCTGGTCCTTCCTAGCTTGTTTTATCTTTCGTTTATTGCACTTTTAGCCCCCAAGTTTAACTTTTAAGGGTCTTGAGTCATCCAACAAACATTGTTAAGCTTCCGGTTAGTTACGAGGTCACCCGAACGGTCTTAAATTGCAACATTGACGCATTTGATCCTCATTTCTTGGAATTACCACTTTATTCATTTATGTGCATCGAAACTTCATGGAATCAAATGTTCGACATTCGTGAGAATATAATAAAATATCACAATGCTTTGGGTTCATTAAAAGGTCACTCAGAGGTAACATTTAACATGTTGACATGTCACACCCCGATATTTCCACGTATTACCGGTGGGCCCGGTGGGGAGTATCGTGACGTAGTTGATATCATCATAGTCAAATAATCACAGTTCAAT
Source organism: Helianthus tuberosus (assembly GCA_030545235.1). Lineage (NCBI taxonomy): Eukaryota > Viridiplantae > Streptophyta > Magnoliopsida > Asterales > Asteraceae > Helianthus > Helianthus tuberosus. The sequence goes on along the minus strand of CM060417.1, from coordinate 64,941,044 downwards.
GCACAGCGGAAGTCTAAAGTAAAATATATTACAAACCGAATGAAAGTAACATGAGTATTACAACGGAATGCAAAAAGGATCCACGGCGGATCAAAACAAAAGAAGATAATTGTTCAACAGATTTTTAAGTGACAAAGCTTGCAAGACTCTTATTTATTCACTCAGGAGTAGCCAGCCTATTCCGCCTAGTACCTGCACTTTAGCCTTTTGGAAAATACGTCAGTTTACACTGGTAAATACAATTAACTGACTCTTTTTAAAAACATTTAAGAAAATTGATTTAAATGCACAAGGCACAAATAATCTTTTATAACTTGGGATAATTATTTTAAAATAAACTTGTAAAAGAATTACATGTTCGTTATACGTTCAGTAGCCCGGGCTGAATACCGGGTTAAAGATTAATAGACACACCACATAAATACACCCACGGTGAGTTATTCTCGAACAAGCGGGCATATTATTTTACATACGCACCGGCAGGTGTATGCCTACACCCCGTGCTTAAGTCGTGGCCATTTCAATGAATAAGCCGAGGATATCCAGGACATGGTAATTAACCCCCCAAAGGCTTAGAACAAACAAAACAGATTAAACGGGTTATCTCAATGATTAAAAATTCAATACCCGACCAAGCGTAGAACAAACAAAACAGATTAAACGGGTTATCTTCATATGATTAAAAATTCAATACCCGACCAAGCGGTATTTTATATACCGTACCCCAAGCCCGTATAAGGGAAAATAAGTTAAAAGTATTTACCTGAGCAAATTATACAAATTTATCCCAGCCGTATACAATCAGCAAGTGCAAATATATTTTACTGGGCTCCTAACCTAGAACGAAGGTTTTAATAACCTATTAGATTCCTAACGGGTCTTACTTAAGTTTAAACTTAGACCGGTTAGTTTTAAAGGAAGATATACGGTTCAAAATGCAAGATTAAGCGAAGACCGGATTTGAATGTGGTTTAGACCCGACAAGTATAAATACTTGTATAATATGGGTAAACTAAACACATTCTGGATTTTGAGGTAAAAATGATAAGGTTTGACCCGTTTCGGTCAATTTATGCAAACTAGTTACATAAACCGTACCGAACGCGAAAAATGCATAACGGGTTGAACATGCTTAGACATGTTCTTACATTATTTACCAAGTTATTTTAGTGTTAAAACATGTTCCATAGCTTCTACATTGCTAATTATGAATTTATTTGCAAAAATAGCTTCTGTTGACTTTTTAATATTAAGTTTGACCCGACAATTGACCAAGTTAGAGTGATAATCAGGGGGTGCCCTTTTAAGGACTTATTACCCACATAATTACCAACTCATAGCCACTTTCAATTCGAAAAATGACTGGACCATTAGTGATTAATCACTAAGTCAAAGCTTAATTACGATAGCTTTGACTTTTGGTCATTAAGCTAATGAAACTTGAACTAGAGAGGCTAAGATTGCTTACAAAGGCCCTTAGCATGAATTAGGAGCTTGTGGAATCTTTCTTGAAGTCCAGAGAGCTCCAGAGAGTGAGTTTAGAATGATTTTGAAAGGTGCAAGTGAGCTAACAAACAAGAGGGCTTTATATTGGAATTAAAACATCACAAGATTGCTCCACACAAGTCTACAAATGAATTATGATCATCCCAGGTGTCCCCTATGCATAAAATACCACTGGTGCAGTCTCTGAATTCGAAAACCAGGCTTTTAAGGCGGTGTAACCTGCTGTACATGCAGCTGTGCAGAGAATCTGCCCAGATCAGGCCGTCGCGTCGCGCGACGGCAGAGGAGGTTGGTGGTGGCGTGACGCCACCATGTGGGTCACCTGATCAGCAACTTATATTTTTGTGATCCAAGAGTTATAACCAAACACCCTTAGGTCCGGTTTCATTAAATGATAACCGAAAACATAAGTTTTGCCTTGTTGACGCTTTTAACCCTTTAATTACGAAAGTTAACGTATTTTCCTCATACGATATCGAAACATTGTGAAATTTTTATCACTTATTCTTGGGAGCATAATTAATCGTTACAAAGCTTCGGGTTAGTTAAAAGGTCACTCAGAGGTATAAATTAAACATGTTGACACATTTAACCCTTACGTCTTGTAAACTTTCACTTTCTTCCACAAACGGTTTCATACGCTTCATGATTCATTCGTTTAAGGGTATAAACATCGTGTAGAGTTGTTGAAAGGCAAAATTATCAAATGTTGACACTTTGAATCCTTATATACACATACTTTCTTCGTTTGTCAACTTTAGTCCCTCATAATCAATCCGTTACACGTTTAAAGTCCATGACACGTGTTGATACTATACTGGACATGATTTTGCGAGGTGTTACATGACACGTTTAACCCTTATGCTTTGTTAAATTCTCAATTTAAGCACGAACGGCTTTCTATGTCCGACAATTTATTCATTAAAGAATATGAACGTCGTGTGAGGTCATTCAGAGGCACAAGATTGGCATGTTGACACTTTGGATTCCTTTTACATACATATTTACATTGTTTGACAATTTTAGTCCCTCTAGATCAATTCATTACACGTTTAATCTTCATGACATGTGTCCGTATTATATTGGACGTGATTTTGCGAGGTGTTACATGTTAGCTTTTCTTACCGCTATCCATCGTGAATATAGGGTTTATTTTGTTTGGTTGCATCGTGTATGTTTAGAGGAAGAGAGATATAGCAAGGGATGTCGGCGAAGATATAAGTTGTGATGGGTTAGGTTGCATCAGGTATCTTACAAAATCTAACCACCCTAGCATAATTAAATTTGGCCAAAACATTCATATCAACAATAAACTCCAAGATTTAAGGCAATTGATTGCAATTCGTGAAAATGATTTAAAGAGTAAAGCTGGCAAACTTGATAAGGAGGTAGCTTTAAGTTTAAAAAAGAACAACCATGATATGAATTTGAAAATATTATTGTTAAGAGTAGAAATTTTATTCAACATGTAATTGCTGATTCAAAGGGGCCAGAAAAGAAACGCCTTAAAGTTAGTGAGCCACCTAGAAATGTTGTTTATGTTTGTCAACATGATAGGCCTCCTTCATAGTCAACAGTAGTAGTAACTGGAGTTATTATTTATGTTGGTCAACATGATAGCCTCCTTCAGAGTCAACAACAGCAACTCAAGTTGCAATACCTGCTGGTCAACATGACACGCCTCCTTTAGAGTTAACAGTAGCAGCTGGAGTTACGACTTCTGTTGTTTAACATGGAACTTATGCACTGTCTTAATGCTCAATAGGGTCAGGGTTAAATGGAAGGGCTCACTAGTTAAGAAGCAAAGGTTACGTAAGGTATACAATATACTTTCACATTTCTTTACTTCTTTTTAAAGTCTTTCACTTATACATATGATATCTATCTTAATGCTATTTGATTCAAAAGGTACACATACACTGAGATTTATAGTCACATTTTTAAACTAGAATTTGTTGGAATAAGGGTATTTTAGGTTGTTGAGGATTATTTTTCAGTCGTATAAACTGATAAATGCAGTCACACAAGGTTGCGAAATATGCTCGTACAAGGCTGGTATATACGCTCATACATGGCTGGAACTTTAACAGTATAGGGGTTGTTATGCAACCACATAAGGCTGAGAAATACGGCTACAATGGCTGGAAATATGCCAGTTTAGGGCTGGTTATACCAAGTGTTGTACTGGGCATGCGATGGCATTAAACTAATTGTTGAGATAGATTGTAGAATGACTTGGTATATGGTCTGAATCCTAAAGGTAAAAAAGGACTTTGTAGTAGTTCATGTTGAAGCGTACATGTGTTGGAAATGGGTTTTATACAAGTACGAAATAAAAATATTTAAATATAATAAATTTAATTGCTTCCTGTGCAGTTGGAATATATGATATCCCATACATGCATATGCTCAATTAAACTAATTGTGGTTTCTGGTTTGTAATTTAACATGTAAGCCACTTAGAAGCTGGAATTGATGGTTTTTATTGAATACCAATATTATAGGTTTTATTGATCTTATTTCATTGAAAATTGTTTTTATGACCTAATACATGTTCATTTGCATAGGGGTCGGAGTAATCCAGTGAAACTGGGATGGTCGGCTGGTTCGGTTGACGGATCAAAATGTGTTTGCCCATTGGTAGATCATATTGATCATCAGGTTAATGCATATTTTCATTTACCAATTTCCATTTGTTTTGTGTGTTGTATTCTTTGCCTCGTTATAGCTTCTTGCTAAAGGAGGCTTTGTGGAATGGAATCTCTTTTTATTGGCTAAAATAAAAGAGATGACAATAGTTATCTACTTATTTTTATTTCTATTATGCCTGCCTTTTAGGAAAAAATATTATTGTTATTGTTTTTACTTAAAATTAGCAGACTTGGAAGATCAACCATAGGAGGATATGGCGGCAGCAGGAGTTTAATGTTTGGTCAGGATGCTCATGGTTCTTATAGCAACAGTCGCCAGGGCATGTCATATGGAGCAGGCTCTTATAGACGTAGTGATGATGTCAATATTTACTCATCAAGCTATGGCGGCCAGTATATCTCTCGTGGGGGTGATGTATGTATCAAAATTCACTTATTTAGTCTTTTTCATGACCTTTGGTCGATTTGTATAACTATTTATTTCCAGATCCAATAATGTTCAAGTTTATAATGTTTGTGTTTGCAGGTTGGTGAAAGCTCTTAGTCATCATCAATGTATTCGAGCCATCATCAAGCTAAATCAAACTTGTATACAAAGTATATCTCTTTATCTCAGTTTTTTTTTGTTGACTGAAGATGTTTTTTCACAGGATTCTATGAACTAAAGATTAGCCCTTTAAGTCATTGTTTCATTTTCTTGGATTCTATGAACTAAAGATTAGCCCTTTAAGTTATTGTTTCAAAATCCAAATCGCCCGATCGCGTAAGTGCATTGAAGTAAAAGTGGAAATGATGTTATTCATGTGGTTCAGTTGCACTTTTGTTTGACTTCTAATATATGTTCATGATCTAATTCGGTGATGTGAAGACATTGTTGTTGAATCCGATGAGAAGCTTGATGTAATGAGGTTGTACTAATCACAAATAATAATAAACTAGTGGGAATGCACGCGCGTTGCGGCGGGTGCGCTTGTTTTGTCGGCTCTTAGTTGTTGTCGGGGTTGGGTGTGTGAGCTGTTATACCCATTTGATTCGTTTAATTAGCCATTTGACCCATTTAGAGATACAACACCGACTTGAACATAAACCGAATGAAGTCGGTGTAGCATTTTCCGGATATAACTGACATAATCGTAAAAAAAGGCAAATTCATAACTGACATAACATATACAATCATCGATTACATATATAATTTCTGAAAACGCATTTCGTTCAACACGAAAATGTGAACGACCCACAAGTAAAAAGGTTTGAAAACATCTTAAAAAAATAACATGTCACAAATTGGAAATACAATAAAAAGATCGCAAATTAATTTAGAAGATTTGTATGAAGCTCAGAACAGGGCCTATGGTATTTTAACTTTCCTCTATGGCGGAGAGTACCTACTTGTTGACCCGAACACAACCATTGTCACCACAACTGTCACCACCTCCGTCGCCAAGACCGTCACCGACGTCACCTTCACCCTCCGCTGCCTCTGCCACCTGTCTTTGAGCTCTGCTCCCTCCACGTGTCGTCTCTACTAACCACCATAATAGCAAATATAGTGTATGAAGTTATTTTTACACCTTTTTATCGAGAGGACTGGTTTCTACCCGGGTCCATTTTGGTAGGATTCTTTTTAGACCCGAACCTAATTGATACTTTTAAAAAGAAACTCGTTTTGAACTGTTACCTGACCCGACCCAGGTCCAGGCATACATCATCTTCTGCTAATTTGTCTATCACTATTATGTTTACGACTCCATGAAATTAATTTGGGCTATTGATTTTATACCAAGAAAAAAGTTGTAGGTTGGGATTTGATCATTTAATTTTCATATGAAAAGTCCACAAGAATTTGAAAACAAGGCAGGCAGGCTACAGGTAGCCAGTCTTTAATATATGTAATATGGTGATGGTGGTAATATGTTAATTCGGACATTGCCCATTAGTTTCAACAAAATGGAAGCATACAAGGGTTATTTACAGTTGGGTTCCTTATCGTTCATAATACGATGCAGTCATATATCAAAATTCTTGTTTCTATTGTCTGCAGGATGTATGGAACAAGACATGGTACCCTAAAGCTAAAGATCATGTCAACACAGAAAAGACATGGTATGTTGATGTGTGCAAAATGTAACATATAAATTACATCAAACGAGGCATAAAACTAACCCCTTTTAGTACTAATGTTGGAAAAAATGTGTTTTTGTCTTCCTTTTGAATTTACAGGACCAAATGAGCTTAAACGAGCAAAAGGAACAAATATACAACCAAAACCAACATAAATACAAAAAAAAAAAGAAATAAACGTGACATGCCCGACCCCTCGGCAGCATCCCCAAAGCAAAAACAAGACAACAGAGGACTGACCACGGGGGCGTGGTCAGATGCCTGCAGAAAAGACAAAGCTGTAGAAGCTTCTACACCCACCACGGGGGCGTGCCCATCTCAGCACGGGGCGTGGTCAACGCTAAGATATGCGGAATCTTGCAAGTTTTTGGCGCCGTTGCCAGGGACACGAGGATTTTAAGAATGTTTGGAATCAACGGCCTAATTATTTTTACTTATGTTTCTATTTTTTAGGATTTTTCTTAATTTTTTCAGTTTTTGCAGACTTCAGCACGGGGCCGTGCCTACTGAACACGCCCCGTGCCCAATCTTTGTTACTGGCAATCCTGTTTTAAGTCAGACAGTAGCTGACCATGGGGCCGTGCCCATTGAACACGCCCCTGTGTCCACCCTTCAGTTGCTGAAAACATAACCGTAAGATCCTGACGGTTGGTAATTTCTGACAAAACTATGAGTGATATTGATTATTTTTACTTTCGTTCATCTTACGGTGAATGGTGTCAAATATGTGGTGGATTTCATAAAGATTTAGAATGTTACTTTCTAAATTACACTCCCCACTATTTGACCTATCGTTTCCCTATAACCTTAAGATGGGCGAAAGTAAAAACGATCTCTATCTCTCCCCCGAATGCCCTCAACCATTTCTTTTAGATGACATAACTTCCGAAGAATTATGTCAGCTCGAAGAATTAATTCTCCGAAAATTAAAAGAGCTTGAGATGGAAACAAGTTATTCATCACAAGACAACAATCAAGGAGAATTATTGGGGTTGCATTCGGATTCTAACAACATCGACGAGACCGAAAGCACCTCTAACTCTTGTGAAGACATGAGCGATAGTCGTCCCTGTGTCGATTGTGCTGTGAAGGACTCTCCATCGGTCTCCTCCGATGCGTTCATAGACCTGAGCGATTCGACATACACTTTCTTTAACGAGAGCCCGGATAAGGGGAATAAAGGTCGGTTTCGCCCGCCGGTATTTAGCTTAGGTTTTACCCTTTCCAATAACCTCTTGCGTTCTTGTTTAAATCAAGAGCAATTAAGGTACCTTAGGCACTTTGGTGTTGTTCTCTCCAGTAAGGAACCGCCCGATCCGGACAAACTCCTTAAAATAAGACAAAACTTCATAAAACTCTCTAGCCACGGGGCCGTGTCCAGGTCAGCACGCCCCGTGCCCACCTAAAAATTGACCACGGGGTCGTGTCTAGGCCAACACGCCCCGTGTTCAGAATACAGATAAAATGTGTCAGACTCTTGTCTGACCATGCGGCCGTGTCCGGCCGACACGGGGCTATGGTTAGCGTGCTGTCGTTTTCTATAAAGTCAGCATGATTCCTGCACATTTGGACCCATTCCAAAGACCAAGATTTGCTGGGATCTTCACACATACCCCACAAGGTATATTCCAAAGAAGGTTCTCAACAACCATCTTGTCATTACCACTTTTGTCTCTTACCTTCTTCTCCAAAAACTCCTCAAACCTCCGTTAAAGCTTGAAACTTCCATGGCTTCAAGCTTTATTGTGATATCTGCTAAGTTTTTAACCAAGGAATCTTATTAAAAATAAGTTTTATAACACTGTTTTAAGTTATTCATGCTCAGAAATGTCTCAAAAATCAGAAAAATAATTTAAAACACTAAGATTCCTTGATTCAAAAACCTGCAGAATGGTGGCCACGGGGTCGTGCCCAGCGGACACGGGGTCGTGGCCGGAATTACTGTTTCATTACTTAGAACTTTTCGACTTGTTTTCTTAGAATGTCGAGCCAAAACAGCGGAACATCTTCAGCTCACTCGAGAAACAGTCGCAGAGAAAGAAGACCATCGATAGAAGCGTGTAAGACCCTTACTAATTTAACGTTAATATATATAATTAAAGTAAGCATTTTAAAAAAAATGCCACTTATAAAAAACTTTACATCAAGAGTGTTTAGACATGTTTGCGACATCCTAAAACTTAGTTTAAAATGTTTATGTATTCCACTTTTTACAACACAAAAACGAGATCTATGCGGAAGCTTCATTTATTTGTGTGTTCGGTTCTTGTTCTGCGCTTGATCATCATCCGGAGACCCGTAACGATCACCTATATTCAAAACCATCATAAACATTAGTATGAGGCTTTGAAAACCATATAAAACAAGTTACCTGATCAAAACAATCAAAATATGGATTCTTGCCAGCTGATTCAGCCCTCGCGGGCCGCGAGAGCATGGCCCTCTTACTGTCGCGGGCCGCGACAGAGGTCGCATGACTCGACGGTGATACCGGTTCATGGTCGCGTAGCTCGACAACCTGGTTTCGACAGAATGTTTGCTTCTTTGAGCTGCATATTTGCCCAGCTATGTTATTTCCAATATCAAACTTCAAATTTACATAACTTTCAATCTACTAATCCGATTTACATGATTCTTGTTTCTACGCGTCCGTAATATAATTACGGATGCGTTTATCACCTTGGTTCACAAATAAATCTGATTTATTAAGTATTGGCTAATAAATCCTCTATGTGATTATTTGACCCGTTTCATTTTAGCAACATATTGCATGTTTATTAACGAAGGTTATTTCTAGTCATTTTTACCCATTCCCGGGCCTGTTAAACATTAGCGTTCTCGCTACAAATACATGGTTTGCATCCGGACTTACATTCACCGGGTTATTTTGTAACTTTCTAATACTTAACCAACATTTAACCACCTATTTCATTTTGACCCGTTTGGAGGTTTTTAACATATATGCAAAATTTTCGCTCATCATTACTCGCATCTTATTTCAACGTGAAGATATCTATTTGCCTTCCACCACAACTATATTTGTGATGGATTAACTATGGTAATTTAACTATTCCGAAGACTATCCTTCGGTTAGTTAATTTTACGGAAAAAGGGCCATTTTTGGGCGGTTGACTCAAAAGTATTATGAAATTAATTTATGCATTTATCAAGACTTACTTGGTAGTAACACTCATTTATACACAACCTTTAAAGGTCGTTTGCCTGCTTTACCCATCAAGGGCATTTTTATCCACTTAGTCCATCCTTTTTACAACGAGGGTCTTTCTCTAAGACATTTGACCAACATTGCACGTTTAACTATAAATCTATATATGCGTACCTGGCTCGAGTCAACATATAGACCCGTTTTATACCCCGCTTCTATTAGCCGATATTTTAAGGCGACGCAATTATCCAAATTTATATTCGCTCCTGTGAACATATAACTTGAAAACCCAACATTAGTCGATTTTTGTCAAATGGTGTCATTACTACCATTTGACCCGTTCGGCCTAAATGACCAAACATTAATACGTATAAAAACTTGGTAATAAAATACCTAATTCATGTATCCGACCCATTTCGGATTTTACCCCAAGATATATTTTTTCGTAAATTCTTTTTTTTTCTTACATACTTAACCAATTTTGGCTTATGCCATGGGTATCCTTTCAACCTCAATTTACATTAGTCGACACTTGACTAAAATTTCTATTTTACCCTTTTTCTACCATTAACCATGGTTTTCATCATTTAAATTTATTACGACCCGTATTCATATCGTGTCGGAACCCACATTTCGGATATTACCTTTATCATATTTTATAGCTCATAAAATAATTACGTATCCTACAAAAGGTGTAAGCTTTACTTACCTCGCATCCAAATTTCGCTTTTCTTCTCCTTCTTGATTCGTTTAACCCACTTCCTCCTCCAAGCTTCCACATAGCTTGTTAAGCGTCAAACTATCATCATCGTTTACAAGGTGGTTAGTTTAATCATAATTTAATACGATTATTCCACCTTACGCGTTTTATATCCAAAAATTATCATTCATCGTATTCTAGGTCAGTTTGACTTTTTAAAAGTCAAATGCCCATTAGTATATAAAATGCACATTCAAGTTCATTAACTAGTTTAGGCATTCACAATTTACCTGGTAGGCGTTCTTTTAAGCCACCGTTTTAACTAATCTTTTAACCCGGTTCATTATATTTCTAACACTTCAACTAGTTCAAGCGATTATCAAAGCTAACTTATTTATTCATTTCACAAGAACTAAGGCTCCCCATTCATTAGTGAAACTCGTTCCGTCATGTCATTAGCATTCATCCAAACACCTAATATAATCGAGTTCTACATGTCAACTAGTAGATATCATGATTTCAATCATCCAGATTCATGAAACAAATTACTAACTTCATTACAACATTCAAGACCAATTTCGAATCATGTATGGTCAAGTACTCAAACTTGAAATTTGTTTAAGTACCTTGCCTTTACTATCAAATATGATGATTCTAATCACTAGTTAGGCACTAACATAATCATATTGCAAAAACCCACTTAGCTCATACTTGATTAGTTGACTAATCACTAGTTTATGGCACAAATTCAACAAGTTTGCACCTAGGGTTTTGTTTCTAGACTTAAACTCACATCAATTTCACTAAAACATTCAACTTTCATACAAGAATTTCGTTTATGCATGATTATCAAAATCTCAAAATATCACTAAAATATAAAATTCGACATACCTTACGATCCCCTTGACTTGGTGATCGTTTATATATATTCAAATCCGAATTTGGCCTTCGATTGATCCCTCAATTTGAAGATTTTGTTGAGTTAGGGTTTATAACCCCTTTCTCTTGCTCCTGGTCGATCGAACACACTGTGTGTGTGTTTTGATTTTGTTTTTAATAATTAATCTTTTAAGTTATCCCACCTTTGGCCCCTCAAGTTTTGTTAATTAGTAAGTAGGCTACAACCTACTTATTTATAACAATATTTGTCTTGTTAACTAGGTTAAACATTCCTAGTTAACTTAGTGAGTTCGGGGAGGTCATAACCCGTTTTATTTAAGTCCCGTTAACTCGGGCTTCTTATAACCTTTATTTCCTCGAAAGCTTTTATTCATCATCATTTTTTTATATATTAGGTTTGGTTTATTTATTTAAATCCTAATATTTACCGGGGTTACCTTTACCACTAACGGTATTTTACCCGTTTATTTTTGGTTAATTTAATATAATTAACAAACCCGTTTTTTGGGGTGTTACAAGTCCACCCCCTTAAAGAGGTTTTGTCCTCGAAACCTTTATCACGTAGTTCATTGGGTTAAACTTAATGAACCTAATTTCGGTGATTTATTTGAGCATTGCCCGCATTTGCTAATCTTACTAGGAAAGTATGGTAATGCCCTTTTGGTTTCTGAGCGTATGCACCTTTCACGTGTAAGGCCCCGTGGGCCGTTACCTTCAGCTCGTATCCTTTATCTTTATTAATTACTTATCTTGACGGTTAGACTTATTAGTCACCGGTTACCTTATTCCCCATCGCTCGGGTATATCCACTTTGCCTTCTCGAGGCTTATAAACTTTCATTATCCCCATTTCATAGTTCACACTATAACGTGGTTATATTTCATATTGTTTTTCTTGACCGTGATCGCATCACGTCATGTTTAAGTTTATATAAACTTTTCATTATCGAAAATCTTCTTTTCGAATGTATCGTCTTACACTCGTTCTTTTAGTGTTTTCCGTTTTCCATTTCTTCTCATAATATTTATATTTGTTAAAAAGTTATTTCTCACTAAAACTGAATTTTAGTTTAACGTTTTCTCTTTAACTCATGTCAATTTCTCACATCAATAAAATTTACGTCCAAGGATTTATCTCCTTCCATTGTCATTTCGGTAATGACTTCGCCCTTTTTGTGACGTAACACAATTTAAAAAAATTGTGAATTCTTTTGTCATTTTTGCCCGTTTAAATGCTTTAGTGAAATCCTTCACTTTTGTCAACCAGACTTTTCATGATCTCTTCGCTTTAACCCATTCGATTAACTTAGCGAAACCCATCGCTTTTATACTAACTTTACCTTCCATTATTATTTTATGCGAGGAGTTATAACTAGTTTACTCGCATTACATTATTGACCCGTAGGTTCTTTCACTTAGCCTCGCAGGCTTTTTCTTTTTTTCCTTAAATTTCCACCCTTTTAAGGTAAAACCTCATCAGTTCGTTTCTTTCTATTTGTGACCCAAGTGTCTTTTTGGTCCCGTAGACCTCAACACTACTTATAATCCCGAAGGTTATGATGATCCCGTAGATCATCTTATACTCATGTCGTGTTAAAAATATACTTTCGGTGTCAACGCACCCTTTTTAAGTTTAGAAATCATTCATTTTCATTCTAGAGTTCTATGGACCTTGACCGTAGTCTAAGGCTACATTTGTTTTCATTCGGACTAATTTTTCAACTTTATGACTCCTTACGTCATTTACACGTCGGTTTGTTCTACACTTACCGTTTCTCGGTTCATACTTATACTTCTCTACAACCCATTACCCGGGTTCTTTTATCTTAATGTTTTTAACGCTCCCGTTGCCCAGTTTGTGTTTTCCTTACATTACCAAGCGTTATTATTATTTTATTTTATTTTTTATTTTTTTTATTTTTTATCTAACTCGTTTGACTCGTTCTGTGTGAAAATTCATCACTTATGAATGTCAAACTTCATTCTTTATTTGACCCGTTCAACACCGAGATAGTTGAATCGTAATTATCAAAATTTATGTTTACCAAAATCTTGTCGTCTTTTAGTCATAACTCTTAATCCGTGTCTTTTGACTTTTAATCCGCGTTCCCGTCTCTTGGTTTACGCTTACTTCTGAATCCTTACCCTTCAGTCGGGTATTTTACCGAAGTCACTATTATTGCAACCCTTCCGGTATGCATTAAGACTTCGTTTTGATTTATTTGGTCGTCTTAGCAAATTTCATTACTTTTATTCGACCAAGTCTTTTATTCTTTATTCTACCCTTTTGATTTGTCTGTGTGAATTTCATCACTTATGACAGTCAAACTTTATCCCCTATGCCTTAGCATTCTCATTAGTTGGTTTGTATTTTCTTTTACTTTAATCTTTGTCCCTTCTCTCGGGCTCGTTATTCTAACGTAATACGCTTCCGTCATCCGACTTGCGTTTACGTTTACTATCAAACATCTTACTTATCTGATTCATTTGGGTATCTTTTTTATTCGTCCCATTCACTCTGTCCTTACTACATCGGACGTAAATGTGTCCATCATAAGAAGTTCATGACATCATGTGTTCACTGCTTACTTGGCCAGAGTAAGCGATCAACACATGACACACATGACCTTTTTATAATTTTCACATTACACCCCATGTAAGTAACGCCTCTAATCTTTCTATATCACTGATTTAAATTGGCAAAACTTTATTCAATTACTATTTAACAATTATTAGTTTTACCTGTTTCATTCTTGAACATATAAAATGTTTTCCTTTTTGTCGAACTATTATATAATCACATTCATTAATGTGATCGCTACTTTTCTCAATAGTATTATATTGAGAGTTATTCACTTGGATAGTTACTCCCGTCCAAGTTTCCATATGAACTAATCTTGTTATTGCTTTGTTATTCATCATCGTGGTTAAACACATGTTTCTATTTAATTTCTCTTGGAAACATCGTCCTGAATAGGTATCCTATTCAGGTTTTTCCAAGTTTTATCCTACATATGCAACAATCATTTTCTATGTGTTTGTTGCATATTTCTATTTGTACGATTAAATTTAAAACGTGCACCTGGTAATGCTTGCCCTAACGGGCTTTCCTTGCCATTAATCTTGTTCGCGATCATTACGCGATTTAGGTCCTTGGTGAGCATACTCTACTTGTCATACTTCGGACCGTTCCTCTTGTCATATACGTCACTTGTTACACTCTCGCCATTTTCAGATGCGAGTATCCTTCAACTAAAACATTTATAAAAGTTAGTAACGTCAATATCAATAATCGCCCGTATTATAATACGAGGCTTTTCTGCTATACATGTCAACACACATAATTTCGTTATCTATATTGATTCTTAATTAATTCCATTGGGGTAACGTGTATTACGCGAAAACCCTATGTGTTGTTTACAACACTTTAACATGCTAAACCATTAATAAAATATACTTACTGGATTTTGCGATCAAGTCTCGAACCGAACACACTTTACTCTTTAACCTTGGGCTATGATTACCAACTTGTAAGACCCATACTAATTTAACGTTAATATATATAATTAAAGTAAGCATTTAAAAAAATGCCACTTATCAAAAATTTACATCAAGAGTGTTTAGACATGTTTGCGACATCCTAAAACTTAGTTTAAAATGTTTATATATTCCACTTTTTACAACACAAAAACGAGATCTATGCGGAAGCTTCATTTATTTGTATGTTCGGTTCTTGTTCTACGCTTGATCTTCATCCGGAGACCCGTAACGATCATCTATATTCAAAACCATCATAAACATTAGTATGAGGCTTTGAAAACCATATAAAACAAGTTACCTGATCAAAACAATCAAAATATGGATTTTTGCCAGCTGATTCAGCCCTCGCGGGCCGCGAGAGCATGGCCCTCTTACTGTCGCGGGCCGCGATAGACGTCGCGTGATGCGACGGTGATACCGGTTCATGGTCGCGTAGCGCGACAACCTGGTTTCGACAGAATGTTTGCTTCTTTGAGCTGCATATTTGCCCAGCTTTGTTATTTCCAATATCAAACTTCAAATTTACATAACTTTCAATCTACTAATCCGATTTACATGATTCTTGTTTCTACTCGTCCGTAATATAATTATGGATGCGTTTATCACCTTGGTTCACAATTAAATCTGATTTATTAACTATTGGCTAATAAATCCTCTATGTGATTATTTGACCCGTTTCATTTTAGCAACATATTACATGTTTATTAACGAAGGTTATTTCTAGTCATTTTTACCCATTCCCGGGCTTGTCAAACATTAGCGTTCTCACTCCAAATACATGGTTTGCATCCGGACTTACATTCGCCGGGTTATTTTGTAACTTTCTAATACTTAACCAACATTTAACCGCCTATTTCATTTTGACCCGTTTGGAGGTTTTTAACATATATGCAAAATTTTCGCTCATCATTACTCGCATCTTATTTCAACGTGAAGATATCTATTTTCCTTCCACCACAACTATATTTGTGATGGATTAACTATGGTAATCTAACTATTCCGAAGACTATCCTTCGGTTAGTCAATTTTACGGAAAAGGGTCATTTTTGGGCGTTTGACTCAAAAGTATTATGAAATTAATTTATGCATTTATCAAGACTTACTTGGTAGTAACACTCATTTATACACAACCTTTAAAGGTCGTTTGCCCGCTTTACCCATCAAGGGCGTTTTTATCCACTTAGTCCCTCCTTTTTACAACAAGGGTCTTTCTCTAAGACATTTGACCAACATTGCACGTTTAACTATAAATCTATATATGCGTACTTGGCTCGAGTCAACATATAGACCCGTTTTATACCCCGCTTTTATTAGCCGATATTTTAAGGCGACGCAATTATCCAAATTTCTATTCGCTACTATGAACATATAACTTAACAATCCAACATTAGTCGATTTTTGTCAAATGATGTCATTACTACCATTTGACCCGTTCGGCCTAAATGACCAAACATTAATATTTATAAAAACTTGGTAATAAAATACCTAATTCATGCATCCGACCCATTTCGGATTTTACCCCAAGATTTCTTTTTCGTAAATTCTTTTTTTTCTTACATACTTAACCCATTTTGGCTTACGCCATGGGTATCCTTTCAACCTCAATTTACATTAGTCGACACTTGACTAAAATTTCTATTTTACCCCTTTTCTACCATTAACCATGGTTTTCATCATTTAAATTTATTCCGACCCGTATTCATATCGTGTCAGAACCCACATTTCGGATATTACCTTTATTATATTTTATAGCTCATAAAATAATTACGTATCCTACAAAAGGTGTAAGCTTTGCTTACCTCGCATCCAAATTTCGCTTTTCTTCTCCTTCTTGATTCGTTTGACCCACTTCCTCCTCCAAGTTTCCACCTAGCTTGTTAAGCGTCAAACTATCATCATCGTTTACAAGGTGGTTAGTTTAGTCATAATTTAATACGATTATTCCTCCGTATGCGTTTTATATCAAAAAATTATCATTCATCGTATTCTAGGTCAGTTTGACTTTTTAAAAGTCAAATGGCCATTAGTATATAAAATGCACATTCAAGTTCATTAACTAGTTTAGGCATTCATAATTTACCCGGTAGGCGTTCTTTTAAGCCACCGTTTTAACTAGTCTTTTAACCCGGTTCATTATATTTCCAACACTTCAACTAGTTCAAGCGATTATCAAAGCTAACTTATTTATTCATTTCACAAGAACTAAGGGTCCTCATTCATTAGTGAAACCCGTTTCGTCATGTCATTAGCATTCATCCGAACACCTAATATAATCGAGTTCTACATGTCAACTAGTAGATATCATGATTTCAATCATCCATATTCATGAAACAAATTACTAACTTCATTACAACATTCAAGACCAATTTCGAATCATGTATGGTCAAGTACTCAAACTTGAAATTTGTTTAAGTACCTTGCCTTTACTATCAAATATGATGATTCTAATCACTAGTTAGGCACTAACATCGTCATATTGCAAAAACCCACTTAGCTCATACTTGATTAGTTGACTAATCACTAGTTTATGGCACAAATTCAACAAGTTTGCACCTAGGGTTTTGTTTCTAGACTTAAACTCACATCAATTTCACTAAAACATTCAACTTTCATACAAGAATTTCGTTCATGCATGATTATCAAAATCTCAAAATATCACTAAAATATAAATTTCGACATACCTTACGATCCCCTTGACTTGGTGATCGTTTATATATATTCAAATCCGAATTTGGCCTTCGATTGATCCCTCAATTTGAAGATTTTGTTGAGTTAGGGTTTATAACCCCTTTCTCTTGCTCCTGGTCGATCGAACACACTGTGTGTGTGTTTTGATTTTGTTTTTAATAATTAATCTTTTAAGTTAACCCACCTTTGGCCCCTCAAGTTTTGTTAATTAGTAAGTAGGCTACAACCTACTTATTTATAACAATATTTTGTCTTGTTAACTAGGTTAAACATTCCTAGTTAACTTAGTGAGTTCGGGGAGTTCATAACCCGTTTTATTTAAGTCCCGTTAACTCGGGCTTCTTATAACCTTTATTTCCTTGAAAGCTTTTATTCATCATCATTTTTTACATATTAGGTTTGGTTTATTTATTTAAATCCTAATATTTAACGGGGTTACCTTTACCACTAACGGTATTTTACCCGTTTATTTTTTGTTAATTTAATATAATTAACAAACCGTTTTTGGGGTGTTACAAAGCGACCCTTGTGCGTTACGTAATGGCGCTAAGAGAAGCACTCGATGAGATGACATCCGTGGAGGAAGTTCTTATTGACTGTATCAACTATCTAACGGTGGGGCTGGAGAGTAGCTTCCAAGAGATCAACCTTTTGCACCAAAGGTTGAACATTCTTGCAATGCCGCCTACGGAGCCGATCTTCCCACAAGAAGATTGGAACTTAGCGCAAGAAGTTGTTAATCCGATCGGGTGGGATGACATTCCCCCAGAACCTCCTCTAGACGCCTTACAAGAGGTTCCGGTAGAGGTCGCACCTCCTCCACATGAGGTGGACAATGAGCCCGTCTTCCTTCTCCCTCGGGAGATAGAGGAGTGGCTCAACGATGTGTGAGGAGCACCCTCCAGGAAGAAGTTCTAAAAAGCCTTACTGTCACACCCCCAAAATCCTTCATGCGGAGTATCACCGCTTGGATGCGTGACATGACCAGGATCGAGCCACCAATCATATTGAACAACGCAAATAAGTAAATAAGACCAACCACAATACGATTGGTGAACAAAGCCAGTTAACCATATTCAGTTTAAACAGCGGAAGCATAAAACGTGAAACCAAAACATAAGTCCATAGTTTATAAGTTAAAGTTCAAAACGCAAGTTTAATAAGTTCATAAGGATTTAAATAGTAAGCACGGAACATAACAGTCCGCACACCACAACGACTCCTTCCTCGTGCAAGCTCCAAATGTTTAGCGACCTGTAAGGCATGTAACAACGAGTCAACAACAAAGTTGAGTGAGTTCACGTTTGGTTGTTTAGTTTTAAGTTGTTTCTGAAAAACGTGGTTTGACTTTCGTTGGCTTATTTGCCGTGGGGGTTACCCCAAAGTTGAAAGTATGTTTAACCAGTTCCTTTTTCTTTACCCAAACCATATCCATAATCAGTGGGGACTTCCCATGTTGTATGTTAATAGACTAGTCGTATCCATAAGTGTCCTTCCCAATCCGAGGACAGTGTTAAGTATGAGTGTACGTAGGTTTTACGTACGTGCCCTTCCGAATCCGAGGACAGTAGTAAGTATGAGTGTACGTAGGTTTTACGTACGTGCCCTTCCCAATCCGAGGACAGTAGGAAGTATGAGTGTACGTAGGTTTTACGTACGTGCCTTTCTCATTCCGAGGACAGCAACAAGTATGAGTGTACGTAGGTTTTACGTACGTGTCCTTCTCAATCTGAGGACAGTAGCGAGTAGTCTAGTAGTGTTGATAGTATAAGTAGTTATTCAATCCCATTCCCAACCCACCGGGAATCCCATGCCTTAGGAGTGTGAACTCACCTCGGTTGGCTCGGTTAGATTCTCAAATATAGCTAACAGTCAAGGTCGGTCAACCACGTCCTAATATGATTACCAGTTAGTCATTTAGTGATTTTCAAACAGAGCACAAAGTTCCTACACGTATCTAGCACATAGCATGCATTACTTTAACTGTTTATGCCCATGTATAATTCCCATCCATTCCCCACTGATAAACAAACATACGATAATGCACATAACACTTATAATGTATACTTCCCATCCATTCCCCACAGATAGCATACTCAACATTTAGACACGCAAATTTCAGCTTATGTCATTTTAGCATAAATATTCAAAACCGGGCTGTTTTTGGACATTTCAATAAAATAGTTAACTTATTCCAAAAATTCCCAAATTTTTAAAAAATGTCATAAACATTCCATATTTTATTGTATAAAAATATCGGGGTTCAGTTCATTACCAATATTTTATAAAAATTCATTTTCTCGGACTGAACTCAGATTTATCTTTTTCTGACCACAGTCCACAGAACAATTTATTAAAAATTCATCGAGAGTCCGATTTACAAAATTCCAGTGGGGTAATTACAAATACATCAGTTGTCATTTACAGTAAAAATTTCATGATCCGACTCTACACAGAATACAAGTTATGACAGAAAATATAACACCCATTTATTGCTGTAAAAACTCAGCTTAAGCTACTGTTACAAATCGGTTCTTTAAAAATAGTAAACGAAGTCCAAAGATTACGATTCCGGTGCCATTAGAACCGTATTTTATAACACATAAATCTAGGCTTCAGAAAACACATTTTTCATTAAGTTACGGTCCTGTTATAGCCAACTGAAGTTGGCTGTAAAGCTTGGACAGATTCTGTTTTTAGTCTCTAGCTTACTAGTTTGTGTTCGATTGATTCCGTTAATCATGTTTAGTGATCGTAACAACATCAAAACATCAATATTGACCAGCAACACATCAGATAATCAACCAAGAATCATAACAAAACAAGATCCAAGAGTTTTACACTAATATTTGCTCATTAACCACTTTGTTCATCATTTTTAGTAGACTTTAAGTTTTGTTCTTGAGTGTTTATGATTTTTATCCGACAAATCTCTTATTAACCACTTTAGACAAGATCAATAGGGTGTTTAGAGTCACTTACTACTAGCTCGTGGCTAGGGAAGAAACTAGACGAAAAACGGGTGGTTAATAGCGTCGTAGAGAGGTCCTTGCGATTCCGTAAACACCGGGTCTCCTCGTATGAGCTCTAACACACTTGTATGTTGGTGAAATTGCAAGATTGAGATTGAATGATGGGTGGATGTGGGTGTTGGGTTTTAGCCGAATGTAGCAAGAGGGAGAGAAGAGTAGAAATTTGTGTGTTGTTGTTACAAATGAAATTTTAATCCCCCATACTTACTTATAGACCATTTCATGCATTTGTCCAAGGTGTATTATGTAGCCAAGATATTAGGCAAGGTGATTAAATTAATCAACAAATGGTGGAGGTGGTTCCCTAGGGGAACCGTTTGGTTTATGTGGGGGGGGGGGGTTATGGTTTGTTTGCAACTAATAAGTTAGTGTTAGTTTGTTTTGCTAGGAATTTAATTTAGTGTAAAAGTGTGTTGTAATTTATAACGGGTGTTAGGGTATTCGGGGACCCTAACTGGCTCAGAACAGGAAAAATAGTGTCATTGGCAATATTTTTATGTTCCGGATAAAGTCCGGTTGTTCGGTTCGATACTGTTCCGTTAAACTGCTTAATTAATCCGTAAGGCGTCCTATTTATATATTTTTGTAACGTTTTTACTTTTCAAAACTCAGGAAAGCACACAGGACTTTTTAGTAACTTTTCTGTATACTACTAGTATGTTAACATGCACATGTAAGTATAACACAGATATTAGAAAGCAGTTAAGTAATTCCACACAGTCGTCAAGCACATTAATTATCATTAATAAATTATACGGAATACATGGAATTATGAGGGTTGTCACATTCTCCCCCTGTTAAGAGAATTTTGTCCCAAAATTTAGCGCGTGGTTACTGAGGGAGCTAGTTAAGTTGCATTGTTTTCCTGATTTTCCTGGGGTGTCACATCATCCCCCCCGTTGATTTGGAATTTCGTCCCGAAATTCTGCAGTAGCTTCAGCCTCAGTAGTGGTTGCGTTTTTCTTAAACAGCTGGGGATACTTGAGTTTCATTTGGTCTTCTCGTTCCCAGGTATACTATGGGCCACGACGTGCATTCCAACGAACTCGAACGAGAGGTATTCTTATGCGCTTGAGAATCTTAACATCTCGATCAGTAATCTCTACTGGTTCCTCGACGAATCGCAGCTGGTCGTCGATTGTGAATTCCTTGAGAGGAACTATGGGGGTCTCGTCTGACAGACACTTCTTCAGATTCGACACATGGAAAACATTGTGAACTCCGCTGAGTTCTTCAGGTAGATTCAACCTGTAGGCGACTTTGCCAATTTTCTCGGTGACTTCGAATGGTCCGACATAACGCGGATTGAGTTTGCCTCGTTTGCCAAAGCGGACTACGCCTTTCCAAGGTGAGACTTTGAGTAGCACTCGATCCCCAACTTGGAGCTCGAGTGGTTTTCTTCCCTTATCAGCATAGCTTTTCTGACGGTCACGAGCTGCCGCCATTCGCTGTCGTATTTGAGCAATTCTCTCGGTGGTATCTACCACAAGTTATGGGCCAGTGATGTGGCTGTCACCAACTTCTGCCTAACAGAAAGGTGATCGGCATTTGCGTCCGTACAATGCCTCAAACGGAGCAGCCTGGATGCTGGTGTGGTAGCTGTTGTTATATGAGAACTCCACTAGCGGGAGGTGCTTTTCCCAGCCATTACCAAAATCGATTACACATGCCCTAAGCATGTCTTCAAGGGTTTGGATTGTGCGTTCAGATTGCCCATCCGTCTGCGGGTGGTAAGCGGTGCTCATATCTAAGCGTGAGCCAAAAGACTTGTGCATAGCTTGCCACAGTTCAGAGGTAAAACGCGCGTCACAATCAGAAATGATAGAGGTTGGCACTCCGTGCCTTGACACTACTTCCTTTAGATAGATGTCTGCAAGAGTAGAAAACTTATCCGTTTCTTTGATAGCCAGAAAATGTGCAGACTTGGTCAGTCGATCTACGATCACCCAAATGGTATCGTTTCCGCGTTGGGATCTGGGTAGGCCAGTAACAAAATCCATGAAAATTTGCTCCCATTTCCATTTAGGTATTTCTGTTTGTTGAAGTAGGCCTGATGGTTTCTGATATTCAGTCTTGACTCTCGCACAAGTCAAGCACTTACTGACGTAGGTTGCTATGTGGGCTTTCATGCCAGGCCACCAATACGTAGTCTTGAGGTCGTGGTACATTTTATCCGAACCAGGATGTACCGAATAACGAGACTTGTGTGCTTCATCCACCACAAGCTCGCGTAGGTCTCCATAAAGTGGAACCCAGATGCGTCCGTTAACAAAGTAGGTGTCGTCTTCCTTTTGTTCTAGTCGTTGCCTCGATCCTCGTAGGGACTCAGCCCTAGAGGTGTACAAAAAAACTGATTACGCAACTGAAACCGAAAAATTAACCGAAACCGGTTGTTGGAAAAACCGGTTTTTTTGTAACCGGTTCGGTTACAAACCGGTTAGACCGGTTATAGATCGGTTATTGGGTTTGACTTAGATATCGGTTATAAAACCGGTTATATAAAAAAACCGGTTTAAAAACTGGTTAGGCGTAAAAACCGGTTTGACTTATATAAAAAACCGGTTATAAAAACCGGTTAACCGAAAATGGATATATTAAAACCGGTTATAAAAACCGGTTAAACCGGTTAATGGCGCAGATCTGCAGAAAACGGATATATTTTCGTTGTTACGCTTTAGCGTTCGTAGCGTTCTTATTTCCATATGTTATGTAAAACCGTTTGTTCGTAGACTTAATGATATTATGTTTTGACTTTTTACACTTGCGTTGTTATGTTTTTATAAAAAAAACTGCTGTTTTAAAAAAAAAAAAAACCTACAAAACAGTAAACAAAAACTGCTGTTTTTTTAACAAAAAAAGCCCACAAAACAGTTAAAAAAACTGCTGTTTTTTTTTTAAAAAAAGCCCACAAAAACAGTAAAAAAAAACTGCTGTTTTTTTTTTAAAAAAAAGCCCTCAAACTGCATTATGTGAACTTTCTGCAGACCGGTTTTTTCCGGTTTTTTTAACCAGTTACAGAAAACCGGTTTTTTTAATCAGTTTATATAATCAGTTAAAAAACCGGTTATTATACAAACCGGTTATAAACCGGTTAGAACCGGTTGGTACCGGTTAGTGTTTTCCAGTTTCTGAAACCGGTTAAAACCGGTTACGGTTTAAAAAAAAACCGGTTTCACTTTGCACCAAAAAAACCGGTTCGGTTAAAAAACCGAAACCGGTTTCTTAAAAAAACCGATTTGTACATCTCTACTCAGCCCTGATGTTTTCTTCTTTCAATGCTTCAACCTGAGCATCGCGAATCTGAGCGGGAAGGCTAGAGTGAATGGTAAGCTGTAACGCACGTACACGCTTAGGTATAGTATCCTTTCGACTGAGGGCGTCGACCACAACATTGGCCTTGCCCAGATGATATTTGATAGCGCATTCATAATCGTTCAAGAGCTCAACCCATCGGCGTTGTCGCATATTTAACTCATTTTGCTTGAAGATATGCTCGAGACTCCTGTGATCGGTGTAAATGGTGCACTTGGTACCGTACAGGTAATGTCTCCATATCTTAAGTGCGAAAACAACTGCTCCCATCTCCAGATCGTGAGTAGTGTAATTCCTTTCGTGAACTTTGAGTTGGCGTGATGCGTAGGCAATGACCTTGTCACGTTGCATCAATACGCAACCAAGTCCTTGGATGGAAGCATCGCAGTAAACCACAAAATCATCTGTGCCTTCAGGCAATGAGAGGATAGGCGCGCTACAAAGTCTATCCTTCAAGTGTTGAAATGCGGACTCCTATGCATCACCCCAACGATAGATGACACCCTTTTGAGTAAGTGAAGTGAGGGGTTGGGCAATCTTGGAGAAATCCTTTATAAACCTTCTGTAATATCCGGCCAAACCCAAGAATTGGCGGATTTCTGTTGGTGTACGGGGTGCAGGCCAGTTCTTGATCGATTCAACCTTAGATGAATCCACATGAATCCCATCCTTGTTTACCACATGGCCTAGAAAGTGGACTTCGCGAAGCCAGAAGTCACATTTCAAAAACTTGGCATACAACTGCTCTTTTCGAAGAAGTTCCAGCATAAGTCGTAGATGCTGCTCGTGTTCCTCCTGACTCTTAGAATAGATCAGGATATCGTCGATGAACACAATAACGAACTTATCCAGGTAAGGCTTGCACACTCGGTTCATGAGATCCATGAAGACCGCTGGTGCATTCGTCAGCCCGAATGGCATAACAAGAAACTCGTAATGGCCGTAACGAGTTCTTAATGCTGTTTTGGAGACGTCCTCATCTCGGACTCTCAGCTGATGGTATCCCGATCTCAAATCAATCTTAGAGTAATAGCTCGACCCTTGCAGCTGGTCGAACAAGTCGTCAATACGTGGAAGAGGATAGCGATTCTTCACGATCACCTTGTTAAGTTCGCGGTAGTCAATACACATTCTGAAGGTACCGTCCTTCTTCTTCACGAATAACACTGGTGCTCCCCATGGCGAAGAGCTAGGACGAATAAAACATTTTTTCCAAAAGTTCTTGTAATTGCTTGGACAGTTCTTCCAATTCTGATGGAGCTAGACGATATGGCGCTCGAGCTACTGGCGCTGCTCCAGGAGCTAGCTCGATTTGAAACTCAACTTGGCGATGAGGCGGAAGACCAGGTAATTCCTCAGGAAATACCTCAGGAAAATCACGTACAATAGGAATGTCTTCCATCTTCCTTTCTTCCGAGGATGTGTCAGCAACGAGTGCCAGAATGGCAGTGTGGCCCTTTCGCAAACACTTCTGGGCCTTAAGGAAAGAGATAATGCCTACGACAGCACCACTCTTGTCGCCACGAATCACGAGGGACAACCTTTTCGTTGCAAAGAATTTCCGCTTACTGATGAGATAACCAATCCATCCAAATAACAACGTCGTTCACCGATAGGGGTGTTACATCGATATGGTTGGCACAACCAGAACTAGCTGAAGGAGGATGACCGTCGTACAGGTTTGTATTGTTAAGGTTCACTGAAATTTTCATCGAAGTTGTTGGGCTCCCCTCATGCGAAGGGGGAATGATTCACCTTGATCGATGAACTTAGATGAGTTTGCAGTTTATCGAGTCGGTAAGCAACCAAATTTAGAGGAGTTTACGTAGGTCGGGCGAATGAATCCAAAATACGTCTGCGTAGTCGTGAGGTTCCAAAGAAAAGACTCGAAAACGTGTTCAAGAGATTATGATCATATCAACAATACATTACCATTCTTAAGGTTTCGAGGAGGGGTCACCAATGATCGGGAGTCGAGCCTTAAAACTTTTCTAAACCAGAGGGTGTTCGTTTCGGTGCCTCAGCATGGAGAAGCGAGAACGTAATGTCACTGTGGTAAGAGAGTGATGGTTTGGTCTAAGCCAATGGTAGTAATTGGACATATCATTAATCAACAATCATGTGTCAGTGCAAAAGCTAGCGCAAGGATTCTGCCTATTAAGGAAGACTATCATGGAATTTAAAATACGACTCTTGTAGTGTAGGAGGGGTAGGGTAGACGTATAGGTCATCGTGTTCGCCTGTAGGTTATGTGATCCGTAACTCCGTCCTCGAATATCCTGAAGACAATCCCATCAGTAAAGGCATCCATTCGTTAAGTGGGGTATACGAGGGAGCTAATCAAGTAGAATAAGAATAAACCATTCAACAGGGTAATAAGGTAGTCTTATGATTGGGGAAAATCATGGTATGGTTGTTGGTGTTTCATTAAATCGGTTGTCAATCGAAGCGATAGGGAATTAACGAGGTTCATGCGAAGAGTCGAGTGAAAACAGGGGTCCAACAATAACCGAAGGATTTGACCAGCTAATCTGTTGTCTAGAAGAAATCTCCAGTAGTGGTGCGGGGCGGCATGGTACAAAAGGGAAGTTCGTTGCATCGCGGTCGCGCGAGTGTATCACTTGTCCGGAACAGAGTAAGGTTTCGTGTTACATAACGACAAACGCGTGTAACTGTGACTGCTTCGCTTCTGGCGACGATGACAGGTGAAGGTGATAAAGTTCGTCAACCGGGATGCGTGGGTTTTGTTCTCCTAAGCCCGAGTTCGTGCAAGCCAGGTCTGGTCTTCGTGGATGTCGAAGTACGAACCGACTGTGCGGAGGGTCAGATGGCGACGTCGTGTCGAGGTAAATGTACGAGTAGATAGAATGCATAAACAGTCGTTGTAGCGGGGTGACAAGAAATCAGGAAAGAATTTGACCACCAATTGTCAAATTTCAAGTAAACAATTGTGTGTCATAAAGAACACAATAGGGCTAATAGACAACATGCTGCTTTCCTAATTAAGCATACCATAACATCACACTATGCAAAAGTAATCTAGCAAGTAGATAATATAAACTCAAATCATACCACCTAGTGTGTTGAGCCTTGCACGTGGAGCGAAGCGTCGTTGTGGATCGTTTAGCACTGTACAGGTTATAGTCTGGTTTTATCAAAAAGCTTTTCCCTTTTAAAAACCAAGTTCTCTATAACCAATGGTTCTGATACCAATCTGTCACACCCCCAAAATCCACCATGCGGAGTATCACCGCTTGGAGGCATGACATGACCAGGATCGAGCCACCAATCATATTAAACAACGCAAATAAGTAAATAAGACCAACCACAATACGATTGGTGACCAAAGCCAGTTAACCATATTCAGTTTAAACAGTGGAAGCATAAAACGTGAAACCAAAACATAAGTCCATAGTTTATAAGTTAAAGTTCAAAACGCAAGTTTAATAAGTACATAAGGATTTAAATAGTAAGCACGGAACATAACACTCCGCACACCACAACGACTCCTTCCTCATGCAAGCTCCAAATGTTTAGCGACCTGTAAGGCATGTAACAACGAGTCAACAACAAAGTTGAGTGAATTCACGTTTGGTTGTTTAGTTTTAAGTTGTTTCTGAAAAACGTGGTTTGACTTTCGTTGGCTTATTTGCCGTGGGGGTTACCCCGAAGTTGAAAGTATGTTTAACCAGTTCCTTTTTCTTTACCCAAACCATATCCATAATCAGTGGGGACTTCCCATGTTGTATGTTACTAGACTAGTCGTATCCATAAGTGTCCTTCCCAATCCGAGGACAGTGTTAAGTATGAGTGTACGTAGGTTTTACGTACGTGCCCTTCCCAATCCGAGGACAGTAGCAAGTAGTCTAGTAGTGTTGATAGTATAAGTAGTTATTCAATCCCATTCCCACATTCCCAACCCACCGGGAATCCCATGCCTTAGGAGTGTGAACTCACCTCGGTTTGCTCGGTTAGATTCTCAAATATAGCTAACAGTCAAGGTCGGTCAACCACGTCCTAATATGATTACCAGTTAGTCATTTAGTGATTTTCAAACAGAGCACAAAGTTCCTACACGTATCTAGCACATTGCATGCATTACTTTAACTGTTTATGCCCATGTATACTTCCCATCCATTCCCCACTCATAAACAAACATACGATAATGCACATAACACTTATAACATGTTAGATCATTCACAGATAGCATACTCGACATTTAGACACGCAAATTTCAGCTTATGTCATTTCAGCATAAATATTCAAAACCGGGTTGTTTTTGGACATTTCAATAAAATGGTTAACTTATTCCAAAAATTCCCAAATTTTTACAGAATGTCATAAACATTCCATATTTTATTGTATAAAAATATCGGGGTTCAGTTCATTACCAATATTTTATAAAAATTCATTTTCTCGGACTGAACTCAGATTTATCTTTTTCTGACCACTGTCCACGGAACAATTTATTAAAAATTCATCGAGAGTCCGATTTACAAAATTCCAGTGGGGTAATTACAAATACATCAGTTGTCATTTACAGTAAAAATTTCATGATCCAACTCTACACAGAATACAAGTTATGACAGAAAATATAACACCCATTTATTGCTGTAAAAACTCAGCTTAAGCTGCTGTTACAAATCGGTTCTTTAAAAATAGTAAACGAAGTCCAAAGATTACGATTCTGGTGCCATTAGAACCGTATTTTATAACACATAAATCTAGGCTTCAGAAAACACATTTTTCATTAAGTTACGGTCCTGTTATAGCCAACTGAAGTTGGCTGTAAAGCTTGGACAGATTCTGTTTTTAGTCTCTAGCTTACTAGTTTGTGTTCGATTGATTCCGTTAATCATGTTTAGTGATCGTTACAACATCAAACATCAATATTGACCAGCAACACATCAGATAATCAACCAAGAATCATAACAAAACAAGATCCAAGAGTTTTACACTAATATTTGCTCATTAACCACTTTGTTCATCATTTTTACTAGACTTTAAGTTTTGTTCTTGAGTGTTTATGATTTTTATCCAACAAATCTCTTATTAACCACTTTAGACAAGATCAATAGGGTGTTTAGAGTCACTTACTACTAGCTTGTGGCTAGGGAAGAAACTAGACGAAAAACGGGTGGTTAATAGCGTCGTAGAGAGGTCCTTGCGATTCCGTAAACACCGGGTCTCCTCGTATGAGCTCTAACACACTTGTATGTTGGTGAAATTGCAAGATTGAGATTGAATGATGGGTGGATGTGGGTGTTGGGTTTCAGCCGAATATAGCAAGAGGGAGAGAAGAGTAGAAATTTGTGTGTTGTTGTTACAAATGAAATTTTAATCCCCCATACTTACTTATAGACCATTTCATGCATTTGTCCAAGGTGTATTATGTAGCCAAGATATTAGGCAAGGTGATTAAATTAATCAACAAATGGTGGAGGTGGTTCCCTAGGGGAACCGTTTGGTTCATGTGGGGGGGGGGGGGGTTATGGTTTGTTTGCAACTAATAAGTTAGTGTTAGTTTGTTTTGCTAGGAATTTAATTTAGTGTAAAAGTGTGTTGTAATTTATAACGGGTGTTAGGGTATTCGGGGACCCTAACTGGCTCAGAACAGGAAAAATAGTGTCATTGGCAATATTTTTATGTTCCGGATAAAGTCCGGTTGTTCGGTTCGATACTGTTCCGTTAAACTGCTTAATTAATCCGTAAGGCGTCCTATTTATATATTTTTGTAACGTTTTTACTTTTCAAAACTCAGGAAAGCACACAGGACTTTTTAGTAACTTTTCTGTATACTACTAGTATGTTAACATGCACATGTAAGTATAACACAGATATTAGAAAGCAGTTAAGTAATTCCACACAATCGTCAAGCACATTAATTATCATTAATAAATTATACGGAATACATGGAATTATGAGGGTTGTCACACTTACTCAACTGGAAAAATCATTTTTCGGGTTTTTGTTGTTCTTATAATAAAAACATCTAGGATAGAACTTCTTTGTGGTTTAAAAATTTCGTGCATTCTAGGACCTACTTATCTATCTTAGTTTTTAGTTTGTACTTTTTATTTTTAGGAACTATGTATCTCGCACTTTGTAAATGAATGATGGTTTAAATTATCAAATGGTGTTTGGATGATGTTATAATGGTTAAAACACACTCGAAAAGGTGGAGATTACCAAGGAACGTTAAAACCACACCCCATGCATGAAAACAGAGCCTCCCGACAATTTTCCAGCATTACAGCAAGTTCAGCACGTGGCCGTGCTCATCCCAACACGCCCCGTGCCCAGGCTCTGCAGAAATTTGCCCAGTTCAGGTAACTGGACACGGGGCCGTGCTCACTAAACACGCCCCGTGTCCAGCCTCCTGTTAATTTTTGTTACTGGCGATCTGAGCACGGGGCCGTGCCCGGACCAACACAGGGCCGTGGCCAGACGCCCAGTAACATAAAATTTTGTTTTTCAACACCTTTTTACACATTCAATCAACCTAAAAACTTATTTTTGAGACACATTGAGGACAATGTGTAATTTAAGTGTGGGGGGATGCTAAAACCTTGAATCTCGCAAGTCCTAATAACAAGCCTTACACAAAACTCTATTGGAACCGCTAATCACCCCAAAAATTTTCAAAAAAAAAAATTCATTTTTTTACTTGTCTTTGTTTAATTTGGGAATAACAAGTTCTAAAAAGGTTATATTTTTACAGGTTTACAACCGATAGTGTCGTGATAAAAAGAAACCAAATAAGAAAATTATGAAAAGGCATAACAAATCTAATTAAAATTTGATTATATATACTTGATTACATTATAAACCCATTCCCACAATAAGTGAGTTTTGAGCCTTTATTGAGCATACAAGCATATATCTTTAAACTAAATGCTCATTTTTCGTTTCTTGTGTGAATAGCCGCTTGGTTCTTACGACTCTAGAACTTGCCACGACGATACATTCCCGGTCCTTACCAACTTAACCCAAGTAAGTAAATGATGGAGGCATTAGGACTAACCCATTTTCCTTCCAACACCATTTATTTTTCATTTTTTTATCACCTACCCAAAATCCCCCTAGTTAACCCCTTTGAGCCTAAACCTTTTCATTTCAAAACCCACAAAACAAACACCTTTTACCCACCAAAACCTTTTTCTTTTCAACCCCCTTGTTTTAGTGAAAAGCTCGGTTATCTTGTGACGTCTCCTATCAAAAAAATGAAGGTCTTGCAATAAACAAACAAGTTCCTCAAAGAAACTTTGTTTGAATATACTTAGTTTGAATAAAATTCACAAAAACAAAAAGTTTTTCGACGACCGACGCTTTTTACGCCTTTTAGCCATTTTTTACTAACCACTAACCAAAACCACCTACCCTTAGCCCAAGCCTAACCCTTTCCCAAAGTCCTCTTGATATTTACAAAGGTTTGTAGTTAAAAAGGATGAGGTTTGATTGCTTGGAAAGCATATGGTAGAAGTAAGTTCCATGCCGGTCTCGAGTGTTTCACAAAAATACATATTCGGCCGAGTGTTGAGTGATCTCCCGTGAGGTATGTGAACTTGTATATAAATGGAATTTTAAAGAGGCATGTTATGCCCAAATAAGTATTTTTCTTATAAATTGTTGTAAATAAATCATGACGAATAGGATTGTAAATAAAATAAAAATAAAACCCAATAAAGATCTTGGATTCCCGACACTCAAGATAAGCCCAAAAACTTCTCCTCTACCTATTCCATTTGGGTGTGTAAGCCACATATTAAAGAGTTTTGCTTAAGGACAAGCAAAGATTTAAGTGTGGGGATATTTGATGTGTGCAAAATGTAACATATAAATTACATCAAACGAGGCATAAAACCAACCTTTTTTTAGTACTAATGTTGGAAAAAGTGTGTTTTTGTCTTCCTTTTGAATTTACAGGACCAAATGAGCTTAAACAAGCAAAAGGAACGAATATACCAAAACCAACATAAATACAAAGAAAATGAATAAATGTGACATGCCCGACCCCTCGGCAGTATCCCCAAAGCAAAAACAAGACAACAGAAGACTGACCACGGGGCCGTGCCCACTGGACACGGGGGCGTGGTCAGATGCTGCAGAAAAGACAAAGCTGTAGAAGCTTCTACGCCCACCACGGGGGCATGCCCATTTTAGCACGGGGTGTGTTCAACGCTAAGATACGCAGAATCTTGCAAAATCTTGATAGTACAGATACGCTTCTGCCCACGGGGCCATGCACGCTGAACACGGGCCATGTGGAGCCCTCTGCTAACACATGCATTTAATGAAGGAAGAGAAAAGGCTGGCCACGGGGGCATGCCTGCTGGACACGGGACATTGGTCAGGGTTCTGTGCAAGCTATAAATAGGGGTGCTTGGTTCACTTCAAAGGCATCCCTTGGCAAACCACTACTCTCCCACTTTGCCACCACTCCACCACCACTACAACACCCACATCCACTACCATCATCCATCTTTAGAGTGTGTAGTGGTCTCGGGATCCAAGATTGATAGTAAGAGTTCTTGCCAATCAAAGGCCATGTTTGGTTAAGCCTCTTACATCACTTGGTGAAGACAAGTCTTTTATGTTTTACTTTTAACTTTTAATCTTTCGGCACTTTTTATTTGGTTTTGTATTAATGACTTTAATAACTAGTTTCTTATATTGAAGGTGGATTTTCTTTATCATTTGTCCGTGGTGTCTTGGCGTTACTTTACTGTCTATATAAAGTAAAAGATTTGCACCATTCATGTCTCTACGGTCTATATAGAGGCATGTTGGCTACCTGGTCGGGGGTTAAGGGAATGGTTTAGTAAGGTTCTTGCCTTGTTCCGTGTATAGATCCTGCAAGGACCTGGGTCAAGCTTACTAGGACCTCCTTCAATACCCACTGGTATTGGATGGCAGGGGTGCGAATAGCTTGATCCCCTCATATGTAAACTACTATTAATACATTAAACCGACTACTTGGGATTGTATCCCTGCTGACTCAAACCACTTAGCCGAGGGTAACGTCACCTTCAAAAGAGGGGCCTACCACTTTTCGCATTAATAACTTAATTAATTATCTTTCAATATTCCGACCCTTTGGGATTGTATCCTTGCTGACTCAAACCACTGGGTTGAGGGTAACTTCACCTTCAAAAGAGGGGCCTACTACTAGAACTAAGATAATCTCTTAAAAAGTCCGAAAGTGCAAAAATCATCAAAGGATACATTAAAGGCGAGTCGGATCCAAGTGATTCATCTTGTCTATCTGTTTTTATTTCTGCATTTTTAGTTTTTATTTTCATGTTTTAAACCTTTTCTTAAAAAATTTAGATTGATTAGACGTTGAGGATAAACCGGTACTAAAAGCTCTTGTTGTGACAACTTGTATTTCGAACCTATCTTTGTACCTTGATGTAACGTAAACATTATGTGACTATGTGAATTAGATGATTTAATGGAATGTTATTTTATTGAATGTTATGTGTTATATGTTATGTGAGTGTATGTATTATGTTATGTATTATGTAAACGCACAACACTCACCCGACCGCACAAGCCTTTCGGGCTACACAACTTGTATTCGGACCAATGGGCAGCCCAAGTGAGGGTTCGGCCCACTCCCCCATATCGCATAACACTAAGGGGATAGGGTAAACTTCTCATTGTTGCTAAACACCTACACACACATGCTCTCTTCCTTCTCTCTAGAACTCGACGGCAACAACACCCCTCTCCATCGAAGCTCTTGATTCGGATCACTTTCATCTTATCTTAATCGGTTAGTGCTTTATAATTAGTGTGTTGTATGATGATGTTATGATCTCACGATTTGATTAAATGATTAAGTATTGAATGTATGATGAACAATGATGTTTACGTGTATGGTGATGTAAATCGGCTGCCATGTCTTGTCTTCGGATTTGTTTGTGTAATGAATCAGGATTTAATGATGCGAATGATGAGTAATGATTATAATGCATGTGTGATATCTTGGAAATACAAACAATTGGATAAAGATCCTTTATGATTTTCGGCTAGTGTCATCATAGATTTCATGTGCTATACATGTGATTCTTAATTAAAGTGAATGATAGTGGCATGATCGGTCCAATGATATGAGAGTTAATTGATAGTTTGATTAGTCAAAGGGTGGCCATGTGTGTGTTGTCAGGCTAGGTTAGTCAAATTCATATGTTATTTGTTTGCATGATGATTAGGGTTCATATGGAATAACTGATATAACCTTTGTTTGATCGAATATGGTTGGGTTTAGAAACTGTTGATTAATATCTACATAAATGGAAACAATATAACTAATTGCCATAAATTGTGAATATAACTGATTGCATAAATTACGGGAATTAGTTAACCAATCACACAAGTTACTCAATCGCACAAGACTTTCTTAGTCGCACAAGATATCCTGAGTCGTACAAGAATTAATGAATCGCACAATATGTTGTTATGTTTACATAGTTGGGCCGTAATTGTATGTTGGGTTTTCTGTTCATGTGGGCCGGGTATGGGCTGGAAACGCACAACATGTTGTGATCGCACAAGGCTGTGCCGACCCCACAACATGATGGGCCGCCTGTTATTGGGCTTTACCTTTAGACCGTACAAGTTTCAGATGTTGTGTAATGGACTGCTAATGTGTTAACGTGCATTGTGTGATTGCCATGATCCGTATGTGTTTCTTAAATGCTATCTATGTGATGCTTGTACGCACTACTTGGAACCAAAACCTGACTTGTATTGGTAACCATGCTAGGACGTGGTTGACCACTAGCTGCTAGACTTGACCTTTCTGTGTATCTGCCGAGCAAACCAAGGTGAGTTCACACTAGCCAAGGCATGGGATTCCCAGGGGTTGGGAATGGGATTGAATAACTACTCGTACAACTATTACTATTAAACGAATTATTACTGTCCTCGGTTGAAGGGCACGTACGTAAAACCTACGTACAGTTATACTTACTACTGTCCTCGGATTAAAGGGCACGTAGGTAAAGCCTACGTACACGATCTTAAGACCATCACCTCTATCAAAGGAAGTCCCTCAATTATCGACTTAATCGCCGAGGCCTAGGGCGAGCGGGTCATTAGTTAATAGCGCTATTAGGTTTAACAAACCTCACACCGTGCCAGTCGGACGGGCGTGTACTAATGGACTATGGGCAAAGGGTCAATGCTGATAGACATTGACTTAGGGCACTTATCATATTTTCGTAGCAGTCGATGCGCGTGGTCTTGTAATACATGGGGTAGCCCCCACGGCCGAAATGCCAGATAACTATCATGGGGTAGCCCCCACGGCTGGATTGCCAGAATTAATGGGTTAAACAACTTACGTTTTCAAATATGGGGTAACCCCCACGGCAGGGATGCCAGTTAAAGGAACTATTTTTGGAACAACTAAAACTAACAACCAACTGTGAACTCGCTCAACTTTGTTGTTGATTCGTTGCTACATGCCTTGCAGGTCATTAGGTACCCATGGAGCTTGCACAGGGAGGAACGGTCGTTGTGGGATATGGCGATGTGTGCCATGCTTTAATCATTACGTTATTTCATATTTAATACCTGCTATGGGTTTTACAAATTATGCTTCCGCTAAACACTTAACTATGCTTTGGTTTTTGAACACCTTTCATATTGGTTGGTTAAATTATGTTTACTTACATGCTTGTTCAATATGATTGGTGGCTTGATCCTGGTCAGTCACGCCTCCAAGCGGTGATACTCCGCGTGTGGATTTTGGGGGTGTGACAGATTGGTATCAGAGCCATTGGTTATAGAGAACTTGGTTTTAATAAAGGAAAACGTTTTTGTTAAAACCAGACTATAACCTGTACAGTGCTCTACGATCCACAACGACGCTTCACTCCACGTGCAAGGCTTGACATTCTAGGTGATATGGTTTATGTTTTATTACCTACATGCTAGATATCGTAGAACTTTGCTCATGATATGCTTAATTAGAATAGCTACTGTTGCTCGAACACATGCGTGCTTGCTCCCTTCTGTCACTCCACACTTACACACATTCGCGACACCTTTCCCATTTGTGTTTCCTTCGATGTGAGATCATGAGGGAACGTGTGAACCTAACTCAAGCCAGCTGACGGCTCTTATCAACGAACAAGTTACGG
This sequence comes from Helianthus tuberosus, assembly GCA_030545235.1. Taxonomy (NCBI): domain Eukaryota; kingdom Viridiplantae; phylum Streptophyta; class Magnoliopsida; order Asterales; family Asteraceae; genus Helianthus; species Helianthus tuberosus. Next base: position 64,905,277 of record CM060417.1, on the reverse strand, counting down.
CAGCACTCGCAGCCGCCCAGGCAGGAGGTATAACCTGTTGTTACGAACCTATCCTAGGATGTTAGATCCTACTCTCATGACCCAACTCTCGCGCTTAACCCGGTCTTTCTTCCTCGCGTAACAAGGTCAGAACGCTCAGCCGCCTGTAGGCACATTCAGGACGTTCATGGACTGTCGTCCTAGTACTTTCAGTGCAACTAACGGAGCTGTTAGACTCCTCCATTGGTTTAAAAAGCTCGAGACTGTCTTAGAGACGTGTGAATGCCCTGAGACGCATAGGGTGAAGTACGCCACTGGTACTCTCGAAGGCACTAAGCTAACTTGGAGGAACTCGCAAGTTCAGATGCTGGGGCTGGCGGCTGCTAATGCCACCCCATAGAAGGATTTTGAGGAACTGATCAAACGTGAATACTGTAGTCGTGATGACATCCACAAACTGGATATGGAGTTCTTTAACCTGATGATGACGGGGTCAGAGATAGAAGCTTACACGAAACGATTCAAAGGTATGTGACTTCTGCTAACCTTGCTACTATCCAGGATGTTACTCGTTTTGCTCGTCGTCTCACCGACCGGGCAGTGGAATAGGACAAGCTGCCTAAGCATATTGGTACTTCTACTACTACTTTTGCTACTCTCAGTAACAACAAACGCATGTGGAATGGGAATTCGAGCAAGGGTCCCACTTCGATTCAGTCTCAGTCGCAGCACAGGAGCCCCAATCAGCAGTCAGGATGGATACAGGGGAAACCACCCTAAGTGCGATCGATGTAATTTGCACCACAGCGGGCAATGCAACAGAGATCGTTGACAGAGATGCAACAAGCTTGGTCATGGAGCCAAAGATTTTAGAATCTCACGTCCTGCAAACCAAAACCGTCAACAGCAGCCACAAGCTCCACAGAATCAGCAGCAACAGTAGGGTAACAAGGGATGCTATCAGTGTAGTGCTAAAGGTCACTTCAAGAGACACCGTCCACAGTTGAACCAGAACCAGAATCAGAGCCACAACCAAGGAAACGAGAACAATAATGGAGACAGCAACAGGGGTAATAACGACGGCAATGGTGCCAGGGGTCGAGTGTTCGTGAGTGGTCAGGGTGATGTTAGGATTGACCCCACGTTGTAATGGTTTTGACATCGTTATTGGTATGGATTGGCTACCTCAACATCGAGCAGAGATCCTTTGCAAAGAAAAGATTGTCCGTATTCCTCGCCCAGGTGATGAACCACTCATGATTCGTGGCGACAAGAGTGGTGCTGTTGTGAGCATCATCTCTTTCCTTAAGGCTCAGAAATGTTTAAGAAAGGGCCACACTACTATTCTGGCTCTCGTTACTGACACCTCGAAGAAAGAGAAAATGATAGAAGACTTCCCGATTGTACGCGACTATCCTGAGGTATTTCTTGAGGAACTACCTGGCCTCCCGCCTCATCGCCAGGTCGAGTTCCAGATCGAGCTAGCTCCTGGAGCAGCGCCCATAGCTCGTGCACCGTACCGCTTAGCTCCGTCAGAGTTGAAAGAGCTATCTACGCAACTACAAGAACTCTTAGATAAGGGTTTTATTCGTCCTAGCTCTTCGCCCTGGGGAGCTCCAGTGCTATTTGTGAAGAAGAAAGACGGTACGTTCAGAATGTGCATCGACTACCGTGAACTGAACAAGGTGACTGTGAAGAATCGCTACCCTCTTCCACGCACTGACGACTTGTTCGACCAGCTGCAAGGGTCGAGCTACTATTCAAAGATCGATTTGAGATCAGGATATCACCAGCTGAGAGTCCGAGAAGAGGACGTCTCTAAAACAGCCTTTAAAACCCGTTATGGACACTATGAGTTTTTGGTCATGCCTTTTGGGATGACAAACGCACCTGCAGTCTTTATGGACTTGATGAATCGAGTGTGCAAGCCTTACTTAGACAAGTTCGTTATTTTCTTCATCGATGACATCCTGATCTATTCGAAGAGTCAGGAGGAACACGAGCAACATTTACGACTTATTTTGGAACTCCTTCGAAAGGAACAGTTGTACGCCAAGTTTTCAAAATGTGACTTCTGGCTTCGTGAAGTCCATTTCTTAGGCCATGTAGTGAACAAGGATGGGATTCACGTTGATCCATCCAAGGTAGAATCGATCCAGAGCTGGCCTGCACCTCGTACACCAAAGGAAATTCGCCAATTCTTGGGATTGGTAGGTTACTACAGGAGATTTATTAAAGATTTTTCCAAGATTGCGCAGCCTCTTACTTCACTAACACAGAAGGGCGTTGTTTATCGTTGGGGAAATGCACAGGAGTTAGCGTTTCAGCACTTAAAGGATAGACTTTGCAGTGCACCTATCCTTTCATTGCCAGAGGGCACAGACGACTTCGTAGTTTATTGCGACGCATCTACTCAGGGTCTTGGTTGTGTATTGGTGCAGCGGGATAAAGTCATAGCCTACGCCTCACGCCAACTCAAAGTTCATGAAAGGAACTACACTACACACGATCTAGAGCTGGGAGCGGTTGTTTTTGCACTTAAGATATGGAGACACTACCTGTATGGTACCAAATGCGCTATCTACACTGATCACTGGAGCCTCGAGCATATCTTTAAACAGAAGGAACTCAATATGCGACAACGACGATGGGTCGAACTGCTGAATGACTACGAATGCTCGATCAGGTACCACCTGGGCAAAGCCAATGTTGTGGCCGACGCCTTCAGTCGAAAGGACACTGCGTCTAAGCGCGTACGAGCTTTACAACTCACTATACAGTCTAGTCTTCCTTCCCAAATACGAAATGCTCAGGTAGAAGCATTGAAACCAGAAAACGTCAGGGCCGAAGCCCTACGTGGCTCGATGCAACGCTTAGAACAGAAGGAAGACGGTGCTTACTACGTCACAGGACGCATTTGGCTCCCACTTTATGGCAACCTACGAGAGCTTGTGATGGATGAGGCACACAAGTCTCGCTACTCAGTGCACCCTGGTTCGGATAAAATGTACCACGATATCAAAACCACATATTGGTGGCCTAGCATGAAGGCCCACGTAGCAACTTACGTTAGCAAGTGCTTGACTTGTGCGAGAGTCAAGGCGGAATACCAGAAACCTTCAGGCCCACTTCAACAACCAGAGATACCACAATGGAAATGGGAACAAATTTCCATGGATTTTGTTACTGGCCTACCTAGATCTCAACGTGGTAGCGATACTATTTGGGTGATCGTGGATCGACTCACGAAGTCTGCTCACTTCTTAGCTATCAAAGAAACGGATAAGTTCTCCAACCTAGCATAAGTATATCTCAAGAAAGTTGTCTCGAGGCACGGGGTGCCCACCTCTATTATCTCGGATCGAGATGCACGTTTTACATCAGAACTGTGGCAAGCAATGCACAAGTCCTTTGGCTCAAGATTAGATATAAGCACAGCTTATCACCTGCAAACGGATGGGCAGTCTGAACGCACCATCCAGACCCTCGAGGACATGCTTAGGGCATGCGTAATTGACTTTGGCAAAGGCTGGGAAAAGCATCTGCCACTTGTGGAATTTTCGTACAACAATAGCTACCACACCAGCATTAAAGCTGCTCCGTTTGAGGCATTGTACGGGCGTAAATGCCGGTCACCTCTTTGTTGGGCAGAGGTGGGGGATAGTCAGATTACTGGTCCAGAACTTGTGGTAGACACAATAGAACGAATTGCTCAGATACGACAACGAATGGCGGCAGCTTGTGATCGTCAGAAAGTTTACGCCGATAAGGGCAGAAAACCACTAGAGCTCCAGCTTGGGGAGCGTGTACTACTCAAAGTTTCACCCTGGAAGGGTGTGGTTCGTCTTGGGAAACGGGGCAAACTTAATCCACGATACGTTGGACCTTTCGAAGTCATTGAGAAAATAGGCAAGGTGGCCTACAAACTGAACTTACCGGCGGAACTCAGTGCAGTTCACAACGTTTTCCATGTGTCAAATCTGAAGAAGTGTCTGTCAGATGAGACCCACATAGTTCCTTTGAAGGAGCTCACTATCGACGAGCAGTTACGATTCGTCGAGGAACCAGTCGAAATCACAGACCGGGATATTAAGATCCTCAAGCGTACTAGAATACCTCTCGTTCGAGTTCGATGGAACTCACGTCGCTACCCAGAGTTCACCTGGGAACGCGAAGATCAGATGAAACAAAAGTATCCCCAGCTATTCGCACACGGTACAACCACTACTGAGGCTGAAGCTACGGAATTTCGGGACGAAATTCCAGATCAACGGGGGGAGGATGTGACACCCCAGGAAAACCAGGAAAACCATACAACTTAACTAGCTTCCTCAGTGAGTACGTGCTAAATTTCGGGACGAAATTCCAGATCAACGGGGGGAGGATGTGACACCCCAGGAAAACCATACAACTTAACTAGCTTCCTCAGTGAGTACGTGCTAAATTTCGGGACGAAATTTCTTTCAACTTGGGGATAATGTGACAACTTGTATTTCGAACCTATCTTTGTACCTTGATGTAACGTAAACATTATGTGACTATGTGAATTAGATGATTTAATGGAATGTTATTTTATTGAATGTTATGTGTTATATGTTATGTGAGTGTATGTATTATGTTATGTATTATGTAAACGCACAACACTCACCCGACCGCACAAGCCTTTCGGGCTACACAACTTGTATTCGGACCAATGGGCAGCCCAAGTGAGGGTTCGGCCCACTCCCCCATATCGCATAACACTAAGGGGATAGGGTAAACTTCTCATTGTTGCTAAACACCTACACACACATGCTCTCTTCCTTCTCTCTAGAACTCGACGGCAACAACACCCCTCTCCATCGAAGCTCTTGATTCGGATCACTTTCATCTTATCTTAATCGGTTAGTGCTTTATAATTAGTGTGTTGAATGATGATGTTATGATCTCACGATTTGATTAAATGATTAAGTATTGAATGTATGATGAACAATGATGTTTACGTGTATGGTGATGTAAATCGGCTGCCATGTCTTGTCTTCGGATTTGTTTGTGTAATGAATCAGGATTTAATGATGCGAATGATGAGTAATGATTATAATGCATGTGTGATATCTTGGAAATACAAACAATTGGATAAAGATCCTTTATGATTTTCGGCTAGTGTCATCATAGATTTCATGTGCTATACATGTGATTCTTAATTAAAGTGAATGATAGTGGCATGATCGGTCCAATGATATGAGAGTTAATTGATAGTTTGATTAGTCAAAGGGTGGCCATGTGTGTGTTGTCAGGCTAGGTTAGTCAAATTCATATGTTATTTGTTTGCATGATGATTAGGGTTCATATGGAATAACTGATATAACCTTTGTTTGATCGAATATGGTTGGGTTTAGAAACTGTTGATTAATATCTACATAAATGGAAACAATATAACTAATTGCCATAAATTGTGAATATAACTGATTGCATAAATTACGGGAATTAGTTAACCAATCACACAAGTTACTCAATCGCACAAGACTTTCTTAGTCGCACAAGATATCCTGAGTCGTACAAGAATTAATGAATCGCACAATATGTTGTTATGTTTACATAGTTGGGCCGTAATTGTATGTTGGGTTTTCTGTTCATGTGGGCCGGGTATGGGCTGGAATCGCACAACATGTTGTGATCGCACAAGGCTGTGCCGACCCCACAACATGATGGGCCGCCTGTTATTGGGCTTTACCTTTAGACCGTACAAGTTTCAGATGTTGTGTAATGGACTGCTAATGTGTTAACGTGCATTGTGTGATTGCCATGATCCGTATGTGTTTCTTAAATGCTATCTATGTGATGCTTGTACGCACTACTTGGAACCAAAACCTGACTTGTATTGGTAACCATGCTAGGACGTGGTTGACCACTAGCTGCTAGACTTGACCTTTCTGTGTATCTGCCGAGCAAACCAAGGTGAGTTCATACTAGCCAAGGCATGGGATTCCCAGGGGTTGGGAATGGGATTGAATAACTACTCGTACAACTATTACTATTAAACGAATTATTACTGTCCTCGGTTGAAGGGCACGTACGTAAAACCTACGTACAGTTATACTTACTACTGTCCTCGGATTGAAGGGCACGTACGTAAAGCCTACGTACACGATCTTAAGACCATCACCTCTATCAAAGGAAGTCCCTCAATTATCGACTTAATCGCCGAGGCCTAGGGCGAGCGGGTCATTAGTTAATAGCGCTATTAGGTTTAACAAACCTCACACCGTGCCAGTCGGACGGGCGTGTACTAATGGACTATGGGCAAAGGGTCAATGCTGATAGACATTGACTTAGGGCACTTATCATATTTTCGTAGCAGTCGATACGCGTGGTCTTGTAATACATGGGGTAGCCCCCACGGCCGAAATGCCAGATAACTATCATGGGGTAGCCCCCACGGCTGGATTGCCAGAATTAATGGGTTAAACAACTTACGTTTTCAAATATGGGGTAACCCCCACGGCAGGGATGCCAGTTAAAGGAACTATTTTTGGAACAACTAAAACTAACAACCAACTGTGAACTCGCTCAACTTTGTTGTTGATTCGTTGCTACATGCCTTGCAGGTTATTAGGTACCCATGGAGCTTGCACAGGGAGGAACGGTCGTTGTGGGATATGGCGATGTGTGCCATGCTTTAATCATTACGTTATTTCATATTTAATACCTGCTATGGGTTTTACAAATTATGCTTCCGCTAAACACTTAACTATGCTTTGGTTTTTGAACACCTTTCATATTGGTTGGTTAAATTATGTTTACTTACATGCTTGTTCAATATGATTGGTGGCTTGATCCTGGTCAGTCACGCCTCCAAGCGGTGATACTCCGCGTGTGGATTTTGGGGGTGTGACACTTGTGTCCTTGGATGACCTCGGTATCTTACCAACGCTATACTACGCTCACGATGGGTGCACTTGCCCAAGTGTGTGTTTAGTGTTAGTAGAATATTGTGTTTTATAAATTTAAAACTTGATTAATGTGTAAAATGGGCTTAAAATATCGATAAAAACATATCACGCTTTGCACACACCATATGTTATCGATGCTACAGATTTAATTCTCGGAAGGCGGGCATCAACAATCGCCATTCACATACGCGACAAGAATATTGCCACCTATACTCCTAGTGTAGACATGGGCGCTTTTGTAAGTAATGAAACATTTCCCACCTCTGAACAAATCTAACAGAACAGAAATCACAAAATAAAAAAAATCCCCTTCTTTATTAATCTCATCGCCAAAATTAGAAAGAAAAACAAGACCCCTTTTCGTCAATAGAATGTACCTACACATTTCCTCTGGTTTCAAGCAAGTTATCTGGGCGTCACGCTCATTTGTTGATCGATACACGCCTCCAGTTTGGAACAATCCTTCAAGTACACGCTTCTAGACCAAGAATTATGAGACCCTACATGAAGTCACTACTTTGTTTTGTCGGGGTTCGCCTTGGAGTCATGATGTGGAATTGAGTATGTTCGGTTTTGATGTCGCTTTAGAGATATTATCCTGACGATTTCCAAATCAGTCCCTCTAGAGAAACGAACATCATCATGGTATTTCATGGGACTGCCTTGTTGGATGTCGAGTAATTCGTGCAAATCCATCCCTGTTTAAGGAATATCTTTAAAAACTATTTAAGTCAATTTGTGTTATATATCATCCATCTTTAATTGATTTAGTTATAAAAATTTAAGGACTTGACTAAATTACAAACTGGTCAAATATGCAGAAGTGTGCCCAAAGTGTATTCAAATGCTCACCACCTATTGAAATTGATTTAGTAAGAAAAATTATATTTATTATTTTAGCAGTATAGCTTCTGTAATCATATTAAATATATTAATTTGTTATAAAAAATAAACAAAAAAATTTATTCAACCAAAAGTGTTAATCAGACAACCCAGCCCGACTCGTACTAAAAAATTACATGGGGTTTTCAAATCAGTCAAATAGGCTGAAGTATCCCTGAAACGTATTTAAATGCTCATACCTGTTTAAATTAGTTTACTAAGAACCTCAATATTTATTATTTTAACATTATAGCTTCTGTAAGCATAGTAAATACATTAAATTGTTATAAAACTAAAGAAAAAAGAATTTGAACCAGAAGTCTTAGCCTGACCTGTTTGACCCGTGCTAAAAGTTAGCCACTCTGATATACGCAAATGACCCACACTAAAACATTTGCCAGGTTCGTGATGATTAAACAACAAACACAAAAAGATCAAAATAGAGGAGATTACCAGCTTTCTTGGGTGCGCGTAACAGAAGCTCTTCTATCAGGTGTTAAGCAGGATTACCATCGGGAAACTTGTTCATGAAAGTATCAACATGTGAAACGACTTCCTGATTGCTAAAATAATGATATAAACCATCTAATGAAAGTACCAAATGTTGATCTTTTCAACATAGTTGATGGTGTCTAAGAGAAGGTACACAAACAAAAATGTGGGGGGCATTTCAAATATATTCGTTGCGAAACATCTACAGTAATGAGTCATTCCATTTTGCCTGAAACATTAATGTGAAAATAACTATCGCGTCATAAAAGAGTACGTGTGTGTATGTGAGAGAGAGAGAGAGAGAGAAGTAAGCAACAAACCTGTTTTAGAGAACCATGCCCAAAAGCACGAGTGTCCTTAACTTACTATATTTAGCTAAAAAATCAAGCCAAGTTGTTCAATTGCAAGAACAATTACCCCATGAGCTTTAGTGTGGCGATGGTCAGCAACGGGAAAAAAAATTCTCCCCAATATATATTTTCGCAAATGCACAAAACAACCGAGCCAAATTAACTTTCACTACATTTTATTAAACATACAATCAATATATTTGAATGGTCATTCCATGCTTATCGCCAATCAAACATGATAATAAAAAAGGAACAACTTGTTTATTACATGCTCATTCCATTACAATGTTTATTCCATTCCTTTGCAATGCCAATGTGTCAAATTAAACAGATCCTAAGAAAATTAAAGCTGTGATACACAATTTCCTTTCATGGCATCCTCCCAAATGTCATCAATGACATACTGGCTTAGTACCTGGATCTGTTGAGAACTCTCTCAGTATTTGTAATATCCTAAGAAGTTGAATATGTGATGTATCTCCTTCATCACCTATAAGAACTAATCTCAAAAGTGTGAAGCAATACCCACATGCGCAAAACATAACCCCAAACTAATAGAAACTAAAGAACACACACTATACACACAGTTTACCATTGGTGAGATTATGAGTTTCTTACCTGATTATCATGAGTTTCTTCATGGTATCAAAACTCCATCATCTCTGGTGACCTTTTCAGGTGACTAAGCTCTGTTTTTCCGATAAACCTGCCACCATCGCTTCACTGCTCTTTGTTGTTTTTCGAATCTTATCTTCTCTGTTTGTTCATCTTGTTTCATTTGATCTGTTGCTATCTCAGATCTGTAACGCATACAGAAATCAAAATCTACACATTCAGATCAACCTATTAAAACAAATTTATTCAAAATTTAACCATTCTTTAACCAATTTCATCAAAAAGTAATGAGTTCGATTTAATCACCAAGTCAAACCCATTATGCATCGTACCGGAAAAGTGATCCAAATGGCGTTGCTCCGATTCCGCCGCTGCCACTAATAAGAACTAGACTTCCGTTCCCATCAGATCTCAACCACAACCGCCGGACATCAGACGTTTACAGTTGCCGCTTGCGCATCGAATGCTCCGCCGCGATGTTCAAACCCTAATGACAATTGGTATGACAACTATGATGCCGAGTGAATAAATTCTTTCTTCTCTGAAGGAAACGATCAATTGGGTGAAAATTGTGCTTGAGAAATGGAGAGAAAACTCAAGGGTTTTAGATAGAGAGAGATGGGAAGGGTTTTAGACAGAAAGAGAGATGAGAAGAGAAACGGAAGGGCTTTAGGGATGCCAAAGGTTACTGATGTTAAAAGTCAATTGATAAATTTACCATTATATCCTTGAAGTGTCTTAAAATATTAAGCTATTTACCATTTTACCCTTCTAAAATGTGTTGTACTCCATTGTACATGTTGTTTCAAAACTTGTATGCATTGTAAAATTACATTCATATACATCAGATTTGCTTTATATAGTATTATAGATATAAGTAACTTCCTTGAGCCCGGGAAGTAATCCCGGGTGATAACCTAGTCTCCTAATATACAACTTATTATTGTTGGTAAGTTTTTTCTTACTAGTGAAGACTCAACTATTTAATACCAAGTTATTATTGATGATATGTTGCTACTATTGATGGTATCTTGCTACTGAATAACTTTCTATTGATGGAATTACAATTGATGAAAAAACGTAGATATGATAAAGACCATATATACGACGATAAACTCACACTAGTACAAAAGTAAGCATTAGACTGGTTCAAACGTCTTTTTAGACGCGGTAATGCACATGACCCCGTCCAAAAACACACACAATCTCAACCCATCAGATACCTAGCGAAATATCCATTAACACCCAACAAAATTTGCGTCTTATGATACAAACCGCGACTTAAAATAGATTTACATATCTTTAGACGGTGTTATAACTAAACTGCAACAAAAGATAGAATCATAATTTAACTTGAAGTATGATACAAATAGAAAGTAATTAAAAGTATGATACGGATAGAGCAGTAGGTTTGTACTAGTGTCATTATTTAATTTCAATCTCTTTTGTAATCATGTAAAATATTGTTATTAAGAGATTAGTTAGCTATCTTATAGGTAGTAAATCATATATAAATCAATATAACTATATAAATAGTGACCCCAAAATAACGGTTGTACCAAGTTATCAATTAAATAGTATTGCAGTTTTGAATCCTTTACATTCTTGAGTTCTTATTTTGGATCAAATAATCTTAATTATTTAACCCAATACTTATGTTGCTAATCAAATCAATTAGCTTAAGATCTCAATAAGTATAATAGTCGATAAACCAAAAATATAAATAAATAAAACATTATGTTATTATAAGTACAATAAGGTAAGTAAACCCTAAAATGAGTTGTCAATTACAACATTTTCGTTAATGTCAATGATATAATAGAGTTGTGCTCAAGTCATGGGTGTTTTTCCAAAGATTCTTGGAACATTCATTTCATGTGAATGGCCCGCGTGAGGCATAAGTCAAAATTGCCGCTGGTGGGAGTTGACCGACTCTGACTCCACGCGTTAACGACCCTCACTAACGCCGTTTCGTTAGACTCAACAAACATTTTCAATTGAACCGGTCATTTTCTGTATATTTAATAACATTGTTCCTTGTTTTATAACAAATACAATATAATGACCTAGACGTTTTGTTGGCATTTTATTGCCCCAACTGCACATGTCCTAAAATAAAATTGTTTTGATTAATTATACTACTAGATTATAATCCCGTGTATTACACGGGTTGCATAAATATAATTTTATATATTAAGTAATAAAAAAGTTGTATCTTAAAAAAACACGTGTATTACATAATACATACAGTCATCAATATATGTATTTAAAAAATAAATTTTGATATACAATTTACCTAACACATCTGTTTTATTTATTATTATGTTCGAAACATGTGTATTACACGGGGTTAAACAAATAAAATATTAGATGGTTATTAGTAAACGGTAAACATAAAAGAAATAGTTGAGAAAATAATTATAAATAAATAAGAGAAAAGCATGAAGATTATGATTATGATTATTAATTTTCTATTTCTCTCTTCTATTAAATAATAATTTAACTAAATTTAATAATAAAAACAAAATTTTATATACTTATCCTAATTATGGTTCTATGAATACATTTAAAAAAACTTCTTCATTCTTCTATAGAGAAGATGTAAATACAAAGAATATATATTATTATTAGTATTAATATTAATTTAAAGTTGAAAAAAATCTTTATTTTTTTATCTAAATTAGATTTAGTAAATTTATTTTATTATGATTTTTATTATTTAATAAAAGAGAGAAATTAGAAAATAAGGTGAGAAACAATAATTTAACTAAATTTAATTGAATAATAAAATAAAAAATTTATTTACTTATCCTAATTCTGATTCTACGAATAAATTGAAAAAAAAATCTATCTTCTATGGAGAAGAAGTAGATACAATGAATATATATTATTGTTAATATTAATTCAAAGTTGAAAACATATCCTTATTTTTATCTAAATTAGAGTTAGTTAAATTATTTTTTAATATTATCATTATTTATTAGAAAAGAGAAATTAAAACAATAAGGTGATAAAACACCAGAGAATGACACGTGTCAAAAAAGATTTTTGTTTATTAGTATTGGAAGATTCGTGTACTCAATTTAACGTCTAAATATTAATATCTTAACGATTAATGATGGTTTAGGCAACACACGAGCCGTTGACGGGTAATGTGGCGGTTGGTGGTTCTTGTGCGTAGCTTCGATCTAGGAATGACGATGGATCAAATACAGTACAAGTTTTGGTGCACGATTATAAAATTGACATGGTTGTCAGGTTTGAATTACTCACTACTCATCGGGTTACTGGGTATATGATATAATTTATGTAGCTATTGGTATAGTTGCAATGGATCGCTTTTCTTTTGTGCTCAATTCTTTCAACTTTGATTTTCTTTGAGATGAGTAGTTTTGGCAAGGTCAATCCACGGCTGATCGTGCATTGATTGTGTATCTTCATGCAAATTTCTTTATTGATTTACTAGGTTAGAACCCCGTGTATTACACGGGTTGAATAAATATAATTTTATATATTAAATAATAAAAAATTACATCTTTATGAACCCCGTATATTGTACGGGTTAAATAAATGTAGTTTTATATATCAAATAATAAATAAAAAGTTATATCTTTAAAAACCATGTGTATTACACAGATTAAATAAATGTAATTTTATATACTAAATACTAAAAACGTCGTATCTTTAAAAAACCCGTGTATAATCTGTAAGATTAAATATAATTATTATGTTATATTTAATTGTGTAGCCATTATAATCATTTATATTATTTGGATCAAAATATATTAAACCTATAATATAACTAGTTGGTAATTGTTGATGGGCCGATTTACCCTAATTAACTAATTAGGTTTCCCCTTGGGTGTATATAAGGAGATTATTAGAGAGGGATTAGGGTTAGACAATTCATAACATCAACACAAAATCGCCCATCCTCTCTCTCCATTACTACGAGTTCTTCAACCCTAAAGAACTCGGTACTACCATCAAGAAGATACATCCTAAAGGGGAACCAGATCAAGCTGACAACTATGTCGAACTCCGTGGCTGCGTCTCTGACTGGATTCTCTGCTGGCCTGTTTGCTGTATCAGGTATTATTTACATGTTTTCCCTTATGTTTAAACAGAACTGATCAACATGTGGTATCAGAGCATATGTTGATAAATCAGTTCTGATTGTATCCATTATTCTGGAATTAAAATCTGGAAAACATAATTTTGAAAACCTAATAAAATTCGAAACTCTATTTCGAGTCATTCCTAAAAATTGTTTTCGGATCTTATGTTTTAATGTTTAAATCATTGTTCCGAAATCAAATGTGTATCAGTTACTGTTCCGAAATCATTAAAATCCCAGATTTCGGGTTCCAGAATTATATTTATTTTTAGGGTTCATTACTTGTTCTTAGGAAAACTCGAAAAATTCCTTAAGTTTTGGAATATAATTTGGATTAGTGGGTGTTTTACTGGTTTTGATCTGAATTATATCACTTAAAATTTCCGAAAACTGTTAAAAGATAATCAGTTATTATTTTCGAAATCTTTGATAAGTTTAGATCGACCATAACAGGAAACATTATCCCATAATCCCTAAAATATCGAGTTTTCAGTTATTTTCACAATAAACAGCTGTTAACAGTGGATTCGAGACCATCAGACTATGACTCAAGACCATCAGATCTCGACTCGAGACCACAAGGTCTCGACTCGAGACCACAAGGTCTCGACTCGAGACCACTAGGTCTTGACTCGAAATCATAAAGGTCCTCAAATCTTTACAACTCGAGACCATCAGATTACGACTCGAGACTACAATGTCTCGACTCGAAATCATAAGGACTCAAAACTTGACAACTCGAGACAACAGTCTCGACTCGAGACCACTGAGTTTTCGACTAAGGGTTCAATCTTCACAACTCGAGACCGTGGTTGCGACTCGAGACCTCATAACTGACTCGAGATCTCATAAAATACAGTAGTCGAGATCATGGTTCCTACTCGAAACAACAAGGTTGCGACTCGAGACCTCATAACTGACTCGAGATCTCATAACTCAGTCGAGACCTGACTCGAGACCCAACTCAAAACCTCATTATTTTAGGCTGTTTCATGTGAACTAAAATTTAGCTCGGGGCTAACAGGTGGTTTGCTATTAAATAATTGGTTCTGTAAATACTTAGTTAATTAATAAGGATCAAATAATGTTTTACAAAACCAAAATAGCTTAACTTGAATGAGCTTCTGATGTATCATTTCTGGCCAAAACTGATTTAATACATCTATTTATTGTTCAAGTATTATAAAAGCTATGTTGAGTATGCATTAAAAACGTGAAATGTCTTAATTCTGGCCAAAGCTGATTTAATTCATTTATGTTTAGCATGCTTAACAAGTGCATAACTAAAGTGATTGTCTCATTTCTGGCCAAAGCTGATTTGTCACGATTATTTTGCACACATACTTAAATGATTACACTTCTGGCCAAAGCTGATTTGTCTTCGTTTAAGTAGAATTTTTAAATAAGTCTATTATTTTGATGTTAGTAATAGACATATCACAACTTCTTCACATAATGATCCTTATATCAATGATCCTTCATTAATTTTATGATCTTTTCGTTTGCCTTATTTTTAGTACCCATAATTTTACTCACTATAACTTTCTTATATAAATCAATATCTCATCCACTCTAATTTCTAAACCTAATATGTTTTTGCTTTATTTAAAGTTTCTATAGGAATTAGCTCTTAAATTAAATCCTTGATTATCCCTTAAGACACGATAATACTATTGCTCACTTCTGATAAAAGCACTACAGAAGAAAAGTAGAGCATGATGATTAGGATAAATCGAACATGATGTCTCTTATGATAATCAAGAACTCTCTAACATAAATGCTATCACTAAAGTTATTTCAGATTAAGTCTTTCCTAAGGCTAATCTCTTATATATGGAATAATCACTAGAACTCCTAAGATGCATGCCTTCATTTAAAATTCTAAACTATAAAGCTAAGTGGTATATGTGAATACATAATAATGTACAATACCATGACCCATAAAGTTAAGGGCTTACGCATGGAAATAAGTACATTTTTCCAGTACATTACATACTAAAATTTTCACTTGTACAATTTGATGCCTTATAAATCAACTATAACACTCAAAAATACCAAAGTATAATGAGTGTGTTGATAAGCAACATATGTACAAAGAAATAAATGTTTGAAACTGGAAAATAAGACGTTATTCACCTTACAACCACTAAAACCTTAAAAAAAGGATTGTTCTAAAGTCCATAGTCAAAATACAAGTACAAAATCCCAACTCTAAGGTTCTTCAAGGGAAAATCTCACTACATGATTATGCCATTAGACTAGGCATAAGCAACGAGACTATCCATTATTCAAAGGAACGGTTGAATAAGTTAATTAGGTAGTCATTTACTAATGATATTTAAGTCTGATAATTTTAATATTCAAATTAACACGTGATAAGTTGATTCTAGTTCTAAATGTTTCCTTACCATAAGTCAACAAATAACTAACATGAGAGTCAGTGACAAAATTAAATGTTAAGGCTATAAGAACCACAATAAGCAGTCTTCTAACAACGTCTTTCGATACCTTATATATATTCTGAAGTTTAATCAGAATATAGTATCATAATTAAGCAATGTTATGAAGGTTGTGAGGTTTGCATAGTCAACATAAAGTCACACTTACATTAAACTCTCATCTTATTTGTTCTAAATATCTGGATTGAAACATTACTAAGATAAAACTAGATGATACCTTAAACTTTCACAAATTTTGTCATCATGCAAATGAGAATTTGACAAAAGGAAAATGAGACTTACAAATTTCATCCATTATAACCAAAATTCATGAAAAGTCATGACATGGTTAATGAGGATGATTTTTTATCTAATCTCATTCTAAGTGATTTTAAATCATGACGTTATAGCCCTAAATATTACTTGGCTTAAGAAATAAGTATGGGTCCATCATAATTCATTCATTGACATTAGTGAAACTTATTCCAAATGGAATATTCAGACATAATTCATTTATCAATTAAAGACTATATGCTTGTATCTAAATTAGTCTCATATGGCCCATGGTCTTAAAAGCAATCTACTCATATATGTGCTTAACATGATTTCTATTAAATATGTCCCTAAGTTTTTATGACATCTGGACATTAAGGAAATCAAGTAAAGTCTAACATATATATATGATAGGTTCCCACGTCACATACCTAATTGAAACTTATCTTGTAGCATGTCTTAATAATAACTTGCAATAGTTGCAAGAGGTGGGGGAGTGAAAACTTTATATTACTTCAATTTACACCACTTATACAAGACACTGCTCATTTTGGCACTGTTTCATCAAAACTTGTCTCCTTACAATCTAATGCTACACTTACAAAAGTTTCATTGTTGCTTAATTGTGGGCACACTTAGATTTCTTACCTAAACCAACATAATCCTTAACAAGAGAAACTACAATGACTAACGTCACTAATATGTTTTCTCTATTATATGTTTTCTCTATTAGAATTTGTTTGGTCGTTAAATATTGACCCTAAGCATGCTGAGTTCCAAAAGATTTCTAAGGCCAATGGGAGCAGTCAAAGTCCTTATCATGACTTGCAAGGAATACAAGAGGCGGGGGGAAGAGTGTCATTAAATTTTACTCTGAATTTAACTCCGATTACACCTCTTGTACACCATACTGCACCAACTCTTACAAACTTAGAATCCTGAAAATGATAGCAACCTAATCAAGAGCTAATCCATAAAACTGAAACTTCTAACAAACCCAATAATCAACTCAGGAGGTCATCTAGGTTTAAAAACCTATTAACTTTGATGATTACATAACCTCCGTAAGTAAAGTTGAAATGGATTTTGGAAAAGTTTACCGATCCTATCTCTTCTAATTAAGCCACTAGTGTCAATCAATCTTCTGAATGGAATAAAACAGTTTTCTAGTAAAACTGATTTTATGTGTTCGTATAACGTTTGGGATTTGATTGAATAACCTAAGAGTGTTCATAACTAAACCAAATCCTGATATAAACGTTAAGACACAAAGAAGCATGATTGATTGTCAAAGGTTATACTCAGGAAGAAATATATTATTAAAGAATCTTTATTACATATCTAACAAAAGATTTCTTTGAGGATCATCACTGTTCTAGTAGCTTATAATAGTTTTGAGCTACATTAGATGAACATTAAAACAACTTTCCCTAACAACTGGCTGACATATTTACATGTTCATAAAACAACCTGAAAGTTCTAAACTTAAGGTTAAAGAACAGTTTGTCTATAAGCCAATAAAATCCTTGTATGGTTTAATGCAAACATCATAATGTGATGAAATCTTAACGCAATTATTTTCATCAACAACCAAGTGGAATAATGTACCTACCTCAAGATGAGTGGGAGCAACTAAGATAAACTTGTCTATATAGATGATATTCTTTTGACAAGTAGATGTTACATAAGTCAAAGCATTGTTAACACAAACTTTGATATAATAGATCTCAGAGATATCTCTTACATAATAGATATCATAACATGTTGAGATAGACCAAATGGGACATTATTTCCGTTCCATAAGTTTAACATTAAATGGGTCCTTACATATGTAACAAACAATACTGCTCTCCTTTAGAGGATAATAGGATAAATGAGATTATTTCTTACGCTTCATTAATTAGAAGTATTATATAAGTTTAAGTCTATACTCGTTTAGATATTACTCACTTTGCAACACACTAGATATGTTTAGATTAATGTGAAGCATCTAATAGAGTATTACAATATCTTTAAAATAAACGAGAGGCTATAATTTGAAGAAGAAGTGAGAACTCAAACCGGTTTATTACTCTAACTTTGTAATATTCAAAGATGACAAAATGTAATTTCGGGTATATCTTTATGTCAGCAGACAAAACCTATCTCATGGAGGAGTCATAATGGACTGATATCAACAACCTAAGTTATAACGACATAACATAGTCACTAAATGTTGTTGGAAATTTATCAGTGGACTCATAACTTTATTAACTCCATATAATTAATGTTTTGAAGACTTAGTGTGATAAAGTCAGCTACCATGTCTCCTTGAACAGTAACAGTTCGAGAGGTGCTGCATTAAATTTCGATGCGCAATTAATTATTCGTTTATGAACGAATTGAGGAAACTAAATCTTTGTATCGAATGCATTCATGATATGCTTAAGGATCCTATAACTAAAAGTCTATCACCCATAACTATTATGTAAGCGCTTATAATAATCACGGGTTTATTGATGACTATGTACAACTGCATATCGTACTATGAATGATTAACTTTTAATATTCCTCATCAGTTTGATTTTGTATGTCTCTAACATATGTTCTGCCGGTGTAATGACATATAGACAAATATAAATACAAATCAAACGCTAAAGGTCTTGTTTGTATTTTGATAATAACTGTTAGGTTTTAAATTGAGGCTCTAGTATGACTAACGGGGGTCCTGAGTCGCATAATGATTCAACGGTTGTATTTCTCTGCTACGGTTCTTGGTTTAAAGCTAAAATGAGTATTAACTTCTGATCAGACTAATCTAATACTCATGATAAATGATTACTCGGCTAAGTGGGAAAATGTAAGATTAAATATAATTATTATGTTATATTTAATTGTGTAGCCATTATAATCATTTATATTATTTGGATCAAAATATATTAAACCTATAATATAATTAGTTGGTAATTGTTGATGGGCCGATTTACCCTAATTAACTAATTGGGTTTCCCCTTGGGTGTATATAAGGAGATTATTAGAGAGGGATTAGGGTTAGACAATTCATAACATCAACACAAAATCGCCCCTCCTCTCTCTCCATTACTACGAGTTCTTCAACCCTAAAGAACTCGGTACTACCATCAAGAAGATACATCCTAAAGGGGAACCAGATCAAGCTGACAACTATGTCGAACTCCGTGGCTGCGTATCTGACTGGATTCTCTGCTGGCCTGTTTGCTGTATCAGGTATTATTTACATGTTTTCCCTTATGTTTAAACAGAACTGATCAACATAATCGGGTTGAATAAATCTACCAAATAATAAAAAAATTACATCCTTAAAAACCCCGTATGTTACACATGTTGAATAGATCTAAAAAGAGTTATATATTTAAAAACCATGTGTATTACACATATTAAATAAATAAAAAATCTACCAAATAATAAAAAAATTGTATCCTTAAAAACCCCGTGTATATATTACACGGGTTGTATAAATGTAACTTTGTATATTAAATAATAAAAAAATGTTATATTTTTAAAAACCCCGCGTTTTACACGGGTTGAATAAATATAATGAGTTTAAGAGTAAATTGCCAAAATCGTCCCTGAGGTTTAGGCATGTTTGCCATTTTCATCCAAAACAACTTTTTTGTACAATATAGTCTTTCACTTTTGAGATTTTTTGCCATTTTCATCCAAACGGTTAATTTGCTTTATTTTTTCTATTAAGCAATTTGATGAAAATGGCAAAAAATCACAAATCTCAGGAATGATTTTGGCAAAAAAGTTAGACGTTTGGATGAAAATGGCAAAAAATCCCAAAAGTGAAGGATTACATGGTACAAAAATGTTGTTTTGGATGAAAATGACAAACATGCCCAAACCTCAGAGACGATTTTGGCAATTTACTCTTTAATACCAAATAATAAAAAAAGTTATATTTTTAATAAATTAGGATAACATTTAGTATTAATTTATTATTTATATATTTAATATAAGATAAGTAGAAAAGAGAAGTATTTGTTTTAAAAATATATCAAATTAACAATTTAGATTTAAAGATAATATTTTATTAAAGTATGATAAGATTTAATATTAATTTATTATTTATTTAGTTAATATAAGATAAATATAAATTTGAGGATACCTTCAATGAATGACACGTGTCCAAAAGTTGGTTTCTTTTATTAAAGTAGATAGATTTTGTCGGTTTTATATTTTGGTCACACTGGATAATAATTTAAAAGGTAGAATATGGACATATGAATAACTATATTTAACATTTATATAACATGTTAGTATTTTTATTATAATCAAAATAAGAAATGCACCTTACATGTGATCATGTTCGTATTAACATGATTGTTGGCGAGTACGGTTCTAGTGATGTAGTGTTCAAATAGCCTCCAACAAGCGGGTTGAGAACCAGTGGCGGATTTAGCCATGTTTTATAGGTTCCCAGGAACCCAGTCGATTTGGAAAAAATTAGCAAGAACCTTGTATGATTTGGAAAAAATTAGTGAGAATCTAACAAAAGGAACCCATTGGAAAAAAATTCTGAATCCGTCACAGTTGAGAACAGCTGACTTCCTACTTCTCGCCGAACCCACCAAGATCCACCATTCTAGTGATCTTGGCTGACTTCCTACTTCTCACCGAACCCACCAAGGTCCACCCTTCTAGTGATCTTGGTCAAGATGTTTCTTTCCTCGATAATATTCTTGCATACATGGCTCATCCAACCATGCTCCTAATCATACAACTAATTTAACTTTCACATTTCACTATATAACAAATATTAACAAATTACGAGTGTATGAAAAAAAAGGAGACAATAAAATTTGATCGGGTCAAAAGAAATGTTAAAAAAAGGTATGAAGGTCAATCGCATCGATTTCACAAGTATTTGTAACCTCTTATACACGCATAGACCATGCGTAGTGGTAAGGGTGAATAATGTCTCACCTATGAGTGTTTTCCGTCACGTGTTATCCTAGTCAGCAAATGGGCGTTTTCACAAATGGGTGTAGGTGGGATGTGAGCATTATGTTAAAAGGGGTGTAAATAATTAAATAAATAAATAAACCATGAAAAAAAAGTGATTGGGCAATGAAAAAGATGAGGGTCCTAAGGAAAAGGATTTTATTTCCACCGAGCTAAAATAATATGTCGATGTCTCTAGTAAACTAAAGACATTATTTAATAGCTATTTTGCTTCAATTTTTCGCTACAAATCAAAACAAAAATTGAAGATTTAGTTATGATGAAAAATCTACTTGTATATCTTCATCCATGGATTCTTTATTCATACTCATTCAATTGGACGTATTGATCCAATTTTAAAATTTTGTTTCGCAATTTCATAATCCAAGTTTTCAGTTTTTAATTGACTTTGGATAAAAATCCCGAAAATTTCGATTTTCCTTGAATGTGTCATTGAAAGGTAAAGGATTTAATCCTTTAAATGAAATAAAACATGTGATTGGGCCAACAATATCTTCAAAATGGGGCTCTGGCGTTGTTTATACAACGCTTTTCGATTTTCTGGTTCAAAAACGTTGCGGGGGGCCGTGGCTCTCGTGTGGTTGGGCGTTGTTTTGCCCAAAAACGCCCAAATACATAACGACTACGGGTGATCTTACAAACATCTAAAAATTTATCAATAATTTCTTAATAATGAAAAGAAAATTAAAATACGACCTTTCTACATAAATCATATTCGTGTAACTTAAAAACAAAACGAATTAAAAGCTTTGATATTGAAATAAGAAATTAGCCGCACAAAAAAAATCTAGATTAAAATGCACGGATAGTCCCTATGGTTTGGTGAAATTTCACCTTTAGTCCATAACTTTTCAAAATTACACTCTTAGTCCCTGTGGTATGACAAGTTGTTACTCGGATAGTCCCCAAAGTGGATGAAGGTTACTCGGATAGTTCATGTGGTTTGACAAGTTGTTACTCGGATAGTCCCTGTGGTTTGACAAGTTGTTACTCGGATAGTCCTTGTCATTTCACACCCACTTAACCAGAAAAACTAACCTCCATTCGCTTTGGGGACTATCCGAGAAACAACTTGTCAAACCACAGAGACTAAGAGTGTAATTTTGAAAAATTAGGGACTAAAAGTGAAATTTCACCAAACCACATGGATTATCCGTGCATTTTTCTTAAATGCTTATACTTGTTATATAACATGTTACTTCGTTAGGGTGAGAGTGGTGGTCACCTCTTAAGTAGAGGTAAATTCTTCATCCAGCCAATCACATCTTGTCATGTCAATCTTTGTCTCTAAGTCCCCTTTTGCACTAAAACACAAGGGGTTTTCACCTATTTTGGGGAGAGGTAAACTATTTTTTTAAATATAAAAAACAAAAAAAAATTGTGATTGGTTGAAAAAAGTGAGCCCCACCATTATCGAAGTCTCTCTCTTCTTTCCCTATGCGGTGATTATACACCGATTCTTGACTCAATCACCGGGGTGGGGAGGGTCGGCGGCGGTGTTGCCGTGCGGTAATCGAGTTCACCGATGCCTTCCCTGCACCCACCCCATTCACCCTTATATCAATTATCAAGATAGAAATTTCAGAACTTCTTTTAGTCAAAATTAAATCTTTATGAAGGCCTTTAACAAAGGAGTGCAATATAAAACAGTTGAAGATAATAATGAGTTGTATACGGAAAATCTATAATGGAATTTGCCATGCCTTCTTACCACATATTTTCTCAAAAGCCTAGAAAAGGAGTATGACTCTGACTCCACCAAAATTAATAATCCATTTCAAATATCTATTTCAAGTCTTTTCATTCACAATCATTAACTTTATAACAAAAATCAAAACAACATATGAAATTTATGTTTAAGAAATACCAATATGATGAGATATAGGTGTCAAGACGATAGATAGTCAGGTAGCGAGTCGACACGAGCAGTGACGGACTCAAGCATTAGTTGCTAGATAGTCGGGTAGTGAGTCGACACGAGCAGTGACGGACTCAAGTATTAGTTGCTAGAGTCATATTCCTGTTAATCCCTGATTAATCGCTAGTTCTCACCTTACCGCAAGACTAACGATTACTGCAACACTGGTTATATGACACCGGTAAATTCTTTTGTGTGTTATACATTACTCAATACTCATTTTGTGTTATTTATGTATCTGACAGTCAGGTGACACTGACTCAATGAATTTTTTTATTTTTTTAAAACTGGTACCGTAGAAGTTACGAAGAAAAGTAATAAAATGGTGGAATTTAATCGTGGATCGGGATTTTTATACTCTTGTCGTTTGTATTGAGATCTCTAGCTAATTTAGTTGGATATCTAATAGGAAAGATGTTCCATGGTGTTTGTATGATCATGTTATGCGCTATATCGAGGTGGAGAAACATAATTGTCCATTCGTCCCAGAAAGTCCAATCTATGTCTTTGTCATTGCACTCCAATCGCTACAATAAACATAATTTAATTGGTTTACATGATCGTCTAATCTTAGGCCATACAATTTTTATGCAAGCTTTTTAAAGATGAATTATTTATTTATATCATTTGATGAATGTAACATACATCATGTAACAATATTTTATTTAAAGTGATACGGCTAGTTGTGCCATGTCTTTTTTAAATCTGTACTATTTTTTAATTTCTTTTATTTAAACAATATATTTATATGGTCAAAAGTATTTAGTAAAATGATTGAGAGGGTTGTTCGAGTATATGAAGCAAAGTCTAAGGAGAAGGTGTAGTTGGTGCAACGTCAAAAATGCAACAAGATTTGGTTATGAGACCACATCACACACCAACATTAACCAATCAGGTGTCGAGTGTAGTCCACGTCAATTGTAAACTTTGTTGATGTCCATCAACCAAACATATTTAACGACTAGACTCCACTAAAATCAACTAATATAGAACACACAAATATCTAAAACTTTGCTTTAAATTAATTATATTTGATATTCTTTATAAAATCAGAAGAATTGATTGTGTTCAATCAATGATCTATTTTAAGTAAATAATCACGAGAACCATATAACTATTTGTACGTTTACATACAGGCGTTGTAAATGAATCAAACGAACACGGATAATGTCTTGTTCCTGTTTGTTCGTTAAGGCTATAATAATGTGTTCACGAACGGTTCATGAACAGTTACCGAACAAGATTTTATGTTCGTGTTCGTTCATTAAATAAAGGAACGTGTTCACGAACGGTTCACGAACATAGATAAAATTAGCGAAGGCGACGGTGGCTAGAGGTGCACGGTGAGAGGGAGTGGCGCTAGACCTTGAAGCTATAATCGTTGAACGAAGGTCGATAGTATTTTCCGATGTGAATAATGAGAAAGAAAGTGGAGCGATGCATAAACAAGGTGGAGATAGGGTTTCCCATTTTATTTGTTTGGATAATGAGATGAATTAGAATTAAAGAATATAAATGTTAGGATCTGAGATGCTCTTAATATGCTTTGATGAGCAAGTATGAATGTAATTTTATAAACAACGCAAATTTGCGGAAATAAATGAGTATACAGGAGTGGAAAGTTATATCAAATTGTTTTCATTGATAATCAACAGATTACAAATACAGAAAGATTATACTAATTTCCCCTCGGCCTGATCACTCAACTTTATTGTTCGTACAAAAGGAATGAAGCGATGTGATGAAACATATCTCTAACAAGTGAGATATATTTATGCAAGTACTAAAGCTCTGTTGGCAATCAACTAATGTCACTTTGATAGTTACATCTAACGTTCCTAACAAGAAAAGATTCCTCATATGTTAGCAAACATCTGCGGAATATAACATCTGATTTATTACATCAAAACTCCGTTCTAAGCTAAATACTATTACACTGAATAAACTTATGTTCTTCAAACCTCTGTTGCTTTGTTTTAAACATCTGTTTAGCTAAAATAGATGTTTGGTCTTCATGATCAATGCTTTGCTTCAACAGGGCTTTGGCCATTGAACAGTGGTTTCTTCTTCTTCTTCTAACACTAGTTCCAAGGCTCATGAACAAGTCTTTGAAAGTCTTCAACAGATGTTCTGATTAGTGTTCAAGATTCACTATCTTTGGGAGGAGTGTGTATGATCTGCTGCTTATTTCTTGATCAGGAAGTCATGTTTTGGCTTTTGCAATCATTTGTTCTTTTGTAGGTCCAAAAATCCCCCCCTAGAACAAATGATGCCAAGTAGATGTTTATTAGATCAATTTTCATTCCTCGTCAGCTTCTCGCTGATTTGGCCTTTGAACTGTAATTCAAAGTTCATGGAGTAGCTATCTTCTGGATCCCTTTCAAGTGGAAGACTTATTAACTCTGCAGATCTGCATCTTTGAGCCCAAAGGCACAATTCATTAAGATATTTTGCACTTCCCTACTGGCCCTGAGCAGAGTTAACTCATGGGTTATCTTGTCAGTCTTCCATTTCAGAATTCTTTGACCAGGAGGTTTTGAAGGGACCAGAGTTATTGCAGATGAGTTTGGTAAGACAGGTCTTCCCAAAATTTGGCCAATCAGGTCTTCTAGATTTTGATCTAGATGAGCATACGTAAGTTCACATCTAATCCCTTCTTTTCTCAGTTCATATTGGTACTTCCTCATATCTATTGCATACATTGCTTTTTGCCTTTTTAGGTAGCTAATTACAATTGTGGGAATGTTCTTTGCAGTAGGAAGTTCTGAGGGATTAACCAAAGAGGGAAGTCTACCTCCTCATAGCTTGTCCTTTTAGGGACCGAGGGATCCTTTTCTCTTAGGAATTCAATCTTTTTGTAGTTTTCTAGGATTATTGGCTCATCCCATTTAGCCATGGACCTCATAGTCCCAAATTTTGCAGCAACCATCTCCTCTTTCATTCTTTTTAACTGGAGGGCCTTTTTGTCATTTGGCTTCTTTTATGTTTTCCAGTTTGGTGGAGTGGGCTTGAGATCAGGATTTTGCTTTAGCTTTTCAATCCTTAAAATTTCATCTAGAAGGGCTTTTGTTGACCATCCAGTGAATTGAGCTTTTAATGCTTTGTATGGATTATTCTTCAATGTATTCCATGTAGTCTTCCCTTAATGCCCTTCTCAGGTCAGGGTTGTTTACAGGACCTTGTGAAGCCTTTTTGCTGGCCTCTTTAGCAAAATCTTTCAACCTGTTCACTTTAGTGAACTTTTCAGATATAATTTGCTGAGCCTCTTTGTCTTCTTTCCCTTTGCTTCTTTTTGCTACAATCAGTTCTACCTGTTTAAGCTTTAGCTCCAAATACTCTTTGACATTTGTAGGCTTTGGAAGATCAAGCATAGATGGGAAGGAAAGTTAGCTTGGGTCATTTGTGGAATAGGAAGATTGTATCTCTTGTGACACAGTGTGAGAAGGTGGTTATAGATGTGGTGGTTGTTTGTGGAAGTGATGAGATGGGTGAGGCTTGGGGAGTTTCTTCATTATCTTCTTGGATGATGAATTCTGTTCTTCTTCCCCTGGTATATGGTGTGGGTGTTTTTGTTTATGGAGAAGGGTTATGAGTGGGTAGTTAGGTAAATCCTCAAGGTCTGTTGTGGTTTTGTGGTAAATGATGTTGTAGTAAATGTAACATCTGTTTGCACTTTTGTAGTGTCAAAAAATGTTTGGTGTGAAGGAGAAGATGGTGATAATGTTTGGTGTAGCAACAATGGTTATGGTTGGTTTTGATGGAACAGTGGAGGTTAGAACAGTGCTTTAAGAAGTCTGTCTTGCAGATTTTCTTCTTCCCGTGGGAGCATCTATTGAAGAACCTTGACTTTCTTGAATTCTTTTTCTTTCAAGAATCTGTTGCACTGTTAATATATCTTTAGCTTCCCTTGTATCTTTCCTCATTTCTTTTTCAACTGCATCTTGTTTGGCCTTTTTGGACGTAGAGGTGTCAGGCCTCTTTTGGGATTTTTTTACTTGACGAGGAAGCTTTCTCATACCCTCTCCACTCTCCCCCTTTTTGCATCATCTTCTGTGTATTTGGGGAGTTTTGGAGTAGCACTAGTGGTTTGAAGAAGGTGGTCTTTGATTGATGTGATCCCTATTTGAGTATCATTGTACCTAGCTTCAAGCATGTTTCTTATGAGTTCCATGTGCATGTTGTGGGTGGCATCTGCAGATTGCTTTTGAAGTTGAAGGTACATTTGTGCATGCACCCACATTTCTTTTACTATTTCTACATTGGTTGGTGGAGTTCTCAAGTTTTGCACCAAGGTGTCACACCCCGATTTTCGGTGGGCCCGGATGGGTACAATCGTGAAGGTTGGATAACAGTTATCACAATATAATAATATGCAGTGGAAGTATTGGATTAAAATTATTAAAATAAAGCTTGAATGTTTAAAAATATTACAAGCGTTCGATACAAGCCCACAAGCAAGATCTAAATAAGCAGAGCTTTAGAAATCATAGGCCTCAAGTATCAGGAGTGCAAATTCCTTAGCCTTCATTCTAGCCGACCCGTATTCCCAGCCTATTATAAGGTTCGGTACCTGTTGTTCAATCTTTTGAAAATACGTCAGTCAAAGCTGGTAAATGCAATTAACGGACTCTTTGGAAAAACAGTTTTTTGAAAAGAGTTTATACATATGGAACACCCGTAGGTGATCCTTTAAATATATATCTTGGGATTATTCTTGTTACGAGATTATATACTTGATTTACCCATTGGGTTGTCCGGACATGGTATCATTAACCCCCAATTATAATAATTATCAAGTAAATAGATTAAACCGTATTCTTACACTTCTGCGCAATCATAAGCGACTTACTTATGTAATAACCGCCCCAAGAGGCATAATTGCCATCCCAAGTTTACACTAAACTAAGTCAAGAATATTTACCTTTTTGCTAGCTTCCAATCAATAAGACTATATTTGGTGAAAAGCCGCAAGTCTAAGTATTATTTACCCAAGTCCGATTATCTGGGGGTACTATAGTCTGGAATGAACAGATTTATTATCTGTTAGAATGTATACGGGTCAAAGGTAATTCCTTTAGATATGGCCCGATACTTAAGAATAGGTTCGCTAGATTAAGCGTATACCGAATAGAATGTGGTTTAAACCCAACAAGTATTAGGACTTGTATGATATGGGAAAACTATGTACATTCTGGATTTTAAGATTAAAATGATAAAGTTAAACCCTTTTAGGTAAACTTATGTAAACTAGTTATGTAAGTCTATCCGTATGCGTATAAGCGATAACGGGTAACCGGATGAGTGCGTGTGATCGGATGGCAGAGGGAAAGGTGAGAATGAAGGGTCAAGTCACCTATTTATAGGTGACAGTGACAGCCTCAGTTGAATGGGTTAAGTCGGTAGGGAAGTGCAGGCGGTCGGATGGCTTTCCGGTCGAATGGCCATTCGATCGGATGACCATCCGATCGGATGGCCATTCGGACAGCCGATTCTCGCTTGCTAGTTTTCCGACTTTGGTTCGTTTTACGAGCGAGGTTAAGGGTTGCGTTGCGTATTGTTGTGAGTGATCATTATTATAGCATTATTATTCCTCTAGGTATCCAATAACAAGGCAACTTCGTGTTTCGGATTTGTGTTAAAACTAGTCTCTCGTTTATCAAGTATCAAAGCATAACAAGTGTCAAGTTTCTAGAATATACACATTGTTCACATATAAAGCATCACAAGAGTCAAGATTCACATCGTTCATATATGAGAAGCATCACCAAAAGCATCACATGATTCAAGAATCTGTTTAGACATATCGTTCACACATGTAATAAGCATCACAAGAATCTTCACATAGAGTAAAAGTTTCACATAGTTTAACACGGTTAAGATTAAATAGTCTCATCTTCATAATGATCGTTTGTCTCGAGAGTAAAAGCATCACAAGATAGGAAGTATGACGAGGCTTGCCGAGATAATAAAAGTATCGAAACGCTGGGAGTTACAGTATCCTCTCTTTTAGGAGATTTCGTCCCCGAAATCTAAGAGGAAGACTGCGCGAAGAGCTGTGGATACTTGGTTTTCATTTCACTCTCGAGTTCCCAAGTGAATTCGGCGCCGCGCTTTCCTTCCCATCGCACCTTAACTATGGAAATTTTGTTGCGCCTTAATCGCTTGGTACCTCGGTCCATGATTTCGACCGGTTTCTCCACAAAATGAAGGGTCTCATTTATTTGCAAGTCTTCGATGGGAACTTGAAGTTCCTCATCTGCTAAACACTTCCTGAGATTAGAAACATGGAATGTCGGATGTACGTTGCTAAGCTCTTGATGCAAATCGAGTCTGTAAGCCACCTTGCCAATCCTCTCAAGTATCTTGAAAGGACCTACATAGCGAGGGGCAAGCTTTCCCTTTTTACCAAAATGTTTCACTCCTTTCCAGGGAGATACTTTTGTGAGCATAGCTCTTTTGTCTGCTCCTAGCCTTGATAAAGTTATCGCGGATTTGAAGAACCTTATCCATTGTCTCTTGAATGATCTCAGGGCCAGTAAGTTGCTTGTCACCAATCTCATGCCAACTGAGAGTAGATCGGCACTTGCGATCGTATAAAGCTTCAAAAGGATCCATTTGAATAATGGAATGGTAGCTGTTGTTGTACGAGAACTCAATCAATGATAAATGTACATCCCAATTACCACCAAAGTCGATGACACAGGAACGGAGCATGTCCTCTAGGGTTTGAATAGTGCGTTCAGTCTATCCATCCGCTTGAGGATGAAAGGCTGTACTAAGATTCAAGTAAGAACCCTTAGCGGACTGAAAAGTTTGCCAAAGACGCAAAGTAAAACGACCATCGCGGTCGGAGATAATGTCAATGGGTATACCATGACGACATATGATTTCATCAGTGTAAATTCGAGCAAGTTTCTCCACTTTGAAATCTTCATGAATAGGAAGAAAGTGGGCTGATTTGGTCAAACGGTCGATGATTACCCATATACTATCATGACCGACAGGTGTACGAGGGAGTTTAGTTATGAAGTCCATAGAAATGCTATCCCATTTCCAAATATGGATTTCGGGTTGTTCGAGAAGACCCGAAGGACGTTGATGTTCAGCTTTAACCTTCGAGCAAGTGAGACATTTCGAGACGTACGCGACGATTTCCTTCTTCATACCAGGCCACCATCAGGACATACGCAAGTCATGGTACATCTTATCAGCACCAGGATGAATAGAATATCGGGATTTGTGAGCCTCATTCATAATGAGTTCACGAAGATTGTAGCGATCTGGCACCCAGATGCGATTGAGATAGTATTGAAGTCCATCAGACTTCGTTTCAAGTTGGTCAATAGAAGCACCTCGTATCTCAACGATTAGACTACCTTCGTTGGCTGACAAGTATTGAGCTTCACGGATACAGGCATGAAGATCGCTAGTGACCTGAAAATAGCAAATGCTACTAACATGAGTCTTACGACTAAGAGCATCGGCCACGACATTCGCCTTGCCAGGATGGTAGCGAATCTCGCAGTCATAGTCGTTAAGCAACTCTACCCATCGTCGCTGGCACGTATTCAGTTCCTTTTGGTTAAAGATGTGCTGCAGGCTCTTATGGTCAGTGAAAACCACACACTTAGTACCATATAGGTAGTGTCGACAGATCTTTAACGCAAAAACAACTGCGCCAAGCTCTAAATCATGGGTATTATAGTTTTTCTCATGTATTTTAAGCTGTCGGGAGGCATAAGCGATGACATTGTCTCGCTGCATGAGGACACAATCAAGACCACGGTTCGAGGCATCACAATATACCACGAATTCATTATTCCCATCAGGGAGGGCGAGTACAGGAGCGTTACAAAGCAGATTCTTATGAGTTTGGAAAGATTCCTCTTGCTCAAGACCCTAAGCAAAAGGTTTCTTTTTCTGAGTTAACGAAATGAGAGGAACGAAGATCTTTAAAAAGTCCAAGATGAATAGACGGTAATAACCCGCCAATCCCAAGAAGGAATGAATCTTAGATGCAGATTTAGGCGTACTCCAATTCTTCACTGCTTTGATTTTGGAAGGGTCAACATGGAGTCCTTGTTTGCTAACAACGTGCCCGAGAAATTGTACTTCATTAATCCAAAATTCGCAGTTAGAAAACTTTACGTATAAGCGTTCTCCACGTAAAAGTTCTATCATGAGGCGTAAATGTCGTTCATGATCAGGTCGGGTTTTCGAATAAATAAGAATATCATCAATAAAGACTATCACAAAATGATCCAAATAAGTTTTACAAACACGATTCATAAGGTCCATGAACACGGCGGGTGCGTTGGTCAAGCCAAAAGGCATAACCACGAACTCGTAGTGCCCATAACGGGTGCGAAAAGCAGTTGTGGGGATATCTTCTTCGAGAACACGGAGCTGATGATAACCAGATCGAAGGTCGATTTTAGAGAAACAACTTGCACCTTGTAATTGGTCAAAAAGGTAGTCGATACGAGGGAGAGGGCAACGATTCTTAATGGTGAGTTTATTAAGTTCACGGTAGTCGATGCACATGCGAAACGAACCATCTTTCTTCTTGACGAATAGCACTGGAGCACCCCAAGGTGAGGTACTTGGACGTATAAAACCTTTGTCGAGCAGTTCTTGCAGTTGACTAGATAATTCTTGCATCTCAGAGGGTGCAAGTCGGTAAGGAGCCTTGGCAACAGGAGTCGCACCAGGTATAAGATCGATATGAAAATCAACAGATCGAGGAGGAGGAAGACCAGGAAGATCTTCAGGAAAGACGTCAGGGAAATCGTGCACTACTGGAATATCATTTACGCTCTTTCCCTTGCCCTTTTGTTCCACTATGTGGGCCAATAAGGCAAAGTACTGTTTACGTAAGCGTTTATTCGCTTGAGTGCATGACATCAACTTCAGTCCTTTAGAAGGTCGGTCTCCATAGACGTGCAAAGTATCACCAGACGGGAGAGGTAAACGAACGTACTTCTCATGACAAACGATTTCAGCATGGTTCTTACGCAACCAATCCATGCCGACTATGATATCGAAGCTACCCAATTGCATGGGTATGAGATCAATAATGAAAACGTGATCGTTAAGAGTCAGGGAACAATCACGGAGAATAGAATAAACTAGAATAGACTTACCATCGGCAATCTCAACAGAGAACGACTTAGGTAGTTTAGAACGTGCACAGTTTAACAAAGATTCAAATTCTACGGACACAAAGCTTATGTCGGCACCAGTATCAAATAGTATCGAAGCGTAAAGATTATTAACAAGAAACATACCATTAATGACATTGTCACACCCCAACCGATGGCGGAAACATCGGTGCTTGGCACTGAGCGAAACAGATTGTCCAGAAGTTTCCATAACAATTATATTTATCAATTACTTAAAACATGTCCCATACCATGTCATAAAAGATAGTACAATTATTACAGACAAAATCTAGGCAAATAGTTCTGTTCCGACAACTCAGATTTCATTTGTAAAGACAACTATTTGTTGGCCTCTAAGACCTTATTCTAGCCTCGATTTCCTAGCAGATAAGCATCCTAAGTACCTGTCTCATACGTTAAAATAAGGTCAATACACATAGTGTAAAGGCGAGCATACAAGTTTGATAATAGCATATAGAGTTCGAATAGTTTACGCATAACCAGCACGTACACAGAGGAAAATGAAGCATGTTAGTTATCGACATGAACCTATCGAAACCAATGACTGCGGGTTGACTGCCCAAGGCGGTTCGTAATACATGATCACCACTGTAATCCATGCAAATAATTGTCCTTAACAACCCCCGAGTGAATGGGTGCTGAGTCCAAACTATAGTACTATCGTCGTTAAGGCAGGCAGCATTCCATGTGTAAACATAACAAACAAGCATTCATTAATTCACGTATAACATGCGGTAACGATTAGCGTTTAAAAGTATGGCATAGTGTGTTCGATGTGATTTTGAATAAGTAACGTATGTAACACCCAAAAGTGCGTAAAGCAAAAAGGGATCGTGTATACTCACAGCGGTTGATGGATTGAAGGGAGCGCTTAAGAGTATGGTTAGCCTAATTAGAACGATAGCACAATGATAAGTGACGCGTAAAACGAAAACAAGTGTTGGTGGGTCGAATGGAAGTTCGATCGGATGGTGGTCCAATTAGACAGCCGGTCGCTCGGATGGCAATCCATACGGACAGCGGTCCGATCGGACAGTAGTCCGGTCGGATGGTTGTTCGAGTGGATTGTTTCTCCCTTTGGGAAGGATGTGTTTGTGTATGATGGCTTGACTTTTGAAGTTTTTGTTGTAGTATTTTGAAAATATAGAAGTATCTCTACCTTTCAGGTCGGTCGGACGGTCGTTCGATTGGCCGGCAACCTGATTGGTTGGACACTTTAGTGAGAACAAGTTCACCGCAGGATGTCACTCGATCGGACAGCAGTTCGATCGGGCGACATTCCTAGTGCATTTGAACATGTTGAAAATCGTTTAAGTGTTAAGTCCAAGTATCTCATGATCCGAATGGTAGTTTGGTCGGATGGTAGTCCGATCGGACAGCGATTCGTTCAACACTCAGACTTCAGATAAAGTTGGTTAAATATGGGACCCAAGGTGTAAGCCGTTCGGATGGTCGGTCGCTCGGATGGCTATCCGTTCGGACAGTAGTCCGGTCGGATAGCACCCCGTCCTGGTCATTCTGTTCGTCTTTCACTTGGCCGTTTTGATTGTTTGTAGTTTTATCGAGACGTTTTGACAACGTGTTAACCAACAGAACCCCATCTTGACGCAAGTGGTCCGATCAATCAGGAATCACCCTAGTTCGACTAGTTAACCGGTTCAAGGCGGTTGTTCTTGGTTAACCCGAAATTGGTGGCCTCGTGAGTAGAATCCAGATCTCGAACTAGCACAACACTAAGAACGAGTAGAAGGCTAGATCAAGGTCTGATTCTATCATTTTTGAGGGCATTGAGTGTAAAAGAGTTGAAGGAAAGTTAGAAACCATCTTTCAATCCCTTTCTCACCATCAATGTGTCTAGATTTATGCAAGACCTTTGTTTATTTGTGTGGAAATCGGTTAGATCTAAGTTGTTCTTGGTGGATTGAGGCCAAAACATGAAGCTCTTCAAGAACACGTGCTGACGTCATCCTAGAACACCTTAAATCTTGATGATTTCACGGTTAAACGTTAAGATTTAAAAGATAGAAAGGTGTAGGAGTGCGTGTAGATTAAGGAAGTACAAGATTTAGGATGAGATCTTACTGGGATTGAGAGAAATAGAAGAAAAGGCGAGGAGCACGAGCTGTTCGGTCAGAGAGTTTCTAAAAGTGGAAAGAATGAAAGTGACAAGAGGTATTTATAGAGTTCCAAAAGAGGAAAGGGTTGGTCGGTCGGATGGCACCTCGTCCGGGTGGCAGCCCGGTTGGACGGCACCTCGACCGGATGGCAGCCCGGTCGGATGACAATCTGGTTGGCTGGCATCTGGTTCTAGTGTTCGGTGCGACAAGTTTTGATATTTCGATTGCGATTGCGAGTGATGCGAATGCGATAGAGTTTCCTATTCAAATTACTTTTAATCCCAACTACTCCTATCTCGCACTATCTCTTCTCCACCAATTATTATACTATATCTACATACAAGCATCCTTGTTTCGTATTCGTTCAGCGTTTGCGATTCGATTGCGATTGCGATTCGATTGATTACCACACATAACGTAAATAAACATGCACAAGTAACACATAAGGCACACACACACGTATAACATTAACCAAAAATGCGTAATTCGAGCTGCGAGCGCGATGTTGATTAGATTAGTTCGATTAGCGTTTAGATAACTTTATCACATTGTTACTTCCTATTGTTCATAGTCGTAAGGCGATTCGTAGCGATAAATATACATCGATTACTGCGATTATAATTAATTACTCCACATAATACAACTAATGTAAAACATAAAATAGACTAACTATCAGTCAAAGAAGTCAAAACAGAAATTGAACAAGGAGAGACAGATTGCAATTAGCAATCTTTTCTTCCTTTGGCTTCAATCTTGACTTTGACTTTGACTTTCGAAACACTGGGCTGTTACAGCCTCCCCTAGTTGAGGGAATTTCATCCCAAAATTATGCCAAAGCCATAACAAACAACTGCGGGTGCATCGCCCTCATGTCGCTTCCGAGTTCCCAAGTGAACCCTGCGCCTCGTTTTCCTTCCCATCGGACTTTCACAATAGGAATGCGTGAGCGTCTGAGCTGCTTGGTTTGGCGATCCATGATTTCGACAGGCTTCTCCACGAAGTGTAGTGTTTCGTTTATTTGGAGGTCATCGAGAGGTACAATTAAATCATGCTCAGCCAGACACTTTCGGAGGTTTGACACGTGGAAAGTCAGGTGGACATTACTAAATTCGTTCGGTAGTTCGAGTCTGTAGGCGACTTTTCCGATCCTTTCCAGAATCTTAAAAGGACCAACAAATTGAGGCGCTAGTTTCCCTTTCTTGCCGAATCGGACCACACCCTTCCAAGGTGATACCTTTAGGAGTACGTAGTCGCCAACGTCAAATTCAAGGGGCTTGCGTCGTCTATCGGCGTAACTTTTCTGTCGACTTCAAGCTTTCAGCAAGTTGTCTCGAATTTGGAGGACTTTGTCAGTCATTTCTTGTAATAGCTCAGGACCGGTTAATTACGAGTGACCAATCTCGTGCCATACAATAGGCGATCGACATCTTCTTCTGTATAATGCCTTGAATGGTGCCATCTGAATGCTGGAATGATAACTGTTGTTATACGAGAATTCGACTAACGGCATGTAAGTGTCCCAATTACCACTGAAATCTATGACACACGAACGGAGCATGTCTTCAAGAGTACGGATCGTTCTTTCAGTCTGACCGTCGGTTTGAGGGTGGAATGTGGTACTCAGATTAAGCATAGTACCGAGAAAAACTTGAAACGTTTCCCACAGTCGTGAGGTAAACCGAGCGTCACGGTCAGAGATGATGTCGTGAGGCATCCCATGATTACAAATTATCTCGTTGGTGTAGATTCGGGCTAATCGTTCTACCTTGTATTCTTCCCGTATTGGCAAAAGTGGGCTGATTTGGTTAAACGATCAACAACAACCCAGATGCTGTCGTGACCTGATGACGTGTGCGGAAGCTTTGTTATGAAGTCCATAGCTATACTCTCCCACTTCCACATAGGGATTGGGGGTTGCTCGAGTAAGCCAGAGGGCCTTTGATGTTCAGCCTTGACCCTTGCAAAAGTCAGGCACTTCCCCACGTAGAGAGCAATATCTCTTTTCATACCCGACCACCAGTACTTGTAGCGAAGATCCTGGTACAGTTTATCGACACCGGGATGAATAGAATGCCGGGATTTGTGGGCTTCGTCCATTAAAATCTTTCGCAAATCGGTCCGTTTAGGGATCCAAATTCGGTCCAGAAAATGAAATATCCCATTCGATTTATTCACAAGCTGAGCTCCATCGTGATAGATTCTCTCCTTCTTCAGAGTGCGTTCATTAAAACAGGCATGCTGGGCTTCGCGGATGAGAGTTTCGAGGTCGTGCTGGGCTTGAGTATTGTGAATGCTGAGCAAATAACTCCGTCTGCTAAGAGCGTCGGCAACGACATTTGCTTTGCCTGGGTGATAACGAATCTCACAGTCATAATCGTTGAGAAGTTCTACCCATCGGCGTTGACGCATATTAAGTTATTTCTGATCAAAGATATGTTGTAGGCTCCTATGATCGGTGAAGATCATACACTTGGTACCATACAGGTAGTGTCGCCAAATCTTTAACGCAAAAACAACCGCGCCTAGCTCGAGATCATGGGTTGTATAGTTCTTTTCGTGG
This sequence comes from Helianthus tuberosus, assembly GCA_030545235.1. Lineage (NCBI taxonomy): Eukaryota > Viridiplantae > Streptophyta > Magnoliopsida > Asterales > Asteraceae > Helianthus > Helianthus tuberosus. Next base: position 64,868,436 of record CM060417.1, on the reverse strand, counting down.
ATTTTGAGCTGACGAGATGCGTAAGCTATAACCTTCTCCCGTTGCATAAGAACACAGCCAAGACCAAGGTTGGAAGCATCACAATAGACAATGAAACCATCGTTTTCGTCAAGCAATGTGAGAACAGGAGCATTGCAGAGCATGTGCTTGAGGGTTTGGAAAGCAGACTCTTGTTCGGTTCCCCAAACAAAAGGCTTGTCTTTATGCGTGAGAGCGGTAAGCGGCACAGCGATCTTTGAGAATCCTTCGATAAATCATCGATAATAGCCCGCTAGTCCGAGAAATGAACGGACCTCAGACGGGTTCTTAGGTGTAATCCAACTCTTAACTGCTTCAATCTTCGCGGGATTGACGTGAATACCTTGACTATTTACGATGTGACCCAGAAACTGAACCTCCTCCAGCCAGAATTCACACTTGGAGAACTTGGCATAAAGTCGATTCCCCTGGAGTAGTTCGAGAACCAAACGTAGATGTTGCGCGTGTTCGGCTTTCGAATTGGAATAGATCAAGACATCGTCGATGAATACGATGACGAAACGGTCGAGATAAGGTTTACACATGTGATTCATCAGATCCATGAAAACCGCAGGTGCGTTGGTTAAACCAAAAGGCATAACAACGAATTTATAGTGGCCGTAACGAGTGCAAAAAACGGTTTTGGGTATATCCTCCTCTTGGATGCGTAGCTGATGATAGCCTGAGCGTAGATCGATTTTTGAGAAACATGTAGCGCCTTGTAGATGATCAAACAAATCGTCAATGCGGGGCAGGGGATAGCGGTTCTTGATGGTTAGCTTATTCAATTCCCGATAGTCGATGCATATCCTGAACGACCCATCCTTCTTTTTGATGAAAAGGACTGGCGTGCCCCAAGGAGAGGTGCTCGGGCGAATGAAGCCTTTCTCAAGTAATTCTTGAAGCTGGCTCGAGAGTTCTCGCATTTCGGATGGTGCGAGTCGGTAAGGAGCTTTGGCAACAGGATTGGCTCCAGGAATGAGGTCGATTCGGAAGTCGATATCACGACTTGGCGGGAGTCCTGGAAGATCATCAGGGAATACCTGAGGAAATTCGCGGACCACAGGAACGTCTTTTACTTCTGTCTTCCTTTTCTTTTCCTTCTCCGCTACTACAATGTTAGCTAAGAAGGCTCTGTATTCCTTGCGGAGATACTTGCTAGCTTGGACACATGACATGAGTTTGAGACCGTTCGAAGCAGTTTTGCCATAAACACATAATAAATCACCATTCGCGAGCGAGAATCGAATCATCTTATCGAATCACACAACTTCAGCATGGTTTTCGCGAAGAAAGTCCATGCGTACTATGACGTCAAAACTTCCGAGTTGCATCAGAATAAGGTCGATTGGGAAAATGTGATTGTTGAGCTCAAGAGTACAATCACGGATAACAGAATTAACGGCGACAATTCTTCCGGTGGCGACTTCAACATCGAATGTCGAGGGGAGATGGCAGCGCTTATGACTAAGGAGCTTCTCGAATTCAAACGATACAAAGCAGTTATCGGCTCCAGTATCAAACAAACATGAAGCATAAATACCATTCACAAGGAACGTACCATTGACCACGTTGTTGTCAGCCTGGGCTTGGCGCGCGTTGATGTTGAACGTTCTGGCGCGTCCGGCTTGCTGCTGCGGCTGTTGCTGCTGCGGCTGTTGCTGCTGATGAGGCTGCTGCTACTGGGGCTCTTGTTTCACCACCCTGTTTGGGCACATGTTCGCAAAAAGTGGTTGGGATCACCACATGCGAAGCAGACTCTGGCGTTGATCGCAGGTGCCTGAGCCGCTTGATGGCCTTGCGGGGCTGGGAGCAGAGCTTGATGAGCAGTGGCATGAGCTGCGGTGTTGCGGGGACCAGTACGGCAGTTGGCAGTGAAGTGGCCGTACATGTTGCAGTGAGCGCAGAAACGACAGGCGAGACCCACCGGGTGATGATAGGAACATGTCGGGCAAACCGGGTGGGGGCCTGTGTATGCACGTTTTGCAGGCGGTGCATAAGTAACTAGAGCTAGGCGGTGGTGAGACTGCTGCTGAGCCGGTACGGCTTGAAGTGGAGCAGCAGTGGTGGTGACAGCACAGTTCTTGTTGCTGGAGCTGCTGTTGTTGTTCTTCTTCCTGCGGCGTGAGGACTTGGACGGTTGAGCGGCGGCGGTTTCGGCGGTTGGTGCGGTGGTAGCTTGATGCAGAGACTTGGAAGCTTTATCCCAAAAACCAGCTTTTACCCACTTGTCGTTGATCTCGGCAGCAAGCAGGTAAGTTTCTTCGATCGTTGCTGTCTTTGCGGCATGAACAAAATCAGCAACACGGTCGGGTAGAGCTCGAATGTATTTCTTGATTGCCATATCAGACGTCTTCACTTGATCGGGGCAGATGATACTGAGCTGCTTAAAGCGAGCAGCCAGGGCAGCGTTGTCCCCATCCTGATGGCTTTCAACTCTTCCCAGGTTAGCTCATAAGCTGCATCATTCCCGCGTTTGTTTGTTTCGACCGTCCACCAGTCTAATGCGCGGGACTGGAAGACGCCGATAGCGTTTAGGGTATGGAGATTTTCAGGACAGCCGCTTTGGCGCAGAGTGACTTTGATGGAATCGAACCATTGAAACATAGCCGTTGGGCCATCTTCTACGGTGAATTCCTTTGGACCGCAAGCCTTGAACTGCTTGAAGCTGAAAGCAGTCTTGGTAGCAACTTTAGGAGCTTCGTTTCTAGACTCCTCAGACGATTTGCTGACGTTCTCGTAGATTTCACTCACGATCTGGGGCACAACCTTGGCCACTTGTTTAGCGTGGATGGCAACAAGGCGTTTGTCCCGTTGTTCTTGGCGAGTGAGTCGTGGATGTCGTGGTCCTGATGATGGTCCAGTTGACATTGTCTGCAATAGACATCGTCATAGGTCTCAGACACGTCATAATTGGATCTTACCTCACACGTCTAACACTTACTAAAGCTCATTAGCAAGCATAATCACGTAAACACATAGTCACAAATTCACATAAACACATAAGCACATAAGCACATAAACACATAAACACGTAGGGCACAGAACCACAGAAGCACATAAAGCACCTAGAGATACATAGAGTGTTCTGACTACCTCAGAATACAGGATCTCAACACCCAAAGTCTGCGAGTGTTTGAATGTAGCGATCGCGTTTAGCATAGCGATTAGTATAGTATAAGTGTTGAAGAAACACTAGATAAATGGTCGGAACCGAAATATCTAGGGGGTTTGAATCCGCATAAAAAGGTTAGCTCTCTCTCGATTGATTCAGTTGCAGCTGATCTTCTTCTCCGATGGCTCTGCAAAAAAGAGTACCGTTAGCCTCGCCAAGGGGAGAAGAGGGTTCTCTCCTTGACCCGACTCTGGTGTGAGAATAAGTATTGGTAATGAAGAAGAGAATGTATTTGAGGAGTGTGTGTGACTTGAATTCATACCTGGGTTGCTTCTCATATTTATAGCCGAGAGTCGTTTTAGGCGGGAAAACCCGTTAGTGAAAAGTTAACAGAAGATGCTAACCCCGTAAGCGGTTACATTTCCTTCCGTTTAAGTTCTTTGATCCGACGTGAGAGCACATGGATCGTGGTCTAGATCAAGGGCTGGGGATTTGCCACGTGTAATGTGATCAAGTGGAGATTATTCTCCAATTGCATGCCTTCGTTGTGATTTCAGGGGTGCCTATGGTGATGACACGTGTCCAGTCGGTTATAACCGTCTGGGTGGTGCACGATTGTATTTCTTCTAGAAGATTACTGCTGTAATCTAGTGTGGTATTTTATCGTGTGGAGACCACTGAATAATAAATCCAAATCTGGGTAGAATAATATCCAAGTCTGGATACTTAGGCGGAAGTATTGATCTCAGGATTTTTATCCTTTACTAATGGGGGAAGGCGCAAGGATTTATGTTTTCCTTTGGGCGCGCGACTATAGATTGCTGATTACTTTCTTCCTTTTGTAAGACCAGTGCACGGCCACGCAAGGTTAAAAGGTTAAAAAGCCAGGTTGTGGTATGGTCTCAAATACTTATTATGAGGTTTTTGGGACCTTACCCCTTCAAGTGTGTAGTATAACGAGCATCATAGCGTACGGCGTTTCCTTATGGTAGTAGCGATTTGTTAACGTTTTGAGATAGATAAGCAATGCGAGTTGTGTGTGTCGATCGAAGTGAAAGCAAAAAATCGAATAAGTCTCCAAAATTTAAACACATAAACAGGTAAATATGCATACAACACATAAAATCGACGAATCATCAGAGTCAGCAGTTGCGGGCTCAGAATCGAAACATATAAAAATCGAGAAATAGATTGTCTGCGGCTATTAGACATTGACTACCCAAAGCGATTCGACTATTCTCAAGGACTTGTCGTACACATTTTGACTTTCAGGATCGGGCCTCTGCCTCGATTCTTGGGCATCCGGCACACATCCCTCTAGTCATATCGTGAGTTCAGGTCGTTGGAGTCCGTCGAGTCTTTGGTGAGAGTTTTGTAAAACCATGAAGAAGTCGTCAAGGTTAGGGTTTCACCCCTGGATTAATAACTTCTTTCTTATTTTAAATAAAATGGAGGCGAAAATCCGCGCTAAAGTATGGATTTCACTCCTGGTTTAACGCGAATTCTCGCGTTTTATAGATAAACACAGATCAAACAAGCAATTTAATCGAGAGTTTGCGGTTTTCACACCTAACCTCGACTTAATCGCTTATTCATAGTTAAAAATTTGAGTGCAGTGATAGTGTAACGTAGGCGAGAATGGCGAAGAATAGCAGTAAGCTCATACATAATCCCTACCGGACATGCACGAGTCGGTCTATTGGGTCCTAACTATAGACTAGGTCTCTAAGACATCGACCTGGACTAGGTCGAGTCTTGCCTAATTCCCTATAGTTATGGCTCTGATACCAATCTGTCACACCCCAACCGATGGCGGAAACATCGGGGCATGGCACTGAGCGAAACAGATTGTCCAGAAGTTTCCATAACAATTATATTTATCAATTACTTAAAACAACATGTCCCATACCATGTCATAAAAGATAGTACAATTATTACAGACAAAATCTAGGCAAATAGTTCTGTTCCGACAACTCAGATTTCATTTGTACAGACAACTATTTGTTGGCCTCTAAGACCTTATTCTAGCCTCGATTTCCTAGCAGATAAGCATCCTAAGCACCTATCACATACGTTAAAATAAGGTCAATACACATAGTGTAAAGGCGTGTAGGATCGGTTTGCGACCCGAACGAGTCGTTCAGAAGAGATTTAGTCAGTTTCAGAGGCGGAAACTAAGAAACCGATTGCGAAACAGCTTGCGTATCACTTTAACACTGATTATATTGATCTACTATCGTTTACAATCAGTCTTCACACCGGCAGCACCTCGGTATGGAATTTCAGAAAACCGTTACAAAAGATTTAGCTTGAAGGCTATTTATAGTGGTGTTGATTTAGCTTGAAATGACATGCCACTTTCAAGGTAAATCTTGATTTAAGAAATGACACATGACACTTTCAAGGTAAATCTTGATTTAGCTTGAAATGACACATGACATTTTCAAGGGAAATCACCACTTTCAAGCTAAATTACATTAAACATACTCTAAAACCTCCTATACTTTCGTATACCAAGATCTAATCTAACAATTCTAATTTGAGACTCGACATAAGACGAAGACGATAGATGAATGCACCAACAGACTCCCCCTCAGATGTTGACGAGTCTTAAATGTCGAGTATTCTCAATCTTCAGTCTTTATCGGTCTTTTTCTTTATTAGCATATACCAGGATCTTCTCTTTGGCTCTAACCTCGTCAGACTCCCCCTTTCATCATGATGGGATCGCCATCTGGAATTAGCTATCACCTTGAGATCAATCCCTGGCTTTAATTCTGTTTAGCTCAACTCCTGCACACATTTTCTCACCACCACATAAGTTTTTACTTAAAAACAATAAGAAAAACTTACTGGAAATAGTTAGATCAAGTTCAAATTAATGACCCTGATTAACTAATCAAACTTCTTTCTCAAATCAAATATTTCAATTCATTACACACTCCCAAACCAGTTCATCTTATTTAGCACTTGGAATTTTGAATATCAGCTTTCCAACATCAGTTGTCAAAAATCTTTTTGAATTTTTCAAAATTTATGCTAAAACACACTAAAATCTTTTTGGATTTTTGATAACACAAGAATGCAATAAAGAAATATTTACAAACAATATTTTTGTGAGTTTGTGTAAGAGGATCATATCAGTTTTTGAGATCAATCACTAGCACCGTTAAGCTTTAAACATTTTAAGCTCTAAACGATTCACGTTGATTGACGATATTGTTGTCCACTTAAACTCAATCTAAAAACTTTCAATCTGCTTACCGATACTTTAAGATATATTAAGATAGCACTAAGTTCTTATGGACCCCACGATCTCAGCATATCCCCTCATCATGCAATACACTAACTCAAGTAATGCCTTTAAACTTTTATCAACTGTGATTTGTGCGAAAACAAAGCAGAATGTTTAAACATTAACAATCAGGTCGATACTTCCGTATACGCAGAGAAAGTCCAATGTTTAAACAAAATAAGAAAATAAAAATAAGTTGAAGTTGTTTAGGCTTTAACCACCAGGTCGATACTCCCGTATACGCAGAGGTGATCCAAAGCTTAAACGAAACACCAAAGAAAATAAAGCAGAACATTTAGGCAACAACATCCAGGTCGATACTCACGTATACGCAGAGGATGTCCGATGCTTAAACAAAATAAAGAAATAAAACAAGTTTAAATCTTTGCAAAATAAAATGCACAATCACAGTGACTTTTCAGCAAAGTTGTGAAAATTCACAAACTTAACCAGTTTTTATGCTTTTGGCATTCAGCAATTACTGAGTAGGCACACAATCAAGAAGGACAAAACTAAGTACTATGCTTTTGACCATGTTTCCCACTAGAACTAGGCTTTTTCATTTAGGTTTGTATCGTTATCGCAAATCTACTAGTCTAGCTGAGCCTACCGTCACATCTTTAGTGAGACCGTTTATCACTTTTAGACTTTCCATTTCTTTAGCATGCTGTGACAGTCCAACTGATCTACTATCATTTCCTCTTTTTTACAACAAAACTCATTTTTGCATTTTTATCATGTTTTTGGCTTTTTCAAATTTTCAAATGTTTTTGGATTTTCTAAAAATTTACTCCCCCTAAAATGCAAACACATTTTAGGAAATTTGAAAACAAACTGTACAAGTAATATGACAACTGATATCGAATCACTTCAATTCGCCATCCACTTGGCATAAACAATCAGAACTCCCCCTCACAACAAACTATTTTCCCATTATGATCTCAAAACACTTAAGTTTGTTTTAATCAAAATGGTTTTTCCGGAAAATAAGTTTTGTTGACAAATTTTAACCATTTGTGGGTTAGGGGATAAACTCATCATTTTGTTTCTCAACCACTTGTAGAAAATCATATACAACTTAATGTCCCTGATTTACCACTTTTAAGATCAATCCAAACAAGAATTTTCAACCAATCATCATCTGTTGGTTGAATTTTTAAGGTGCCGATTCCTACTCCTCGCTTACAAACCTGGGAGTTCCGGCAAGTCCTGCAAAAACTTCTTAAACATTTTATACAAACATGATAAAGAATGATGCCGATTCATGATCCACGATTACCAACTTGGGATCTCCGGCAAGTCAGGTTTTTTCATTTAAACAGATTCACCCAAGCCTGACGGTCCTTGGGTGATTTTGAATTCTTGTTCAACAATGATGGAAAATTTGCATCATCCATTGTTAAACCTGAATTCTCCATTTTTACCTCAACCAATGGCTCCTCTGGTTTTGACGAACCAGAATCATTGCCTGCACATGGCTTGTCTGGCTTTGACCTGTCAGATTCATCGCCTGAAGGTGGCTTGTCTGACTTTGATACGTCAGATTCATCGCCGACCATTTTCTTCTTTTTCTTATCTTCTTTCGTCCTCAGATTTGTATCCGATGAATTCGTCTTGCTTGACTTTGCCATCGAGGAAGTTGATTCATCAGAACTCTTATTTTTACCAACAGATGAACCCGAGGACAAGATCTTCTCGAGATACTCTCTCGCCTTCTTTCTCTTCTTCCTTAGTCTGTCTTTTTTCCCCTGAGAAAGCTTCACTTTCTTTTCTTGAACTTTAGGTTCTTGAACCTTCTGTTCTTTGGGCTTGACGTTGACTGGAATCTTTACCTGCTTCTGAGATTCAGCCCTCGATCTTCCATTTGATCTCCTTAGGCAATCTCTGACAATGTGACCTTTGATATTGCAGTTAAAGCATCTTCTCGTCTCATAATTCCAACTTTGGCAGTTAACAGCAATGTGTCCTTGATAACCACATCGGTAACACACTCTGTTATCGTACCAATCACCATTTTCAGTCCAAACATTCAGATCATCACACTGTTTGGCTTGGTGATAATCCTTGCTCCTCTTGTTTGCTGGATTTGACTTTTGAGCACTGTGGTTTGACCTGCACCACTTATTGCCAACAATTTTAGAGTTTTGATTTTCCAGTTTTTGGGGTTTTTTATCACGATTGGATGATTGAACTGATGAGCTTTTATTTTCTTTTTGAACATTTTTCGATTTTTTATCCTTTTGTTTTTGTTCCACATTCTTCTTTACAGGTTTTTGCGTTGAGCATTCACCTTTCTCAGTTGATTGTGGAACAGTTTCTTGAAACTTTTCTTTTAATTTCAAAAACAATTTTTGTTTTTCAAATTTTTTATTTTCATCATCAGATTTCTCATCGCAATCTTCAACTTTGACTTTGTCAAAGTTTGTGACACCGTCACTTATTGGAACAGAATTTAAAGGTTTTGGGCAAGGAATAGTTGAAGTATTCACAAAAACCTTCAACTTTTCTTCCCATTCATTGATTTTCTGTTGAGCACATTCTGCCTCTTTCTCAAGTCGAATAATCTTTTCAAGATGAGAATTGATTTCAATTTGTTTTTCAAGATTGTTTTTACCAAACATATCTCTCTCATCTTCTAAAATTTTTATTTGACTTTGAAAAACTTTTTCAATCTTCGATTTTTCATTTTCAAAATCTTTTTCTTTTTCTTTCAAAATTTTGTTTTCTAATGTCAAACTGTCCAAACCACTCAACAGTTTGTCATTTTCAGATTTCAACTTCTCAAAATTTTCCTGCAAAACAAAAATTTGTTTATCATCAAATTGCTTCTCATCTTTCAACTTCTTGATCTCTAATGTCAATTTTTCCACATCCTTCAAGATTTTGTCATTGTCAGTATTAAAGTTGTCACACTTGGAGCATACTGATTCAACATTTTCACAGTTTAAGCATTTTCCAGGAATCTTTTCATCATCAGCTTTCTTCTCGACCTTCAAAGCTGGAATTTTTTCAACCTGTTTCTTCTCAACTTGAACATTTTTATCATCACTCTCTTCATCTGATGACTGATCAAAGATAGTTGCATTTGTTTCAATCTTTTTCTTTGATACTGATTCAGAATTCGAAGTTCCAAGTTTCTTAGATTCTTCTTTAGCTTTCTCCTTTTTCTTGGCTTCTCTTTCCAAACACTTTCTTATTCTTTCACTCCAATAACCATCATCCATGTTTTCGGTAAACAATGAACTGTATCACCTTGTAAGAATATACCTGGCGACACAAACAAACAAAACAAACAATCAGTTTAAACGAACAAAATACGTAAAAATTTGTCGATTGAATTGATCTAGGACTCGTGTCAAAGACTCGCGGACTGACTAAACTCCAAATCGTGTAAACTGAGTGAATAGGCCACAAAAAAAATTGATCTTTAAAATTCTGATGACTTAAACTATAAACGGGCTACAATTTGATTTGGGCTTGATTCCGAACTGTCAATTAACACTTGAGCTTTGAGATTGAGCCGATGAAAGCAGTGGACTGACAACACCTTTTTTTTATTTCTTTATTTCTGATTTTTATTGTAACACAATGTCCACTTCATCTACAAACAACAATCCACTTCTCATAAATTCTATTGTGCCGATAGATCCACTAAACCGACAATTTACAAAAATCACATTCCAACTGACACAACCATGTGATTTCTTTTCCACTTGTATAACCAAGACACTTTATCAAATTTGTGATCCCAATTCACAAACGCCTGACTCACAACCACATGAAATCACTTGCAAACCAACAACTTTGTTTAAAGTTTTCCACAACCCAATGCACTTTTCACATAAAATAGATTTGTGACTCTATTTTTTTTTTATAAAATATGGTCGACAAATTCTATTGTTCACATGCAAACATTTATGGCTGACAAGCTTTGATCAAAATATTAAACTTTGATAGTCTGTTGTCTAACTTTGATCAGGTCACATGCCATCTTGATAAGATAGAAACTGACACCCTTTAATTCACCACACAAGGTAGTTGGATCTCAAATGTAGTGGGCGGCATATACTTTGATACTTGGGCTGGAAACTTTTGACTTTCAAACAAATGATAATTGGCTGATAATATGTAGTTTTTCAATACAAACTGATTGAGTCAAAATGTATAGGACATATCACATGCTGGACATTATGATTCTGATAACCTCGAGCAAAATGACACAAGACACAAGATTTCTTTTTCAATGAATTCTATAGCACCGATAATGAGTGACACCTGAAACGTTCACATGCAACTGTTTCAAGTGATAAGATTGGCTGATGATAATCACGTGGTAGACACTATTGACAAATCAAGCAAAATTATCACTATGTTTCAAGCGAAATCTCAAATATTTTCAAGCGAAAACTACGTGATTATCAAGCGAAATCTGCAAATTGTGAACTTTCAAGCGAAATTTTTAACTAATCTCAAGCGAAATCTGCATGACATCATCAAATCGATCTGATTATGGTCTGATTGAACGTGTAAATGATCAAATTAAGTTCCGAAACTTTCAAGGGTTTGTTAAAACATCATTACGCACGTTATGTGAAAGTTTTAGCCAATTTTAACCATAAAAATTTGTTCAATTTTGAAAGAAGGTGTAGAAAATCATAAAAAGTGACAAAAACGAGCTGTTTTGGCGAAATCTCTTCCTCCTGAGCTCTGATACCACTTGTAGGATCGGTTAGCTTGCGTATCACTTTAACACTGATTATATTGATATACTATCGTTAACAATCAGTCCTCACACCGGCAGCACCTCGGTATGGAATTTCAGAAAACCGTTACAAAAGATTTAGCTTGAAGGCTATTTATAGTGGTGTTGATTTAGCTTGAAATGACATGCCACTTTCAAGGTAAATCTTGATTTAGCTTGAAATGACACATGACACTTTCAAGGTAAATCTTGATTTAGCTTGAAATGACACATGACATTTTCAAGGGAAATCACCACTTTCAAGCTAAATTACATTAAACATACTCTAAAACCTCCTATACTTTCGTATACCAAGATCTAATCTAACAATTCTAATCTGAGACTCGACATAAGACGAAGACGACAGATGAATGCACCAACAAGGCGAGCATACAAGTTTGATAATAGCATATAGAGTTCGAATAGTTTATGCATAACCAGCACGTACACAGAGGAAAACGAAGCATATTAGTTATCGACATGAACCTATCGATACCAATGACTGCGGGTTGACTGCCCAAGGCAGTTCGTAATACATTATCACCACTGTAATCCATGCAAATAATTGTCCTTAACAACCCCCGAGTGAACGGGTGCTGAGTCCAAACTATGGTACTATTGTCGTTAAGGCAGGTAGACAACATTCCATGTGTAAACATAACAAACAAGCATTCATTAATTCACGTATAACATGCGGTAACGGTTAGCATTTAAAAGTATTGCGTAGTGTGTTCGATGTGATTTTGAATAAGTAACGTATGTAACACCCAAAAGTGCGTAAAGCAAAAAGGGATCGAGTATACTCACAGCGGTTGATGGATTGAAGGGAGCACTTGAGAGTATGGTTAGCCTGATTAGAACGATATCACAATGATAAGTGACACGTAAAACGAAAACAAGTGTTGGTGGGTCGAATGGCAGTTCGATCGGATGGTGGTCCGATTGGACAGCCGGTCGCTCGGGTGGTAATCCATTCGGACAGCGGTCCGGTCGGACAGCGGTCCGGTCGGACAGCGGTCCGGTCGGACAGCGGTCCGGTCGGACAGCGGTCCGGTCGGATGGCTGTTCGAGTGCATTGTTTCTCCCTTTGGGAAGGATGTGTTTGTGTATGATGGCCTGACTTTTGAAGTTTTTGTTGTAGTATTTTGAAAATATAGAAGTATCTCTACCTTTCAGGTCGGTCGAACGGTCGTTCGATCGGCCGGTAACCCGATTGGTTGGACACTTTAGTGAGAACAAGTTCACCGCAAGATGTCACTCGATCGGACAGCAGTTCGATCGGGCGACATTCCTGGTGCATTTGAACATGTTGAAAATCTTTTAAGTGTTAAGTCCAAGTATCTCATGATCCGAATGGTAGTTCGTTCGGATGGTAGTCCGATCAGACAGTGATTCGTTCAACACTCAGATTTCAGATAAAGTTGGTTAAGTGTGGGACCCAAGGTGTAAGCCGTTGGGATGGCCGGTCGCTCGGATGGTTGTCCGTTCGGACAGTAGTCCGGTCGGATAGCACCCCGTCCTGGTCATTCCGTTCGTCTTTCACTTGGCCGTTTTGATTGTTTGTAGTTTTATCGAGACGTTTTAACAACGTGTTAACCAACAGAACCCCATCTTGACCCAAGTGGTCCGATCAAACAGGAATCACCCTAGTTCGACTAGTTAACCGGTTCAAGGCGGTTTTTCTTGGTTAACCCGAAATCGGTGGCCTCGTGAGTAGAATCCAGATCTCGAACTAGCACAACACTAAGAACGAGTAGAAGGCTAGATCAAGGTCTGATTCTATCGGTTTTAAGGGCATTGAGTGTAAAAGAGATGAAGGAAAGTTAGAAACCATCTTTCAATCCCTTTCTCACCATGAATGTGTCTAGATCTATGCAAGACCTTTGTTTATTTGTGTGGAAATCGGTTAGATCTAAGTTGTTCTTGGTGGATTGAGGCCAAAACATGAAGCTCTTCAAGAACACGTGCTGACGTCATCCTAGAACACCTTAAATCTTGATGATTTCACGGTTAAAAGTTAAGATTTAAAAGATAGAAAGGTGTAGGAGTGCGTGTAGATTAAGGAAGTACAAGATTTAGGACGAGATCTTACCAGGATTGAGAGAAATCGAAGAAAAGGTGAGGAGCACGAGCTGTTCGGTCAGAGAGTTTCCAAAAGTGGAAAGAATGAAAGTGACAGGAGGTATTTATAGAGTTCCAAAAGAGGAAAGGGTTGGTCGGTCGGATGGCACCTCGTCCGGGTGGCAGCCCGGTCGGACGGCACCTCGACCGGATGGCAGCCCGGTCGGATGACAATCCGATTGGCTGGCATCTGGTTCGAGTGTTCGGTGCGACAAGTTTTGATATTTCGATTGCGATTACGAGTGATGCGAATGCGATAGAGTTTCCTATTCAAATTACTTTTAATCCCAACTACTCCTATCTCGCACTATCTCTTCTCCACCAATTATTATACTATATCTACATACAAGCATCCTTGTTTCGTATTCGTTCAGCATTTGCGATTCGATTGCGATTGAGTTCGATTGCGATTCGATTGATTACCACACATAACGTAAATAAACATGCACAAGTAACACATAAGGCACACACACACGTATAACATTAACCAAAAATGCGTAATTCGAGTTGCGAGCGTGATGTTGATTAGATTAGTTCGATTAGCGTTTAGATAACTTTATCGCATTATTACTTCCTATTGTTCACAGTCTTAAGGCGATTCGTAGTGATAAATATACATCGATTACTGCGATTATAATTAATTACTCCACATAATACAACTAACGTAAAACATAAAATAGACTAACTATCAGTCAAAGAAGTCAAAACAGAAATTGAACAAGGAGAGACAGATTTCAATTAGAAATCTTTTCTTCCTTTGGCTTCAATCTAGACTTTGACTTTCGAAACACTGGGGTGTTACGGACATCATTGTTGTTACGCGCCTGATTCGCGTTGATGTTGAACGCTCGTCCTCGAGAGGCTTGCTGTTGCTCCTGATTCATCTGGGGACATTGGGGACGGAGATGAGTGGTGTCCCCACACTTGTAGCAAGCTCGCGCGTTGTTTGCTGGTTTGGGGTTCTGCTGAGCTGCCTGAGCTGGTGGTGCTTGCTGAACTTGATTGGCTTGACGGCAGTAAGGGGCTGTATGGCCATAGCGATTGCATGAGGTACACTGGCTACAAGTTGCATTGACAGGGTGATGATAGTTGCAAGTTGCACACTTGGGATGAACCCCAGTGTATGACTTCTTGGTGTATTCTAGAGCAGGAGGGTTGGGAGTAGCAGCAGGCACAATAGCATTGCAAGCAGGGTTTTGAGACTTTCGTTTCTTACCCTTGTTGCCACTGGGTTGCTGCATGATCTGGTAGCTGGTTTCGAGGGGGCAGATGTGCCAAACTGTTTGTCGCGAACCCGGTTGTTGTTCAGACTTGCTACTAGTCGGTAAACTTCTTCGATAGAGTCGAGCTGAGCTGTTCAATGGCATCACGCATAGCAGGAGGTAACCCATGAATGTACTTCATGATCATGCGTTTGGGAGTAGACACTAAGTGAGGTACGGTTATGCAGAGTTGCTTGAAACGGGTTGTATAAGCCAGATTGTCATCACCAACTTATTTCAGATGCCATAATTCGTCCTCAAGTTTCTGCTGCTCATGAGGAGGGCAGAATTCGAGCATCATCAGTTCCCTAACCTCGGGCCATGGTAAAGCATAAGCTTCATCACTGGAGCGGATGTTTCTCTCATTGATCTACCATTCCAAAGCTCTGCCTTGGAAAACACCAGTTGCACTCCTAGTTTTTAGATGCTCAGGGCACTCACTGTTGATGAAAGTAACTTCTATGTTGTCGAACCATTCCAGCATTGCAGTCACCCCATCACTGCCCGTGAAAGGCTTAGGGTTGCAAGAGATAAAGTGTTTGTAGTTGAAGCTCACAGGCTTAGGCTGGACCGCTTTCGAGTCAACAGAGGAGGGAGGAGTGTTTGATCCTTGGATTTCAGTGACAATCTTGGGAATAATACGTGCGATCTGGTTGGCCATAAAAGACATTATCTTCTTCTGGGTGTTGGCCTTTGACCTCTTGTGTGGGTTGGAAAGTCGGCTCGATGACATCTAAGGATCCAAGAAAGGATCGAGTGAGACTAGATCATAATGTTTCGTTTAATAATATAGTTTCACGATTATGTAACATAGCATAAAGTTTCACATGATCACATAAAAGGCTCAGGTTGGTTCACACATCACAAAACGTTTAACAGGTTTCACATAGTTTAATCAAGACTTCCACGTAGTATAATATGAATGAATAAAGCATCATAAATTTAGTTTGTTCCCGAAAGATTACTATTATTGTTTTAGATTGCGGAGACAGTGCGATTCGTGTAAACCACAGGATTGTTTCGGGTAGGGAACGTCGACTAAACCAAGGTCAATCGAGTCCCTTTTCGAATTAAGGTAATGTGCTTTGGCCTACTAGACAAATACGCTCATCGATGTTAGTCCTACGATATTTGTCCTTTCGGTTACTACACGTTATTAATCGATTGGAAAATTCGAGACTTTGGCGAGACTGAAAATCAGAGAGTGGGACTAGTTATCAAGATGCGAGTTTCACCTCTAACTTGGTAACATTGTACCCTAATATGGCTGGTACTTATCAGAAGATAAGACCACTAGAATAAGAGATGGAAATTTCCTTCAAGGTTTGGATATCACTCCTAACTTGAGGGTAAATTTTGTGCAAAATACAAGTATAGCTGAATGAAAGTCGCCATCAAAGGCGGGAATCACCCATGTTTCGATGAGTCGTTTCGATTTTGTTACAAGAATGTCTTCAAAGCGTGTATTGTGTTAGCCTTAGGAAAGGCATGTATATTTTACCAATCAAGAAGAGTTTGCTAGGAAGCATGTAAGGTAGAATGCATAAGTTTTAAACAACGAATAAGAGACGAAGTTCCTAGAACTATAGACTAGGGCAAAGCATTCCTACTTATTCCTAATTCCCTATAGTTATGGCTCTGATACCAGTCTGTCACATCTCAACCGATGGCGAAAACACCGGGGCGCGGCACTAAGCGAATCAGATTGCTTAAAAGAATCCATAACACTATTTGTTTCGATATAGATTAATTAGATTTCATAACAAGCATCAAAATGTCATACACAAATTAACCAAATTAAATTGTATCAAAACATAGATCAAAGTTTCAACATGTTTCAGAATAATTGTCTTCCTAAGATGAGTTTCTAAGTATCATCCTAGCTTGATTTCTTCACGTCCAAACTTATCAACCTGCAACATGTATTAAAATACAATCAACAAAAATGTTGGTGAGTATACAAGTTTGAATACATAGCATAATAGTTTAAACGTATAAAAACTCATATCCAACATGAACAAGATATCACAAGTTTCAACATACTAGTTAACGTGGTTCATATGATAACCCAAGTCTCCAACGCGTTAACGTGCCTTTCCTACTTCGTCGCAACGAAGAGAAGGTAAAAGAATCAAAACTTAACAATACTCCCCAAGACTCAAAGAGCAGTGCGTTACCCTATAGCGCTATAATTGTTAAGGTAGGCTACATATAAGAATCAAACGTTCACATAGCAAAAAAGTCTCAAGTATCACAAGTATCGTGTTTTCATGTTTAATGCGGATAGAGTGTGTTTCAAATAAGTTTCAAGTGTCAAGTGTTTGATATTGAATACATGTTGCATCCCAAAAGTGTTTAAAAAAAGGGATCGAGTATACTCACAGTGGGTGCTTAGAATCCTAAACACAGTAGAATTGGATCGAAGGGAGCGCTGGATCAGCATGCGTGCGGGAACAGAGCATAAGTCCTCTAAGTGCTGACCCGGTCGGGAACAGAGTGTCGAATGGTGCAAAAATCGAGTTAAAGTGTTTGACTGACTATCCGAACGGATGGTCATCCGGACGGGTGGTCATCCGGGCGGATGGCCATTCGAACAATGGGTGTTTGTGAACTGTTAAAGTTTTTGATATTTTGATTATAGTGTTCTGTAAAAACAAACAACAATTGTTATCATAGGCAGATCATCTGGACGGATGGTCATCCGGACGGATGGCCATTCGAACAGATGGTTACTGTGTAAAGTTTCGTAAAATTTATAAGTAAAACATTTTGAGTTTAACAGAGACGTCGTGACAACGTGTCGAACAACGGGAATACACCAAACCCAGCTCATTCGATCGGATGGGTATCACCCCAATGGACAGACGAGCTGTTCTTGGTTAGATTTCATGTTTGACCCGTTAATCGTTCCATCTTTTCGGTGGAAATCAGTTTTCAAGCCGACTCTCGACTAAAGAACGAGTCGAGACTCTATTTGAGTCCGATTTCACCGATGCTTTGTATAAAAGTTGAAGAAAAGTTCAGAAACAAGTTGTAAAACGTGAAGTTTATCAGATCCGAGCCGAAAACATGTGAAATTCCGTTAGATCTGGTATAAAAGTGTGATAATCCTATAGATCTTGTATGA
This sequence comes from Helianthus tuberosus, assembly GCA_030545235.1. NCBI lineage: Eukaryota > Viridiplantae > Streptophyta > Magnoliopsida > Asterales > Asteraceae > Helianthus > Helianthus tuberosus. The sequence goes on along the minus strand of CM060417.1, from coordinate 64,850,757 downwards.
AGTTGTGAAAATCCACTAGATCTAGCACCAATCTTGGTTAAATGGTGCTCCACCACAGTTTGCATAAGCAACCGAGTGGAAACCACCTTCAAGAGGTCCAAATCAGTTGGTTTTCGGGAAAAAGTTGAAGTGTTCGTGTGATTTTGATTAAGAATATGGTGTAGAAGTAATTAAAGATGAAGGTTGTACAAGATTTGAGGAGAAATACTTAAGAAATGGCCTTGAATCACGATTAAAGTGACTGAGAGTGACTTGAGTGCGTGTGATCGGATGGCAGAGGGAAAGGTGAGAAAGAAGGGTTAAGTCACCTATTTATAGGTGACAGTGACAGCCTCAGTCGAATGGGTTAAGTCGGTGGGGAAGTGCAGGCGGTCGGATGGCTTTATAGTCGAATGGCCATCCGATCGGATGGTCATCCAAGCGGATGGTCATCCGATCGGATGTCCATTCGGACAGCTGATTCTCGCTTGCTAGTTTTCCGAATTTGGTTCATTTTACGAGCGAGGTTAAGCGTTGCGTTGCGTATTGTTGTGAGTGATCATTATTATAGCATTATTATTCCTCTAGGTATCCAATAACAAGGGCAACTTCGTGTTTCGAATTTATGTTAAAACTAGTCTCTCGTTTATCAAGTATCAAAGCATAACAAGTGTCAAGTTTCTAGAATATACACATTGTTCACATATAAAGCATCACAAGAGTAAATATTCACATCTTTCATATATAGAGTATCACAAGAGTCAAGATTCACATCGTTCATATATGAGAAGCATCACCAAAAGTATCACATGAGTCAAGAATCTGTTTAGACATATCGTTCACACATGTAATAAGCATCACAAGAATCTTAACATAGAGTAAAAGTTTCACATAGTTTAACAAGATTAAGATCAAATAGTCTCATCTTCATTATGATCATTTGTCTCGAGAGTAAAAGCATCACAAGACAGGAAGTATGATGAGTCTTGCCGAGATAATAAAAGTATCGAAATGTTGGGCGTTACAGTCTTATTTACTAGTTTTAATTACACAAGAACCAGTAGACCGAGTAAATTCAAAAGAGATTTATTTGCTTGATTGCTAACGGTCCTTCGACTAATTTGTCTTCACCCAATAGAGTTGGCACCTTTAGTCCTTCTCCTCAGTTGGAGTTTCCAGGACACGTCTTATTTGACGTTTTAATTATATGCACTTCTCCTTAGTTGGAGATTTGGTATACGCCTCAATATAGTACAGCGTATACGGCTCAATATAGTACACCGTTTAAAATATACCCTTTCTCCTTATCGGGATATTTGGGGATACGCCTCAATATAGTACAGTGTATATGATACGGCTCAATAGAGTACACCGTTTAAAAATATACCCTTTCTCCTTATGGGGAGATTCGGGGATACGCCTCAATAAAGTACAACGTATATGATACGGCTCAATAAAGTACACCGTTTAAAAATATACCCTTTCTTCTTATGGGGAGATTCGGGGATACGCCTTAATAAAGTACAGCGTATATGATACGGCTCAATATAGTACACTGTTTAAATATATGCCCCTCTCCTTATCGGGAGATTTGGGGATACGCCTCAATAAATACAGCGTATTTGATACGGCTCAATAAAGTACACCGTTTAAAATATACCTTTTCTCCTTATGGGGAGATTCGGGATATGTCATCTCATATTTGGACGAAAATTCGCACTTTTTCAACCACTCATTGGTGGGAACATGTGCTTTTGGCCTTTGTCTATCGTGCAATCAAGAGGTCTGTTTGATGGGGTAGGAGCAATAAATGTGACTTTCATATCATTTGAAGGAAAAATCATAAAGTGGGTTCTATAAAATCAATGATTTTTCTTATGCCAGTAATATCCCCAAAATATATTAGATGCTTACTATTAGCCGATATCCGTACAATATGGCCGTTGGGAGATCTTAGTGGTTCCATGCATTAAACCGTCATACTAGCCAGGCATGAAAGCAATCTATGGGACACACTAAGATACTGCTAATTATTATATGGCCCTTTTATCAAACTAAGTTTGGCATTCGTAGTTGCTAAAAATCAATGAAATAAAAATCATTGTCGTATTCCTGTTGGAGAAAATTGCTGGCGAGAGTTGTCGAATTTATATAATATAATATATACCCAGAAGGGTTTGAATTAATCGAGCTCGAAGATTCGAAATTATATGCTTTAAGCATGAATCAGAAGAAGTGATTACTTTTTCTGCTTATTCTCTAGAATGAGAGAACATTTGAATCAAAGAATAGAAATTTGGTGCAAAGTGCACATATATCTTTGCCATGATACGGTTTTCCATAATTGTTGTTGTTTCAATCAGATGGTGAGATATCACCGGAATATCTATCAAATATGATAGACTTTAGATACATGATATTAGGATATCACAAGAATATCAAAAGATATATCATCAGGTGACGAGGTTTATCATCCTCGTATCGGAGTCATCGTCTCCAAAACATATGTAGTTCACCATATGGAACTTCAAGCTACTCAATGGTAGAGATCCTCGAGTCCATTACCCATTATAGTTTCTTCAAATGGTCTGCGACATCTTGGTTGTATAAAATCAATTACTACTATATAGATTAAGAGTAGTCTTATATTCAGGTCTAGACTCGGAGTTTTAAAAAAATTTGCATTTGTGATATTTGAGATTAGACACAAAAGGCTAGTGTCAAATTCACTCAAATTATAGCTCTGATACCAATCTGTCACACCCCAATTTCCAGTGGGCCCGGATGGGTACAATCGTGACGATTGGATAACAGTTATCACAATATAATAATATCCAGCGGAAGTATTGGATTAAAATTATTAAAATAAAGCTTGAATGTATAAAAATATTACAAGCGTTAGGTACAAGCCCACAGGCAGGATCTAAATAAACAGAGCTTTAGAAATCATAGGCCTCAAGCATCAGGAGTGCAAATTCCTTAGCCTTCATTCTAGCCTACCCGTATTCCCAGCCTATTATAAGGTTCAGTACCTACTGTTCAATCTTTTGAAAATACGTCAGCTAAAGCTGGTAAATACAATTAACTGACTCTTTAGAAAAATAGTTTTTCGAAAAGAGTTTATACATATGGAACACCCGTAGGTGATCCTTTAAATATATATCTTGGGATTATTCTTGTTACGAGATTATATACTTGATTTACCCATTGGGTTGTCCGGACATGGTATCATTAACCCCCAATTATAATAATTATCAAGTAAACGGATTAAACCGTATTCTTACACTTTTGCGCAATCATAGGCGACTTACTTATGTAATAACTGCCCCAAGAGGCATAATTGCCATCCCAAGTTTACACTAAACTAAGTCAAGAGTATTTACCTTTTTGCTAGCTTCCAATCAACAAGACTATATTTGGCGAAAAGCCGCAAGTCTAAGTATTATTGACCCAAGTCCGATTATCCGTGGGTACTATAGTCTGGAATGAACAGATTTATTATCTGTTAGAATGTATACGGGTTAAAGGTGGTTCCTTTAGATATGACCCGATACTTAAGAATAGGTTTGCTAGATTAAGCGTATACCGAATAGAATGTGGTTTAAACCCAACAAGTATTAGGACTTGTATGATATGGGTAAACTATGTACATTCTGGATTTTAAGATTAAAACGATAAGGTTAAACCCTTTTCGGTAAACTTATGTAAACTAGTTACGTAAGTCTATCTGTATGCGTATAAGCGATAACGGGTAACCGGATGAGTCATGAACAAGTTCCATATGCCAATACACTTTAAACAAGTTATAATATTAGTAGGATATCAACTTGTATGCCCGTTAAGGTTTTAAAATCAAACTATGCCTTATAAGGGCATTTTGGTAATTTTACAACTTATAAAAGGAGCTTGCAAGTAAACTGATGTCATGGTCATAAACATTCTGTAAAAGTGGTTTAGTTATGATATCATATCAGTAGGTTATCAAATATATGTGTGGTTGATGCTCTAAGACCAGGCTATGCACCGAAGGGGCATTTTGGTCATTTCACACATAGTTTTGAGAATTTATTTGGGATTCTGAGTTCACAACTTATAACTACTGTAAAAATATTTAAAATGGTTTATAAAATCAGTAGGTAACAAGTCTTGGTTCATAAATATGGTTTAAAAGCATACTATGCGCCTAAATGGCGTTAATGTCGTTAAATGACGATTAATACGATGGTTTATGAAATCTGATGTTATGACCAGTTTTGAATAGTTAAAATATTTTAATTGTCATAACATATCAGTAAGCAAAAGGTTTGGGTTCGAACATTATGCTTAAAACCCATTTTATGTGCCATAAGGGAATTATCGTCATTTATCGACATTGTATACGAATTTGAAGTTAAACTTAGTTTACAATCTGACTTAGCATCCCAAATAATCCTAATTATAATATCATATCAGTAGGTAATGAGTTTTATGCTAAAATTATGTTTAAAACTCATTTTGGGTGTAAAAGGGCATTTTAGTCCTTTTAAAAGCATAGTTTACGCTTATATGCATAAACTCAGTTTATGACCAGATTATAATCATCAAAATATTCTAAACATGTTTGCTTATCAGTACATAACTCATTTGCATGCTCATTTATATTTAAAACCTTATTTTTAAACAAAAGGGCATATTAGTCAAAGTACGGCATAATAATGGAACATGCGCATAAACTCAGATTACTAGTCCGATCGTGTAATATAACCTTATAGGGTTATACTACATTATATTACGATCATAACGGAACCTAAAATCAGTAGCATACTAGTCTATTTCGGTTTATAACCAAAAGTCAACGCAGAAGTCAAACTTCGTGACTTTCGGTTGCGAACCGACCCTAAAACTGGAATTGACGAGCCGAACATGTTTACACATGTTCTAATAATTATTACTGTGATAAAACATATTTTAAAACACTTCTAAACCCATATCGTAATTATTTTGAAAACTGACCCGTTGACTTTTTAAAACAATATTATGTTGACTCGTCAATTAACCAAGCAAACGTGATTCTTAGGAGGTGCCCTTTTGAGGGATTAACACCTACTTAATTACGATCACGTAGCCATGTTCGTTGCGAACAATGGCTTGACCGTTTAAGGTCTAACTAAAAGTCAAAGCGTTTATGGTAAACGCTTGACTTTTCGGCGTTAAGAGCCTAATAAAAGAACTAGTCACGAAAGGAACACTCACAAGTGGTCCTTGGGACTGAATAGGACTCAGAGGTATGCTCCCAATGGCTCAGGAAATCCCACAAGAGAATGAAAGAAAGAAATATGGAAAGGTGCAAGTGAAAGTGGTGGAAGAACACTCCTATTTATAGTGTTTGGAGAGTTTGTGGATGATTGCCAAGTGTTTTAGGGATTTAATAGGATGATTACAAGTGTATACCAGGTATTTGAATCAGTATACAAGTCCCTAGTTTTAGTTAAATGGTTTATGTCTAAGAGTGGTGACCAAGGAACATCAAAACAACCATTAAAAACAACAGCCTGCTGCTGTTTGGTTCTAGCGGCCCGCGTAAGGGAAGCCTGCTGGGCTCGCGGCCCACGAGGCAGCCCAATCCGGGCAACAACTTTGGCAGATGGTCACGTTTGGTCCCTGTTACTTTTACTCACAAACAAAAATATATTAGTTGCTGTTTGTTGTTTAGGCGGCCCGCGAGAAGGGCAGCCCATTATTGGTCGCGGTCCGTGAAGCTTAGAAGCCCAGCCAAACATCTTTCAAAAATGACAGTTTGGACCCTGCAATCTTTTATGTTCATATTGAACTTTCATAGTTGACAAAATGGCACATTATGTTCTAACTCCTCATATCACGTTAATATAAGGTATAAAAACTCTAATGGCCAATCTTAGGCATGCTCGGGAGTACGATCGAGCATTACGGAGTTCCCGGTTCGTATAAAAGGTTACTCAAAAACATAGTTTCATATGTTAACGCTTTTAGTCCTTTTAACGCACAAAGTTGTGCGTAATATTGTTTAACGACATAAAAGCCTTATATAGCCTATATTAGGCATTCCCGAGAGTATTATCGAACATCACGATGCTCCGGGTTCGTTAAAAGATCACTCAGAGGTAAGAATTAACATGTTGACGCTTTTAACCCTCCGTTACCGAAAATTTTGAGTTTATTTTTTCTGTTAAGTTGAGGATATTTTGATGAAACTGGCAAATATAAAACCATAGGGACGATTTTGGCAATTTACTCAAACCCTTTTTAATTTCTTTTATTTAATTTTTTTGTTACATATGTAATAAAAAAGAATATACATGGAGTTTCTTACTAACTGGAATCAAAGAATTAGTAGATCTGTTCAGCCCAAAATGGTAATGGGCTTGGGTTATGAGCTTATAATCTATAATCTGATGGATACTAGGCGCTGTGCGTATCGACCCTTGTAGTGATGTAGATAACGCGTTAAGTATCCCGCCTGGGCACCCACGAATGATATAAATACTACTGTTGCTTTGGCTTTACTCACGTCAGTGGCATTTTTAGAAAAAAAAATAATAGTTTTGTCACATAATTTTTATAAATTTTCATCCAAATCACTAACTCAGTTTAGTTTTTCTGTTAAAGTGAAGGATGTTTTAAATTTTATAAATTAAGACAGAAATTAATTTACAGCTTCTTTATATAAATCAGTTTTATAAAGAGAAAACGTCATTGGTGTGCAACACATAACAATCGATTACAACTTTTAGTATTTATCAGTTGTAGAGATAGAAAAAAATTGTAAAATGTTACATATTTTTTAAATGTGTTGAGCACCTAGAAAATGTGTTGGTAGAAATAAAATATTTATTTAATTAAGATTATGAGTTTAACGCCCTGCTTTTCCGCACTTTCCCTAATTAGAAAACTTGCCGTATATTTCTACTTTCGGAAATCCGTCTCCTTTGTAATCATAATTCATTTCAAGCCATTGTAAATTCGAGACTTTGGTTGTAGTAAAAAAAAATTTGATCTTTTATATGAAATTCATGTTGTTTATACTTAATGCATACTTATGAAGATTAACTCGCAAACAACTACCATGTGTTCGTGATTCTTAAACAAACATTTGGTCACATTTTGCAAGACGCAAATTCATGTTCTTTACGCTCATTTGATACCTCAAGTCACGTGTCGTACATACTTGTTATATTGGTTTGTTACACATACTTATGCATAACATATTTTTTTTACTCTTACTTTAATTCATGTTTAATATACCTTTGGGCCTTGATACATGTTCAATACACACTAGACATTGTAGGACATGTTAACCATATATAAAATACATCTTATTTATACATTTTACATCATTTAAACAACAAAAATATATAAAAGCTGCCAAAAAGCCCTTGCAATTCAGCCATATATTGCTGAATTATCTCTCTTTTTTATTGCTTAAACTCTCACCTACGTGTATTAAATGCCAACCCAACTTAACCCTAACCATTCCCTCTATAAATATCACTTATAACCAGCCTCCCTACCACTTTTGCAACACCAAAACACTCTCAAACTCTCTCCAAATCACAGCTGATTCCATAAGTTCGAGTAGAAATACCAACATTCACAAAAGTGAGCATAACTCACTCATTTCTTATCCAATTCACTCGATTCTTTTTCCTAATTCTTTGTATCGACCTTAGCTACGTTTCCATTGGTTTTCCCTGGAAAACCAGGCCCTGGAATGTCGCCAAAAGGGCTCCAAAGTTGACTGATTTTTCTGTTCTTGATTCAAACTTTGATAAACTTGATTAAACTTGAGGAAACTCATCTCAAACCTATGTCCTTATGCTTATAACCACATCTATGGTTAGTTAGGATTAAAAACAAGGTTGAGACACATGTAAAATCAGAGGTGCAAACCTCACAAACTTTATGTTTTGGTCAAGGGTTTAAACCCACAAGTGATGTTCAAGCCTTAAGCTTGATGAATGTGTGATTTAGGATTAGCTTGGGCTATCCTACTTGAAAATCCACACATTGCTTGATGTTTTCTCTTAGATTAGTTGTTCTTATTCCATTATTACTTGTAAGTTCATGACCCTCCTTGAATGTTCATAACATCAAGTGTAGTGGTGAACATCTAGAGGTACCTAAATGGAAGACTTGTTCTTCCTACCTCCTACATGACTTCCATGATACAAAGAGGTTCCTAAATGGTGGATTTATCCTCCTACCTCCTACTTGACCTATATGATATAATATACACTACATACTACTTATATGTATATTCCAAATAATCGAACCTTTGATGACGAATTTATGTTCATTTGTCAAGGTGTTTGATTACATCATCTAAAACATTATGTGTTAAAGATGATTACTTTTTCATATGTACTTTCCATATTCCTTTTAAATTCCGAATCTCGACTCTAAACATACCTTGAACTTTAACCCTTAAACATTTGTCCTCCCAATCTCATAGACTCGTCAACACTTGGATAATCGGAAGAATTAGCAATATTGTGAGTATACTTGACCCATTTTACCGTTTTCACACTTTTGGGTGTAACATGTTTTTATATACAAAACACACTTAGTATACATATTCTTATGCAAATACATAAACAAACAATCCAATACATGCTTACTATTTGTTATGCTTGATTCGTGTTTTCTGGGTGATTCTTATGTGATGAACTTGTCATTAGCTTCGTACAAGCCTCCACTTAACATGTATAGCGCTATAGGAGTAACGCACCACCCGTGAACGAGAGGTCATGTTAGGTTTATTCATTCATACTTGCGTAAACAGAGGGTTGACTTGTAAATCGCATGTCAATTTATACGTTTATCTTGATAACTAGGTTTGCCATGTGGATTGTTCCTTATCATTTTTATACTTATATACTACGCACCAAACTTGTATGCTCTTTTGTATTGAACTACACTTTTAAAACATGTTGCAGGTCTAGCACTGACGTTGGTGATGCATGGAATCTAGTAGGATGCTTAGATACACACTTTAAATTTGTATTCTTATTGTATTGTATTTCATCATTTATGTTGTAATTGTTTCAAATCTTTGTAATTGACTCTTTAGAAATGAAATGAAATGAAAATTTATTATTTAAATACTTGTCACAAATAGTGTTATGAAGTCTCTTGCAATCTTTTTCGTCTCACTCCGATGTTTCCGCCATCGGTTGGGGTGTGACAGATTGGTATCAGAGCCATAACTATAGGGAATTAGGAAAATTGCCATGCTTTTAACCTAGTCTATAGTTAAGCACCAAATTCGACCATACTTGCTTCACATGCTACTTTTATGAAATATTTTTATGTGCTATTCTTGAAATGTCTCTTACGTGTTATTTTCTTGAAATGTTTTATGTGCTTATACTTGTTATTATTATTTCGAACATACGTCTTTTTACTCGTTTATACTAAAACTCGAAATCACTCGTATCATACCAACGAGACGAATTCACCAAAATAGGCGTGAAACCCAAAATTTGGTGAACGACTTTCAATCCACCTATTCTCTTTACACGAAATTCGCCACCAAGTTAGGAGTGAGATCCTCACCTTGATGGAGAATTTCCATTTTCAAATTCTAGTGGACCCTCGTCAAAGCATTGAAATTAAATTTTTGACCCGACGAGTACCAACCACACTTAGGGTACGAAATCGTCAAGTTAGGGGTGAAACCCGCACCTTGCCGACTAGTTCCACTCCTCGATTTTTCATCAATCTCGCCAAGTCTCGAAATTTCGATTGATTTGGGGACATGTAGTAACCAGAAGGGTGAATACCGTTAACCGACATGTCGGCGAGAGTATTCCACCTATTAGGCCAAAGCATGCTTCTCAAATTCAAAAGACTTTTCGACCACTTTGGTTAGTCAAAGTTCCGTTTAGGAACCATCCAAGTTTAACCAAACCTATATTTTTCTATTATCAATCTTATGTAATGCAATCTTTCAAATTCAAATCTATTTTTGAGATTATTCCTTACACACACATTATACTAAATCTCCTAATACATTTATACGTTATGCACATGCATGATTTCAAAACGGCACTCAAATTTTATTTACATTCCTTGTAACACCAAAATAGAGACATATCATCAAGATAGGAGTTATTTCCTTACCTTGACGATTAACTCCGCTCCTTTCTTTTCTTAAAACGACCTCACCAACGGGTTAGGGGTGTTTCCCTTATCTAGGTGATCCTTACCAAAATTTTCCTTCAAAAGGACTTTATTATGCAAACACGATCTAGTTTAATACCTAAATCGTTTATCGTTTGTCAAAATCCCTACTTATGCAAATTTCAAAATTTATTGTTTTATCAAACGTATTCCTTATTCCATAATCTATTTCACGTAAATCACATGCGCGAAATACTTAGTCACACCACCAACGTTTTGCTTCCCGATTTTCAAAATACAACGAAATGCTACCCATCAACTTAATCGGTCTAATGAATCTCTTGCCCACAAATTTCATACTCGACGTAATCACTAAAACGCACTCACATTGTATCATTATACTAAGGACTTTCATCCTCAATCGAAAATCAAACCAACATATCTCACATTCCTATGAGATCTTATAGTTATTATAGGATCGTTTTACTAAAACTACTTTCAATGTTCATAAATCATTTTACTAAAACACTTTTCAACGATCACTAAGTTCAATATGCTAAATTTCTTTTAAGAATCAACGTTTTCACGAGAACTTCCAAATTTTAAATTTCTTATTTTAATGCAAGATCCTTTGAAATGATGCAAACTTATTATTTATAAAGAACTTTTTATACACCACTCAATATGTCATTTAAATTCAAAACACGTGGGCAAGAAAACTTCATAGGAACCGACAATTTTCAACGTATGTAATTTCTTTTAAAACAAGAGTAGCATTTCCGTTCTTTTACAAAGTACATCTCACATAATCAATAGATGCTTTACATACTTTTGACATCCACAAACTAGATTCTACATTACAAGTCAAACTCAATCTATTTTGATTTGATAAACTCAACGTTTTGCTCAAACAACTATACGTGCATATCATCGTACATGTTTTAGTCAATACCTCACGACAATTTCACTTAAACCGCTCGTTTTTACATACTCAACCTTTTGATCGTTTTTATATGCTTAAATTCGTTATGTTTCAAATAATACTATATACGCAATCATTATTATTCGTACTTGCACTCATACACATACTCATAACAATACATTTTATGCTTATACTTATACTCATATTCATATTCATACCCATACGTTTTATGCTCATATTTGTACTCATATTCATATTCATACCCATACGTTATATGTTCATACTTTTACTCACATGCGTATTCATACTTAAACTTATACTTATGCTCATACTTTTATTCATACTCATAATTCATACATTCGTACCTATGCGCGAGCGAAACCCGAGGGATTCGCTTACGTTGGTCTCATACATACTAAAACGTAAATATACATTCTTATACATACTCATTTTTATTTTCAAATTATATGTACCCTGATTCATACACAACTAGTACAAGCTATGCGGATCATGCGACGATCAATACAATCACGGGTGCACACGGGATTATAGTGATAGGCGTATGAGGACCATAGAGTGTACTACTGTGTATGGTAAGACACGGAACGTAACATGACGCGAATAACGAAACGGACGTAACGTGGTCAAAACATGGTGGATACGCCGCTGGTACTTCCTATATATAAGTGTTTTCACCATGTTACCAAACTTTCGTAAAACGTCCCATGAGAAATTCGGTGTTTTGCTGACCTTTTAGACCTAATACAAACTTTAACAACTCACAAACGCATTATATCCAATTATCCATGACGAGACCTTATTCTCAACACTCATATTCACATTGTATCCAACCTCAAACCATTCTTGTACTTGCATTCACCTACTAGATCGTTCGTCCACTCTCATACCTCCGTTGTTCCCAGTTATTCTTTGGTTTTTATACAAACCTCATTTACAAGAAATTGGTTTAAACGCTCGAAACCTAAAATACTTTTGCTTTTAAAGCTTTCTTACAACCTACGAAGCGACCACACTTTTCATCAAAATGCATACCATTTTATACGAAAGTTTTCTTTCTTAGATAGCATATTTTAAAATACCTCTCCATTTGGATTATTTAAACTTGTTTAAGCCCACTATGCCTATACACACATACACGTTTTACTTATGATTAATGTCTCAAAACTTATTTTGAACAAACTCTTTTCATAACCCTATCCCTTTGTTCCTCAACGATTTTATACATCCTTCCCAACACGTCTCAAACTTCAAAATCTCAATTTTAGTCAATCATTCTTTTTAACCAAAATGCCTTTTTCAAAGTCTTCCTCTTGAATAAATTTCGGGACGAAATTTCCTAAAGGAGGGGAGACTGTAACGCCCTGCTTTTCCGCACTTTCCCTAATTAGAAAACTTGTCGTATATTTCTACTTTCGGAAATTCGTCTCCTTTGTAATCATAATTCATTTCAAGCCATTGTAAATTCGAGACTTCGGTTGTAGTAAAAAATTGATCTTTTATATGAAATTCATGTTGTTTATACTTAATGCATACTTACGAAGATTAAGTCGCAAACAACTGTCGTGTGTTCGTGATTCTTAAACAAACATTTGGTCACATTTTGCAAGACGCAAATTCATGTTCTTTATGCTTATTTGATACCTCAAGTCACATGCCGTATATACTTGTTATATTGGTTTGTTACACATACTTATGCATAACATATTTTTTTTTACTCTTAGTTTAATTCATGTTTAATATACCTTTGGGCCTTGATACATGTTCAATACACACTAGACATTGTAGGACATGTTAACCATATATAAAATACATCTTATTTATACATTTTACATCATTTAAACAAAAAAAAAGCTGCCAAACAGCCCTTGCAATTCAGCCATATATTGCTGAATTATCTCTCTTTTTTATTGCTTAAACTCTCACCTACTTGTATTAAATGCAAACTCAACTTAACCCTAATCCTTCCCCCTATAAATATCACTTATAACCAGCCTCCCTACCACTTTTGCAACACTAAAACACTCTCAAACTCTCTCCAAATCGCAGCTGATTCCATAAGTTCGAGTAGAAATACCAACATTCACAAAAATGAGCATAACTCACTCATTTCTTATCTGATTCACTCGATTCTTTTTCCTACTTCTTTGTATCGACCTTAGCTACGTTTACATTAGTTTTCCCTGGAAAACCAGGCCCTGGAATGTCGCCAAAAGGGCTCCAAAGTTGACTGATTTTTCTGTTCTTGATTCAAACTTTGATAAACTTGAGGAAACTCATCTCAAACCTATGTCCTTATGCTTGTAACCACATCTATGGTTAGTTAGGCTTAAAAACAAAGTTGAGACATGTAAAATCAGAGGTGCAAACCTCACAAACTTTCTGTTTTGGTCAAGGGTTTAAACCCACAAGTGATGTTCAAGCCTTAAGCTTGATGAATGTGTGATTTAGGATTAGCTTGGGCTATCCTACTTGAAAATCCACACATTGCTTGATGTTTTCTCTTAGATTAGTTGTTCTTATTCCATTATTACTTGTAAGTTCATGACCCTCCTTGAATATTCATAATATCAAGTGTAGTAGTGAACATCTAGAGGTACCTAAATGGAAGACTTGTTCTTCCTACCTCCTACATGACTTCCATGATACAAAAAGGTTGCTAAATGGTGGATTTATCCTCCTACCTCCTACTTGACCTATATGATATAATATACACTACATACTACTTATATGTATATTCCAAATAATCGAACCTTTGATGACGAATTTATGTTCATTTGTTAAGGTGTTTGATTACATCATCTAAAACATTATGTGTTAAAGATGATTACTTTTGCATATGTACTTTCCATATTCCTTTTAAATTCCGAATCTCGACTCTAAACATACCTTGAACTTTAACCCTTATACATTTGTCCTCCCAATCTCATACACTCGTCAACACTTGGATAATCGGAAGAATTAGCAATATTGTGAGTATACTTGACCCATTTTACTGTTTTCACACTTTTGGGTGTAACATGTTTTTATATACAAAACACACTTAGTATACATATTCTTATGCAAATACACAAACAAACAATCCAATACATGCTTAATATTTGTTATGCTTGATTCGTGTTTTCTGGGCGATTCTTATGTAATGAACTTGTCATTAGCTTCGTACAAGCCTCCACTTAACATGTATAGCGCTATAGGAGTAACGCACCACCCGTGAACAAGAGATCATGTTAGGTTTATTCATTCATACTTGCGTAAACAGAGGGTTGATTTGTAAATCGCATGCCAGTTTATACATTTATCTTGATAACTAGGTTTGCCATGTGGATTGTTCCTTATCATTTTTATACTTATATACTACGCACCAAACTTGTATGCTCCCCAATACTTTTGTATTGAACTACAATTTTAAAATATGTTGCAGGTCTAGCAATGACGTTGGTGATGCATGGAATCTAGTAGGATGCTTAGATACACACTTTAAATTTGGATTCTTATCGTATTGTATTTCATCATTTATGTTGTAATTGTTTCAAATCTTTGTAATTGACTCTTTAGAAATGAAATGAAAATTTATTATTTAAATACTTGTCACAAATAACCAACTGGGGTAGCCCAGTTGGCCACCGACACCCACCTCTTCCCAAAGGTACCGGGTTCGAGTCTTGGGTGTGGCATATGTCGCCCAGGGTAAGAACTCGGCATGGGGAAGTCACCGCGGAGCTAGCTTGGTCGGGTAGCGGCTCCCGGAGTGAGATCACTCCGGCGGTTGGGAGGACCGTGCACTATCCCCCCTACTTGTCACAAATAGTGTTATAAAGTCTCTTGCAATCTATTTCGTCTCACTCCGATGTTGACGCCATCGGTTGGGGTGTGACAATGAGGGTAATTAACTAATACTTATTCTGAGTGGCTTGAGTAAAGAAACTTTTGGTTCATAGCATTATAATTACAATGGGGGGGGGGGGGGCATTGGCTTCTGTTTTTTCTTAGGAGCGAATTTAAAAGAGTTGAAAATGAATTACAAACTTGGTACATATGATAAGATTTTTTTATTTGACATTTTTCAATAAGGTCACCAGCATTTTAGTTTTATAAAATTTAGAGGTTTAAGTAGATTTTATTTTTATAAAACTGATCTATATAAAAAATAGAAATTAATTTCTGTCTTAGTTTATAAACATCATTCGCCTTAATAGAAAAAATAACTTAGTTAGTGGTTGGATGGAAATTTATAAAAATTATGTGACAAAGCTATTATTTTTTTCATATAAAAATTGCATGTATATTTTTTTTATTATATATGTAACAAAATTAATTAAATAAAAGAAATTTAAATGAGTTTGAGTAAATTGCCAAAGTCGTCCCTGTGGTTTTATATTTGCCAGTTTCATCCAAATATCGTCAACTTAACAGAAAAAATAAACTAAGTTAGTGGTTTGGATGAAAATGGCAAAAAGTTACAAACGTTGGGGGCAATTTGGTACAAAAGTGTCATTTTGGACGAAAATGGCAAACATGCCCAAACCTCAGGGACGATTTTGGCAATTAACTCAAAAGTTTATATAAAAAATTAAATGCTAAAAAATCTTTAATGAACAACATAAACAAATGAAATGAACGAATGTTCACAAACACATTACCGAACATCCACGAACGCTCATGAACGTAATTGAACGAACGAGACATTTGTTCGTGTTCATTTATTTAACTAACCGAACAAATTTTTTTTGTTAAAGTTCGTTCATTAATTAAATGACCGAACGTAAACGAACTTCCCGTTGAACGGTTCACGAACTGTTCGATGAATGTTCAGTTAGTTTACAGCCGAAGGTACATATTTTATGTCAAATGTGTATCTACTCAACGTCTAAAATTTTTGCCGAGGTCGGGTTGGATCACATTCTGTGAAAAAAGTTGTACATTGTCACTATAAAATAAATAATATAATCATTAGGAAAAAAAAACTAAAACATTATGTTCTATAATTGTTCTCTACAGGTTTTCATTTTCTGAAAACTATCCATTACATCTTTGATCGAAACAATTTTTAAGAAGACCTTTTTCGATATAACAAGTACACGAATTGTTGTATATTTCTCACTAATCCAATTTAACATGTGTATTTAATTAAATTTGGCACTCATTTCTCTTTTGCTTAACATGCATAAATTGATCTTGTCTAAACACCTGAAAGGTCAAAGCCTAAAAATCCTGTTGTTAACGGTTGTCTAGACGATGGCTAGATAGTAACATCCGTGGCCACAGGGCACAGGGCAACCATCCGTGGCACAGTGAGCGGCTAAGCACTAGGTAGGATTCACGTTTTACGAATTCACAGAATTTAGGTAATTAGGTCTAGGAATTTTAAATTGAATCTTTTTATCTGTTTGAGGTAAATTAGAAAATGGGTAATGGGGTTACAAAGCCACAATTGGGTTTATTGAATCTGGGATTTGGGTTTTGGGTTATTAAATGAGTTTATATAATATGGGTTTGCTAATTTTGAGCTATCGAAATTAATTTGAATTTACTTTTACTTATTTTATTGAGCTAAAATTAGTCATTTCACAATTTTATAAAAATATTATATTTTAAAAGTCACTAGAACAAAACAAAATATGCTTAAATTAAATTATAATAAAAAAATATGTTAAAATCACTCTTCATCCCTATACAATTTATTATTTTAAATATAGATTTTAATATATAAAATATTTTTTTAGTGAAGTTTTCATTCCAATCACCAGGGCAAATTACATAAGGATAGTAGGTAGACGAGCAATAAACTGCGACGTCATCCCCTTCTGAATATAATAATAGGATAACATTTATACATATTTTTTCCTGTCTAGAGATTTTTTCCATTCGAAAAACCCAGGAGTCGTTCGAAAATCATATCATACATAACATGTATAAGAAATTATAGGTCGCTTAACCCTATATGATATGTCGTGGTAGTCATAAACAGACAACAATCGCATTACCAATATCTTGTGTGGCATCTTAAATCTATCTTAATCTTCGTGAATCAAGTGTATACAATTGATAATCAACCCATGACTTTTAATCATCATAAAGGACTCGGTATGAATTATTGGTTAACCATCCAGAGAAGGCAAAAATAAAATTTCATATAATGAGATGACATCGAAAAGATTAACCATCTTTCATGAACAACAATAACAATCTTACCCACTTATTCCCACCTATAGTAGGGTCTGGGGAGGGTGAGATGTAGGCACACCTTACCTCTATCCTATAGGACAGAAAGACTGCTTTCTGCGAGACCTCTGGCTCAAAAGACATATCAAGGTATAAGACTGTGGGGTGTGGGCCGTGGGTTAGGGCGGCGGAATGCCTTCAACACTGGCTAGACCACACCGGGCTAGTGTTGGCCATGGCGTTGCCCCGTTGGCGTGGGGATTGAGCCTGGCGTGGGGCGAGGTGCTAGGGTGACGTGGCTGGCCATAGTTGGCTAGTATTTGATGACCACATGGCACCCCAACGCCGCCTAGCCACGCCCCTTCCACACCTCACTTTTTTGGGTGTGGACTGGTGGAGCCCACACCTGCCACGTGTCGAGCAATGCCCCCAACCCAAGCCCCTCCACATCCCATAGTCCAAGAGTCAACCGTATACATAGCATATCTACGCAAAAAAAAAAAAAAAAAAAAAAAAAAAAAAAAAAAAAAAACATACTTGGTTTTAAATCACACCCAAAAAAAGAACTACAAAAGCTAAAGCTCCTAAGGCAAGAAAGCCCTCTACAAATCTTTAACCTTAGAGAGGTGCAAGTCTAATAAATCCTTTCTAACTCACTATTCCCAAGTTAGTTTCGGCCTGCCTCTACTGCTCCCCTCCGCAGTGAGAGTTTCTACTGATATAACTGTACATGTCACTTGTCTCCTCCTTACATGCCCAAACCATCTCAACCTCTCATCCCTTATCTTATCTTAAATACTAGTCATTCCCAATCTTTCCCTAAAAAACTCATTTCTTATCCTATCCAACATAGCGTGCTCACACATCCACCTTAGCATCCTCATCTCTGCTACCTCCAGCTAACGCGCTTGTGTCTTCTTGATGGCCTAACAATCTGTACCATATAACATAGTAGGTTTAACCGAAACCCTATAAAATTTCGCCTTTAATTTAGTTGGTAATCTCTTGTCGCACAATACCCCAATAGCTGCTCTCCACCTACACCATGCAGCCTAAACGCGATGGCCTGCATCACGCCATCACTATCTATCTCCCCATCATTTTGTACAAACGGTCCTAGGTACTTGAATAACTATCTTTAGTGAACCGATGCGATTTATACAAGGAAACCAATGTGGCTCTATATTAAAGATCTTTGTACATAACGCTAACACATATAAACTTGAACTCAACACCATTCGACCCATTTAACCAACCCAATTGATTTCAAACTTTCTGAAATAGAAACCACACCGAGTTGCATGGTTGATTCTATTTGACTTTCAACTCAAAAGTCAACTTTCTCTATGATCATGTACCAAGTCTTTTGACAATACACCAATAACTATAAAACTAACCATCAACCATCTTCTTTCTCTGAGCATCGCCACGTAAGCTTTAGATTACAGTTCTGAACATTCATCTCCTGTGCCATAAGAAG
Organism: Helianthus tuberosus; assembly: GCA_030545235.1. NCBI lineage: Eukaryota > Viridiplantae > Streptophyta > Magnoliopsida > Asterales > Asteraceae > Helianthus > Helianthus tuberosus. The sequence goes on along the minus strand of CM060417.1, from coordinate 64,832,056 downwards.
ATACAGTCAGCTTTGTCTCTATGATAGTTAGGCACATTGTCAATGTGAACATCGCGTTAAGGGAGTGGGTGATAGGATTACATGGTCAGAAAACGGATTTGTGAGATAACAGTAACATGTGACTCTGGATTGGGTTGACATGTAAAAATAATTCCATTTGAAACAACCTTTTATATACAATCAATTCATGGTAACGAAACAATATACAACCATGAATCTCGCCCCATTTACTTATAAGTTGATCAAGTCAACCTATATCCCCATTTATAAGTAAACGGGGTGAAATTGCTACCTCTTATTTATCAATAAAACTTTGACCATCTCTAGGGTCCCAGGTATGTAACATGATTAATCATTAAACCAATAGAATAATGCAATAGGTTTCATATGATAATGTCACTTGTCTCGGTTTCCATTATAAAATTGCATCTTATAATATTGAACATCTAGACAAATAACAATGAAAGAAATTATAGTTGACTTACAGAGGGTGTGCGAGATGGATCACAATGAATTTGCAAGATCTAGTGGTACGGGCACAAACCAATCAATGGTTCCAAACCAGTCAATTGACTACGAAGAAACCCGTAGACTGATTCTGTTGTTGTGGCAGCTATTCTGACAACACTACCGATTCCCTGCAGTTGTAAACACATTAGAAAATAAGATCGTTTGTCCAATATTCGCTCAATTAGATGATAAACGAACATACACATTAATGAACAGTGTTAACAAACATTTTCACAACCAGATAAATGAACACATAAACAGAAGTCATAACATAAGTTGCATAAAATTGAGTAGGCCAGGCTTGGAAAAATATAAGTCAACAAAGAAAAGCATAGTTAACTGAAGAGGTCAAAGTCAACGCCAGAAGTACCTTTGGACCAAAGGAGTTACAAGAAGCGACAAGGGGTGGCTTTGTATAGCCATGACCATTAATTGCTTTAGTTCTTCCCCCCATAGATGGAGCATGTAGTTGCTCTGACATTATCTTCTTCACATCTTCTTGAATTTGGTTTTGTATGTGCTTCAACTTAGGCCTAAAAAATAACAATAAACTTGATTCATGAAACTTCATAATACTATAGAGAAAACAAAAAAAAAATTACTTTCCCAAATGACAAGATACGAGGCTTAGTGAGAATGATCCTACCCCAGCAAAATAACCATTGCAATTACTTGGTAATCTTGCATGCGTTCAGCGATACTCGTAACATTTCCGTTCTCAAGTAGTACCTGCATTCACATGCACCATAATAAATAGAGGTGGCAACGTGATTATTGTGACTTAAAACCACAAAGATCAGATAACCAGTTTTATAAGGCACGTCTAACAGGGGTGCTATGTACCCAATAGTACATGCGTTATAAACACCTTATCCACAAAAAATAAGCAGACAGTGGCCTAAAGAAAAAGGAAAAATACCGTATCAAGAAATAGAGGCTTGGTTTCCATATATATATGATTGGTGCTTTTATAAAGTATGAAATCCCATTTTTCTCCACTTTCATGACGCCCACTAGTGATCCAATCAACAACCAGCAAGCTCGAGCCAGACATGATTCTGAACACTTGCTTTTGGGAGTATTTCGCAGTAGAAAAACATGTCACTGGATCTGGAATGACAACCAAAAGGCCACCATTGCCTATGCTTGCCTACTACATTAAAAATATTGGGCTTGTTAACAATCTTTTAAAAACGAAAAGTAGCGAAAAACAAATACCCTACTTTGAAAGTTCAAACCATGTATATTATCACAAAAACATGACGATCACATATAGTATAGCCCTTCAATCTAACGGTTAAGAAATACCTGCATTGCTAGTAATCTAGAATGTAAGCATGAGGAAAGAAAACACTTAAACTCATCAATCTAATAAACTCACTTTGTCCGGTCATAACTTAAATGTTTTACCTGTCAAGTGATTCAGTAGATATTTCAACTATTAGTTAAATGTCTCAAACTTCACTAATGACCATAGTTATTAAAGGCGAGCGCTTTGTGCGCCTAGGCGCGATTTCCAAGCGACGCACATTTAATGCGCTTTTAGTTCCTAGGCATTCAAGGCGTTACTCAATTAATATTAATTAACCCGGTTTTCTTTTTAATTAAATGCTAAACTCTTCATAGGCAATTAATGTTACATTTATTACTCAATTAATATTAATTAACCCGGTTTTCTTTTTAATTAAATGCTAAACTCTTCATAGGCAATTATTGTTTTTTTTTTTGAAGACCCACATTCTTGTTGAAAGTAAATTAGGAGACACACATAATGTTTTTTTATTAAGTAAATTCTTAATAGGCAAATTTTATTTTATTTTTATTGTTATTTTATTTTTATATACTTTTTTTTTTTGAGTTACATTCAAGTTTTGCTTAATTTATTTGAAGAAAATATTATTTTTCATTACGAAATATATTTTTAATTTTTTTCTTTTAAGTGCGCTTTTTTTTTCTCGGGCCCACGCTTTTTTTGCGCCTATCGCCTTGGCCCTAATCGGTGCCTATGCGCCTAGAGTGCGCTTCACGCCTTTGATAACTATGCTAATGACAAAATAACGAATCTTGTAATTGAAATCAATAGCATACATATGGAAGGAAAAAATGAACAAAGAGGTAATTTAGATTTTACACCCACTTTTGCCAATAGATAAGTACTATATTTCATTTAAAGGAATGTATGTGCGTGACTGTGTGCATCAGGGTGGGTTTGTATATATATATAGACAGATATAGAACTAATATGCACCACTTATTCTCTTACCTCCATAATTTGCTCAGAGCACTTCAAGGCCACCGATTTATACACCTATACAACAATGTTACTCGTTAGAAATTGAGGGAATACCAATCAACATTATTCAAGTAGATTTTGTCAAAACAGATTCATCTTTGACTTAACTGATCATAGTCTAAAAAGGTATATTCAAAATGTCACAAATTATCAATTTAGTTGGTTAACAAATTATCCAAATGTCACAATTTGTCAATTTAGTCATAGTTGTCAATAGTGAATGGTGGCCAATAGTGACAAGCTACCTATATGCTACGTAGCGATAGCGCCTGCTATTTCATGTTTAGCGATAAAGTAGAGAAACATATCATACATGTTATCGAGCAGTGAGATGAGGAAAATACAGAAAACTACATGTCATAAATAAACTAAACAAATTAAAAAAATGTTGCTATTTATCACTATATAATATATCGCTACATATGACCTATACGCTACCTAGTGCGCTATAGCCGCTATTGACAACTATGAATTTATGGATTTGGTACCTATGCAATACAACTGTGACACAATTGAACAAAATCCTTTGAGTTGTAACTTGTAAGAAATACCTCCAACCTTTTCATACAGGTAAAGATCATCTTATTAACCACAAAAAACATGACAATCAGCGGTTGAAAATGTGTTAACTGTCAAAAAAAAAAAAAAGCTATTTGGATAACTGTGACACCCATATGGCAGTAATTCAAATTCTACAAAACTGAGTATATTACAGCAAACCCATGGTGTGCAACCAGAAAATCAATGAAGTAGAACAAGCAAACCTTAGTAGATGCCTGAGTTGTCAAAACAGCAGTGCAATCATCTTCAAGAGTAATGTCAAAGGAGATACAATCGCCCTAAGTCACAAGAAGCATACATCATGAATAAAAGAAAACTAATTGGCTGGGTAAGTGTAAAAGCTTACCGAAACAATGCCACCACCATAAGTGAGAGTGTAGATCCAGACAGCATCAATTTCTGAACGCCCAGCCTGCAAGATCAAACAAAAAGTGAATAAAAGAATTGAATTGAAAAGTTGTTGTTTGTTACCTTAGTGGGAACGATGAACTTGAGAGGGTACTTGGAGAAGCATCGGGTTACGCTGGACTTGCCGCTAACTCTCTCCACTGCTAACCTGCCGGTTTCCATCTTCACGATTGAGTCAACTGCGCCCTTGTGGTTTAGCAGACTTATCCCTTATGTATTACCTACTTTACACTCTGAGTCCCTCCAATTACATTTGCATTGAATTCCTTGTAAACATGTGACTCTCTTTCCGTAAAAGGGAAAATAACGAAAATAACCTTTGAGTTTACTACTTTACGAAATTAAACACTGAACGCGTCAAAGGATTCCTAAAAAACAATGCACTTTTTTGCATCTAGCCAGAACGCTGAAGGGGTATGGTCCCAAAAAGCCGCGCAGACCTTCAGACAGGTCGCGCGCGGGACCATACTCCTAAAATAACAAACAGTTCAATTTCAAACTCGAGCACCAAATGTTGATCTCGTGCGAGGTACAAGACAAGAAACAACTCCGACTTCAACACTTAGCATTCTGAATAGGAGCCTTCAACATAATCCAGCGCTCACTACTTACGTGTGCAGCAATGGTCGCGCAGGGCTATGGTGCAAGGCCACTTCAGAAGGCACGAAAGGTACAAGTGGCAGAAGAAAAGAGCCAATCCGCGTCCTCCATGCTGTGCTCAATCGTGCTCTACGATCGTCTGACATGCAGGGGACAGAGAGTACACAAGGACGCCTATGTGGCACCAATCACGGGGCAGCGACACCTGCCCCACGATCTCCACTAACCTGCTGATGGCAAAAGGACGGCTAGGCCGGCAACTGTGACACGTGGCTCCAATCACGGTGCACCAGTACCGGAGAACTTCTAGAAGCCACTAACGGTCGTCACCAGTGAGACAAGGAGCATATCCTCTATGTTGTCGCCTTCCGGCCCAAGGCCCATCAGCCCACATCCTCTTACACCTCTCCGGCTATAAATAGAGACCTCAGTTCACAGGTTAAACATTTTATTCCCTCTACTCTCACTCTTTACACACTTTAATCTCCTCAAAACAGTTACTTATTCTCACGCCGGAGTCTGGTTAAGAGGGAAACCCCCATATTCCCCTCTTAACGAGTTAACGGTGTTCTGTTTTACAGGATTAGCAGATCATTAAGGAGCTCAGAAAGTGATAAGAAGATTAACCCTTATGGTAGAAACATAAACCAAACTAATCACCCTAAAATTAGTTCCGTGTTTCTTCATTGGCGCCTACCGGTTTTCTACAAATCACTTTCATCTTCTTTTTCTGAGTTTTCTAAGTTGTTTTTCCTTCGATCATGGCTGGTCAAGGAATCATTCCTGAGTTTGGTTTTGGAGCAAACTCTAATGCAGTGTTGGGGGAAGACAATCAAAACGTCCAAGCCCAACATGTTGAAGAAAACGGTGAAATCGAAGTAACCAACACTGGGGGACCTCGCGCGAGTGTAACTCGTATCACTCAAACAACAACCCCGGTGAGTCATGTCGCTGGTCCTTCAAACCCAGCTCCACCACAGAATATTTCCGCGCTATTAGGGCTACCAGAGGGCGAGACTCCAGCCTCGTGGTACGCCAAGCAAATTGCAACCATCAATGCCGCGTATCAGTCTTTGAGCGCACAATAAGCAGTCTTACAAGCAGAACCATCTTTGGTCACACCTCCAGGTCCGAGTCAGGGGACGTGCCAGCTACCCCCACAGCAAAATCTCCAAGGAAGAATCAACAGGCCTCCTCCCCAAAGGAGACCAAGCGTGCACGACACACGACTCTCCTCATCATAAGACTTGTAATAAATATCTCCCAAGGTATCCCTGGGACCTATAGGAGATCGCGGCATTGAACTTTGCCCCCCCCCCCCCCCCCGCGCCAACCTGTCCAGCAGCAAAATCGGCACTTGCACCACCTGCAGCAGCGGATTTTTCCTTATGAAGATCAGAACCTGATCCCCCTGTAGTAGAAGTTATTTTAACAGTCTGAAGGGGGCATCAGCCTGCGCAGGCTTAGTCGGTTTCTTAACCTCAGGACCTTTCCTTTTCTGATGAAGGAACTGGTCAAGCCCCGTGATATGGATGATATCCGGACCCTGCGCTTTCTCAGTAGCAGCAGCAGCAGCGGCGGCCTCGGTCTCCTTGGGATCGTCAACAGGCTCTTCAGTAGCCTTCTTTTTCTGTATCTCTTTCTCCTTCTCGACAACCTTGTCGAAAGGCCTCTCAGCAGCCTTCTTCTTCTCCTTATCAACCTCCGACCCAGCAGTCTTGAGAGGCTTGATGGTAACCTTGGGTCTTTTCTGCGCCGGCTCCTGGGGGTCTTTAATCACAACACCCTTCTTTTCAGGGCTTTTTTTCTTTGCTTCTGCAGAAACCAAGTGTTAAAAAACAGGGAGCAAGAAGGAAAACAAAGAAGTCAAGAAACTAACCGGGAGAAAATTTATAGAGGGAGCGCAGATTGCTCTGTTTGCCGATTAAGAGGGCTGCGCCAGGCTTTTGCACCGCAGATGCCCCAGCGGTGGTCTCCTCCCTATTTCTTTTCCTGCTTACCAGCTTCTCTGTAGGCTCTTCTTCTTCTTCCTCCTCTTCTTTATCTAGAGCGATGGATGAAGGGGTAGCGCCAGCATCTGGGTTCCGTGAACCCGCGCTCCCTGAGCTTTTTGAACCGGTGGCTCTGGTCTTCTTCTCGCCTATACGCGACAAACCTTTAAGTGAGTCACTTATAATTACGTAGTCCTCTAAGTTACTCTGCCGGAAGTGAAGAGTACCTTTCTCAGAAGCGCCAGTAGGCGCGCGGCTACTCCCGGCTTTCTTCGTGACCGGTTCCGGATCAATGGTGATAACTTTCTTCTTCTTGGTCTTTTTCTTCTTCTCCTCGGGGTCAATCCCTAGGTCGCGCAGCACACCTGCAAAGATGTTAGACCAGGAACTTAACTCCCCGTTTGAAGACCCAACAGACTCCTCGCTGGAAAGACAGACAATCTCTTTCCCAGCAGAAGTCAAAGCGCGCAAAGGCCGAGGGTTAGGTATATGCGCACCTTCAGTGGCGGAAGGCGGATCAGCAAAAGCCCCAGCAACGGGATACATGAAGTGACGCCTGATCTCTTCATACCAATATTGCTCGCCAGCTTCCAGCGGGCGCACGCCCATGGACCCACCAAAAGTGGGGAAAGCAGCTTGATAAAGGCGTGCCTCTATAATTCAAAATTCAACAGTTGAGTGCAACGAAATGAGACAAATAAATAAGGAGATAACTAACCTTTATCCTGGAACTTCAAAACCGGAACTTCTTCACTGTCAGCCGGCCATTGATCACTCATCTGCGCCTACAAGGACATTTTCGCCAAAAACCCGATTGGGTGTGGTAGTAAGCTTTAAATACCAATCTTCCTTCTTGGGGATCGGCAGTTCCTCCTTCAAGATCGTATCGGACGGACGGAATGTCATAGCAATGGAGATAACTTCTTCTCGAATGAAGAAAAATTTTTGTTTCCAGTCATGGAAACTCTTCAGTGGATTCAGAAGGATCTTCTTCGCAGTCCCTAGATTACCAAACGAATAGAACCCCATGTTCCGGATCAGCTGATAGAACACCCTAAACTTTTCCACCGTGGGCTCTATATCATGGGCCCAGCATAAGAACTCGAAGTGTCGCACCCTCACCATTCCAGGTGGACTCATTTGTGAAATATGGAACCCATAATACTGAAGTATATGTGTCACACCCTGGCTTTGCGGAAGCGTGGTTAACTTTGGTGTGACTTCTTAATACCATAGCTTAATCATACCAAAGCTATATGAGTTAAAAACATGCAAGATCATCCATTAAGTTTTGAAAACCAAACACAATACCATTGTTTTAACCAACAACCATAACCTTGTCCAACAGACGTTACAACTTGAAACATAACATAAACATGGTTTAAGGACTGTGTCTTGTCCAGGAAAGAGACACATCCCCTAAACCCCGGATGACCTTGGAAACTAGTGCAGCGGAAAACATGCCATACCATGCCAGATCTCGTTAATTTCCTGAAATACATGTAAGTTGAAAAATCAACAATAATGTTGAGCGAGTTCATGTGCAAGTGAGTAAGTAAAAACACTTGTAAGTATAAAAGTTCCCTGGTATGTAGCAGTGTAAGAGGACTTGTGATCACCAATGGTTTGCAAGGCCATTAGCATGTTGTGAAATGCAAGTAGGAAGATACAAACCTAGCGTATTTGGCGTTGGGGCACAAAGTCACCACCTGGTCCATTATGCGGGCTCAGGGGTTGGGCTCGCTACACCCAGATAGATCTACCGCTTAAGTCCCTCGGTGTTCTAACTACCCATTCACATGATCTAAAACCTCCTTACGTTAATCATACCGTGTATAAAGTACTTGTAAACAAAGTAACATGTATTTCACCCCCGCAGTTAAGAAAACTGAAAACAGTTAGAGAAAAGGGGGACATGAACTCACAGTGAATGCGCGTCTCTACCAAGTGTCTCCAATACAGTAAGCTGTGCAACGACCTACAAGTGCTAATTCTATTAGACGGACGGCCGTGCTTTAGCTTTATAGTTTAAGTCTTCGGGAAATAGTTAGACAACTATTTCGTGTTTATGTTCTGTATACACTTGGTAGTTATACTTCTTCCCAAGGATGGGGGATACAATACATGTGCGTAAGTTACGTTTTAACAGTTGTGTGGTAATGTAATTACCGGTGTAACTTATATGTTAATGTGGAAGCGTTCGCAAAGTTTTGGGATCATTAACGCTTGTAAATATTATTTTTACTCTAAAATAATATTTATGTATTTTCACAAAATAACCATAAACAGTGTTGTGACAAAATATACTTATCACGTTAATCTTTGTGAAAATCCCACCTCCGAATATCTAGTAATTAAAGTTCTGGCGAAATTTATGTTTCGAAAATATGTCGAAAATAGTTCTAACACTTGTAGTGTAAATAAGTCTAAGTGTTAGGTTTTTAGGAAATTTCGCCAGAGTTTCCTCTGTAACTGGAGGTGGCCACGCTTTCAAGCGTATCATTTTCTTTTTGAAAACAACCCATGATCATCAACAATCAACCCTTACGTTTTAACACGCGAAACGCTACCCTTGTCGTTTCAGTTTCACTATGTGGGAACTGGACTGTTTTCGGACGACTAAATAAAATACGTAACCCTTTCCAAAAATTCCCTAATTTTTACGGGTCGTCCTAATCGACCCAAAAATGATTGTATAAAAATATCGGGGTCCAGTTTCTTATCAATAATTTATAGAAAATCGTTTACCGAACTGTGATCAGATTTGTCACATTCTGATCACAGTTTACGGAAAAATTCGTCAAAAATTCCTCGTATGTCCGTTTATCGAAATTCCAGTTTGAGGGTCACAAATATATCCGTGACCATCTTAGATAAAAGTTTCAGGGGCTGGTTCGGTTCGGGTTTTAAGTTGTGATCGAAAACGCACAGCCCAATTTACTGCAGTAACGAACAGCCTTAGCTGCTGTCACGAAAACAGGTTTTTAAAATAGTAACCGACATCAGAAAAATACGATTCCAGCGCCGTTTTCTTCGTTTTTCGAAATGACACGATTTAGGCTTTTGAAATTCCGTTTTTCGAGTTTTTAAAGTCCGTTTACAGCCTGATGAAGGCGGCTGAAATAGTGACTCAGCTTGCTGTTTTGTGGTTTTGATGTTATTAAATCGTGTTATAAGTGTCCGATTAGCGAGTTAAACAAGAAAACAACTTTTATACAAGTTAAAACACTTTTACACAATAAAATATTTTTACACAAGTTCATGTCTCGTGTGTGGTAGAGTTTCACCTTTTAACCCTTGTGTTAACTAAAAACGAGCTTATGTGAAGATCCAAGATCTTACAAAGTTGGGTTAAACGGTGATCCGAGCTACCACATCATAGATCGGGTCTCAAAAATCACATATTTCAAGTCCTACGACTTTTACACAAGTTATGAGCTATTAACCACCACTTTTAGTATTTTTACTAGACTTTTGATCATCATCTTTCATTTTAACGAGATTCAACCGACAATATTCCTTTTAACCACTTTAGATATGATCAAGATCAAGTTTTAAGTGTTATACCTCTAGCTCGGGGCTAGGGAAGAATCTTGACGAAAAAGAGGTGGATAAAAGCAAGATAACGAGGTCCTTCGTGTTCCGTTTGCTCCAAGGCTCCTAATACGCAACCCTTGATGTTTGAGTGACCTTGGAATGGCAAGAACCAAACTCGAAAATGGATGGTTGAAATAGGGGAGTGTGGCCGTGAGCTTTAGAGGGCAAGAGAGAGTGTTTTTGTGGTGTGGTGGGTTATGAATGATCTTGTGTGCTAATCTTCCAACTTATAGGCAAATCTTAGGAGTATTACCCAATGGTAATTATGTCTAAAAGATATTAGGCACAAGTGTATAAAATAATCAAGTAATGTACAATTGTGTTCCCCCATATGGGGACGGTTGTAAAGAGAGGGGGGGGGGGGTCTAGTTCCATTCTAACCATTAGTTAGGTTTATAGTTAGGTTAAATAGGTTAGTGAAGTGTCTAACCCGGTTACTTGTGTATAGTACATTTTAGCGGGTGTTAGGGTAATCAGAGACCCTAACTGGCTCAGAAAAATATAAATAGTGTAAATACTAATCTTTTCATGTTCCGGGTAAAGTCCGGGTGTCCGGTTGGATAGTAATCCGTTAAAGCGTTACAAAAGCTTTAAAGTGTCGTTATAGTTATTTTTGGTGACACATCTCGTTTTCAACACTCTAAAAAGTGTCTAGTAATATTTTTCCCATATTTTGGCACTTTACTAGTCAGCTAGAAGCTGGATTAATTATTAAAGTGCTGTGTTTGGTACTTAAAGTACGTTTTAGGCACATCCGAATCAGTGTATCTTATTCCTAGAGACGCGGTACCACAACCCTTATATCCCTACACTCACTACCAGTGTAGCCAAAATATTTGAGGCTCTTAACAGGCCTTAGAGGCAGTGTCTGCCTGATGCTGGTTATATCAGCATGTTCACTGTGTATCCGTTTAGTGCTACTGTGCTTTTTGTGCATCATGTTTGTCACTAGGGTTCCGCATGCAAATAATGTAGTGACAGCAAGTAAAGTATGATGCAAATAAGTTCATGTATCAGTATTCAAGTAGCAGTTCATCAGCTAGTTCAAACAAGCACAGTAATTAAGCAGTAATTAATCATTAATTAAGTTGTACGGATACCTGGTTTAGTGCGGGTTGTCACAATATGGGCCATAAACTCCGTCGCTAGCAACCGGAAGTTGCCCTGTAGGAAGAAGTCTTCAAAAAGGGTAATATACCCCGGCGGTGCATCGGCGGTAGTCTGGTTCTGGCTGGGGTACCGGGCATCCCACTCCGGAGGAAACCGAAAACCTCTTGTGATCTGCTCAAACAACCCTAGATCCCACTTCAGAACACGAAGTGGACCCTCCTCACCTGGATTTTCTTCCTGATGGTGTTCTTCAGCCATGGATATTTAGAAAAGAGACTTCGAAAACGAAGGATAAACTAGAAGATCTGCTAAGATCTTCAAGATCTGATACTGCGGCTTTGAAGATTTGAAGATATGAAGAAGATAAGTGGAGAGAAAAGGTAGTAACAGTAGAAGAAGTAAGGATCATTTCCCTTTCGTCGGATATATATACCCATCACATTTAATGCGATGGGTAAACGTGCCGAGATCACCGCGCACGTGACCAATCAAAGGATGCCACGTAAGGCGGGATTATCGGAGTGACGGTTACCACGCGCGCGTGGGCCTCACTCGCCTGACGGAAAGTCGAACCGTCAAGGACAACTTGATGACAGCCGTGTCAGTAGTCAACTCAAACGTCGCCATCAACGACATCTGCACCAACCCGTCGGAGTTCAAAATTCGAGGGTTTTCCCGCCCGAAATTACTACACACTCCATGAAGAAGTTACTCAGGCCGCGCAGCTATGCTAATTACTCACGCCTGCTCACCTACTCCCAAAAGCAGCGAATCATCATCAGCTAATCCCGGTAACCGTGTCGTATTAAATGACAAACAGTTACACTCGCGCGCCTACCAAGATAAATCAAGCATTTTTTCATAACTAGCACTTTTTTCTAAGTCCAGAGCTCCAACCATTTACTTTGCGCATGGTGCAGCACTGGACTGGGGGGACTTGAAGGGGTATGGTCCCAAAAAGCCGCGCAGACCTTCAGACAGGTCGCGCGCGGGACCATACTCCTAAAATAACAAACAGTTCAATTTCAAACTCGCGCGGGCTACTTCACCAAATGCTGATCTCGCGCGAGGTACAAGACAAGAAACAACTCCGACTTCAACACTTAGCATTCTGAATAGGAGCCTTCAACATAATCCAGCGCGCACTACTTACGTGTGCAGCAATGGTCGCGCAGGGCTATGGTGCAAGGCCACTTCAGAAGGCACGAAAGGTACAAGTGGCAGAAGAAAAAAACCAATCCGCGTACTCCATGCTGTGCTCAATCGTGCTCCACGATCGTCTGACATGCTGGGGACAGAGAGTATACAAGGACGCCTATGTGGCACCAATCACGGGCAGCGACACCTGCCCCACGATCTCCACTAACCTGCTGATGGCAGAAGGACGGCTAGGCCGACAACTGTGACACGTGGCTCCAATCACGGTGCGCCAGCACTGGAGAACTTCTAGAAGCCACTAACGGTCGTCACCAGTGAGACAAGGAGCATATCCTCTATGTTGTCGCCTTCCGGCCCAAGGCCCATCAGCCCACATCCTCTTACACCTCTCCGGCTATAAATAGAGACCTCAGTTCACAGGTTAAACAATCTATTCCCTCTACCCTCACTCTTTACACACTTTAATCTCCTCAAAACAGTTACTTATTCTCACGCCGGAGTCTGGTTAAGAGGGAAACCCCCATATTCCCCTCTTAACGAGCTAACGGTGTTCTGTTTTGCAGGATTAGCAGATCATTAAGGAGCTCAGAAAGTAATAAGAAGATTAACCCTTATGGTAGAAACATAAACCAAACTAATCACCCTAAAATTAGTTCCGTGTTTCTTCAAACGCATAAACATTACCCAATAGTAACGTGTAGGAATTCCAACAAGGCGTCTTACAGGCACATTGGCGCGGCCACGCATCAGACGGCTCTTATGCGAGGGTTTTGGTCCTATGTCCCTCACGCGAAAATATAATTTTCTTTTTTCATTTTGTTTTAACCTTAACGCAATGTTTGTGAATTATGGTTTTGTTTTTGTTTTTTTATAATTGTTTATTTATACAATATATATACATTGTTTCGTTGGCTTGACAATTTTTAACATACACCACATTTTTAACGAAGATGAGATGCTACGATTTCCTACTGTGCTTATTTTTTTTCTTGAAAATATTATGTATTTGGTATGAAATTATTTGTATATGACGTTTTTCTTAGCTTAAAAATTTTAGATATTATCCTAACAAGTTATATGACTCGGGGTAAGCTTTGTATTCCGAAAAGTATGTGTGCTATGTAATTGTTCCATATAAACTTCAGTCTGGAAATGACAAAGCCGGTGAAACGTTCAGTCTTTAACATTTTTATTTCGTTATATATTTTAGTTTCTTATGTTTTACTAGTCTAAAAATCTATAGAACGCTATCTATTGCAAAAAGAAGGCGTGTCGTGTAATAGTTTCTTGTAAAATTCAGAAATGAAAAAGCCAATGGAATCTTTAGTGTTTAACTTTTCTATTTTTTATGTTATGTATTTTAGTTTCTAAATTCATAGATAGTTTTGACACAAATACTCTTATTTTAACCTTAACTAGGTTTTTTCACAATCACCGGGTTGCGGCGAACTTATTTTGTTATTTAGTCTGTGTTTACATGTGTTTTGAAATTACTACGAGGGCGTTGCGCACTAAACCGCTGACAAGAATAAAAAGAAGATATAGAAAAAACACTAAAAGATAACCGAAAGAAAATCAACCAAAAAAATTTTATGGTAATGATTTTGTTCGTATGAAACCCGTGGTCAGAGATAAACAAATGGTACTGGGTACCGGTACTGAATTTCCCGAACCGAAAGATCTTAAGTACAAATTCGGTACCGAATTTTGGCGCCTACCGTTTTTTACCTTCATATACCGGTACCGTAACCGGTATTTTCAGTATCGATATCGGTTGGCACCGAGCTCATCCCTACCCCTGAAACTGAAACAAATCATTAAAAGTTGAAGAAAATCAACAAAAAAAGTTGCACAATAACGTTGTTGTTCGTACGGTACCCATGATCAGAGATGAACAAATGGTACCGGGTAGAAGTACCGAATTTCCCGAACTAAAAGATTTTCAAAATCATTTCGGTACTGACTTATGGGGTTTTCTGTACAAGGCTAGTGACGGTTTTTACCTTCGTGTATCGATAATTGTACCAGGCTGGTGCCGGTTTTTACCTTCACGTACCGATAACGAACCGAACCGAACCATACATGTGTTTTCGATACAAGTATCGGTTGACACAAAGCTTATTCAACTTAAAAAGTAAGGAAATAATTATTATTATAATATCAAAATAATAAAAGTATTAAAAACTATATATATTACTATAATATTAAAAACAAAGTTACTATTCAAAAGGTTGGAAAATTAATATAATAATAATAATAATAATAATAATAATAATAATAATAAGGATAATATATATTAAAAAGGTAAATAACATAAAATAGAAGGTTTATAAAACACAAAGATTATTATACTAAACAACATTTGGACGTGGTAAACAACGCCAAAAATACAATTTTTCAGCCATGAAACGTCGGTATGACATACATGTTTGTTTAACGCCAGCAGTCAAATTTATCGATTTATCTGTAACGAGATGCTCCATTAGAGCGTGGTTTTTTCGGCACCCAACAAGATGGTTATGTAGATAACTTTCTTCTCAAAATGGTTATGATTTTGCAATCTTTAACGCCTATCCATGGAGTAACTATTTCTGGGAGAGCACGTATTTAGTGTATGATTGGCATCTTAAAAAAAATGAGTCAAACATAGGTTTTTCGTTGAACGGGTTTGTTTGGGCGTTCATGGTAATATTGTTTACTATATTAATTAGGGCCGACAAATCTTGCCTTAACGGATTTAACAGGTATCTGACGACGCGAACAACACAAGTCCTAAACATGAATACGACTCGTTTAACTACTTTCTATCCAATTACTATAACACAGTTGTATGTTTTATGTACCAAGAAGGGGAATGATGGATCTTAACCTTCTAATTTTAATTATTTTTAAAAAAGTGAAAATCACATGATTTACTTTTCAGTAAACAAGTTTAATCGTGTATACAGATTACCTATTGTCAGCCTTAATACTAATGTTCAGATTTATAATCTACATTCGTTTTAAAATACTTGTATAATTATTCTTTCATAAAACAAAACGTGATTAAACATGAGTCGTTCCTTCTAGTGTGTGGAATATTGGCGGGAAGTAACACTATTGTCAATATAGTCAACGTGTACGCTCCATGTGATGTGGTAAGAAGAAGAGCTCTATGGGACGAATTAAAAGCAATCAAAGAAAGTACTAATGCTGGTCTTTGGATAATGGTCGAGGACTTCAATGAAGTCAGAGACGAGGAAGAAAGAATGTCATCCAGGTTTGACAGCCAAGGAGCATTGATATTCAATAAGTTGGGCTCGTAGAATATCAGATGGGGGGATATAAGTACACGTATATGTCGGAGGACGGGAAGAATCTAAGTAAGATAGATCGGATACTCGTTTGTGATTCCTTTATGGAAAAATGGCCGGGGGCAAGATTTGAAGCTCTAGGGCGGTATTTGTCGGACGATTGCCCTATGCTACTCTCTTGTGCAAAGGCAGATTTCGGTCCAATGCCTTTCAGGTTTTACGATACCACGGGGACGAAAAACGTAACTAACTCTTTATTTATTTTAATTTTAATAACAGGGGCATTATGGTCATTTTAAACAAACTAACAAAATAATTGGATGACGTTAGTGAGGGTGGATTGCAATTATTACAAAAGCGAAAGTACAGGGACTGTTTTAGTCCCTGATCAGAGATTTAACAAAGTTCTAAATGTTAACCGATAACCATACATGCACAAACAAGCCAAGTCCTGCATCTAATTTCCAACTTGTTCAAGAAAAAACAGAAATATGATTTACTTCATGTATATTTCTAAGCTTTATACTACTTTACATGATTTAGAACCATCTATAAGTCTTGTATTCTACTACTTGATCCCGACAAATGCCTACAAAAATTGGAGAACCATAATAACTCTTCAGGTTTCTTCATCTCATGGTGTCCCTTCAGATGAAACCTCCTCCTCTGCTCCTGGATCACACGCAGATGGCTTCTCGCTTGAATCCCTGCTTTCTGTCCTTTCCTGTAAGACTTGTGGGGTTGAGCTTGGTGGTGAAGATGGCGGAGCGACCACAGTCTGGTTGACAGGAGGCGGTGATGGTGGTGGTACATTGAGGTCTGGTTCGGTACCTGATGTTCCTGAAGTAGAAGCAAGTTCTTGAGGTTGATGGCTAGTTCCAGGGACATCTAACGACGATTGGTGGCCTGGTCCATGTGAGTGGCGGCGCTTCTTCTTCTTCTTGAATATCTGGCGAGGGTCTTCAGGCCGGTGAGGTGGCAAACCAGGAGGAATAAATGGAGGAATGGTTGGTGGTTCATCTTTGTATAACAAACGAACTGACTCTGCTATTGCAGAGATCGTTGGCGGCAGTTCAGGCTCCTGTGGTTGGGCAGGAGCGTCATCACTGCTACCACCGCCAACTGCTTTACGAAGCCAATGAGGTAACTTGTTTTCTGATGATCCACCACCACCGTCAGCCACCTCTTTTCCCTTCGAATTACCAATATTTTCACCTTTAGAACGATCAAGAGCCCCGCCACTATAGAAAAGATTTGGCATTTTTAAACCTACATTTTGCTGTGAATTAAACAAACCGAAGCCATTCAATCCAAGCGATCCCAAAACAAACGGGTGTGGAAGAACATGCTGCTCCAATCTATCGGAAGGTCCAGAAGCCGAGTCTCCAGAAAAGTTCATCGGAAATCTCTCAATATTCCATGTCGGGAAATGATCGTTTTCAAATCCACGGGGATTTTGTTTCTCAGGAATTTTATCTTCCAATCCCAATTTCATATCGGTCAAATGGGGCTGAAAACCGAGTGGACCAGCAGCAAACCGGCTTTTATGCAATGCCCGTTTCATCATTCCATCAGAAATGTCCGGAAAAACTGGAGATTTCCCAGATTTTGAATCTT
This sequence comes from Helianthus tuberosus, assembly GCA_030545235.1. NCBI lineage: Eukaryota > Viridiplantae > Streptophyta > Magnoliopsida > Asterales > Asteraceae > Helianthus > Helianthus tuberosus. The sequence goes on along the minus strand of CM060417.1, from coordinate 64,814,918 downwards.
TTTGAGTCGGTATATCCAAGATCTTGAGTTGTTCTTCCTCCCATCTTGCCGCCAGGTCTTCTGCTACCCTAAATCTTGAAAATTTAAGCCTCGGGTCTTGAAGCATGGCCTCCCAACCACCACGCCCATGTCGACGCACACCAATCCACAAAAAATCTAGTTCATCTTCAGACCAAAAATCTTTGACAAGTTTCCTTTTAAGTGGATTGCCCGCACCAGAACTTGAGCCAGTACCTGTCCGCATCATTATATTCTCGAGGACTTTCCGATGATTTTCAGGCAACGATGCAAACATAGGCAGCATCTGACCCTGGCCCAAACCCAACATCGGGGGAGGAGGGCCCACATCCATTTCTTGATGATGATTATCTTTCCGGAATCTCAATTTGGGCAACACTGGGATTGCAGAGAAGTCACCAATGGATCTCCCCAAAGTTAGATTGGGAAACAAGTCTGGATGGGGATGTGAGATGTTCTGCTCCCGGGAGGGTAGTTTAGTCATATCAAAGGGTAAATGGGGCAGTGTCATCATCTCGGGACGCAGATGCAACACATCAGCAGAGGTAAATGTTCTTTGCTCCTGTTCTGAGCTGGCATCTGGATGTTTAAATTTGGCACGGGCTTTTGCAGGGGTCTCACTGGAAGGCCCAAAGTATGGGGCTAGATGAAACGGGAACTCAAGGCCCATTGTGTGCTTCTCTTGTCTACTGGAAAATCTTGAAGAGTTTCTATTAGCAGTCTCCATCAGCTTAGAGTTTGGAGCACATAGCCCAAGAACCGGAAGCAATCTCCCACTTTGCACCAATTCTTTTCCCTGTAAGAAAAAAAAAAGGTACCCAGTAAATATGAGACCTCATAACTTTATGGAAGTGTTGATTTGGTTTATGTTATATTTTGAACAGCTCAAACAAGTCAAACACGTAGAAAGTTGACCAATGCATATAAACCTCCAGATCTGCTTTGTTTTAAAACTACAGATTGTTACTCCAACAAAACTTGGAGTGCCAACTATTTAAAAAATGTATAAAACTGTTCTGGGACCCAGCTTAACAAGGAATAAGGGTCAAATATTTTTTATTGAAAATAAGATCATCAGTTTATTACTGTAACAATACGCGTTAATAATTTAAGCAAAATGGACAAAGGTGTTCTGAGTCAAACCAAACCTGCCCAGTTCAGCTAGTATTAAAGGTCAGATCCTTTTTTTTAAATTCAGATTATTACCGTAACCATACTTAATGTGCTAATTATCTAAATAATGGATTAAGGTTTATGAGGTGGTACCTTGTCCGGCTTTGGATTAGGATCAGTCTTGCTCGTTGGCTTGTCTTCTTGGGCCTCATTTTGAGCATCAACGTTTGGTGGCTGGAGGGGACCCACACCATCAGTTCCTTGAGCGGAAAGTGATTCCCTAAAAGCTTTCCTTTGAGCCAATCTATCTTTTTGTCTGGCTCGAAGCTTAGCACTATTAAAAAGAACACATCGTTATACTACGCATAAATGTCTTTTTTGGTCATTTTATTTGGTAATTGTAACCTAAATAAAGTTTAAAAAGATGGATATCTTTAGGCGGATACAAAACTCACAACTTAATTTTCAGAGCTTTTCCTGCAGGTGTATACTCACGTACTGGCTCTGGTTCCGGTTCCTCATCAGCACCATTCTGCAAAAATGTAATAATGCTTCGTTTTTAAGTTCTGAGTTACGATATAGGAAGGTGTTGAATAGGTAGTACATGCTCAAAATGTATGACTTACGGATGTTTGGATGTGTTTTTCTGAAGGTGATTATGTAATATTGAATATTTAGCATCAATTGTAATAAAATGTCCATAGACGAGTGTTTGGATGTGATTTTGAAGTTAAAATAATCAAAGATAACCAATGATGGGGTGTTTGGAAAATTCTGGTAGCTTCAAGAATTACGAAACAAACAAACAAGACAGTTTTGTGAATAATCACAAAATTATTCAAATTTTAAAAAAGGGGTTATAGTGATTCAAGAGGCAATAATCACAAAATGAATTCTAAAAGGCAAGTCCAAAGACCACCTTTACGGATATTACTGCCCAAATCTACCAATGCAACATGTCAAGCAGTTCTTATCTTGTGTTGAATTAAGCAAATGTGAGTAAAAACTAAAAACCAATCCATATGCAAAAAAAATAATAAATGAATAATCTCAAAACCAAAAGTTACCTGATTTAATGTTTCGGTGGGTTGTAGAGCATATGCTTCCCTGTATGAAACGGCTTTTCTTACCCTTTTCCCACGACCAAGAGCTGCTTCTTCCTCACTCTGGTACTTTTCCCATCTACAAATATAAATGCATCAAAGAACTTCTTCTAGTTTAAAAAAATCACTAAATAGCTACTACTATGGTCGAGATTTTTTATAACCCATTTTAATTAAAGCTTCTTAAAAAATCAGACTTGATTAAACCACAATTTACTTATAAATGTACCATTATATATTATCTCTAACGGGTCAAACATATAAAACCTCTTAAATCAGTTTATTAAAAAATTACTTAATATAATTAGATTGTACCACTCACCTTACTCTCAGAAGCCTATCCCATTCATTTTCTTCAGCAATGTTTCCTGAACTATCCTCTTTCTTTTCTATATTTTGGGAGGCAGGACCCTCAACTAATGCTGAAGGTGACTCAGCTCCTCCTTGTTCTTCTGTTGGTTCGTCATTCCAATCCAGAGACTAATTTGAAAAATAACAAACAAAATCAAAGGATAAGAATTAACAATTTTTTTTTCATAAAATACAAGAGTAAAACTAGGCATACTTCAAAAGTGATTATATCGTACCTTCACTGACCCAAGCATATCATTTTCCAAATCTCCTTCACCGTTGTCAGTTGAAACAGCGTCGATGTTTGACCGGTCAAGCAACTTTAAAATAGCAGCTTCATCCCACACAATCTGAGTACTGCCAGCCGTGCATTTATCCTGGTACACATCACCCAAACCCCCAACCCGCCTTTTATTCTTGTGTTCTAAATCAACACAACCTTCGTCTTTATCCGCATTATTTTCACCCCCCGCATCTTTGGAAGAATCACTAAAAAGTTGCTCCGTTCCCCACTTTAAGATATCTTCAACCTCCTTTTGAGATCCAGATTTGTTAACAAAAAGATGATCTAACATCAATTTCTTCTTTGCAAGCTGCAAGATTCGTTCTTCGACACTAGCGCGAACAACAAGCCTGTAAACGAGAAGTCTTTTCGACTGCCCAATTCTATGGGCCCGATTCATTGCTTGAATATCAGCATGTGGGTTAAAATCAGAATCATATATTATAACTGTATCAGCACTTGCCAGATTGATACCAAGCCCACAAGAACGGGTCGACAACAAAAACACAAACCGACTTTTGTCTTGATTAAACCGTGCAATTCTTAATTGGCGGTCAGCTATCGAGACCGACCCGTCAACTCTCTCGAATGCAGTCGGCCCAAATTCAATATTCAAATAATCTTCAAGAATATCTAAAAGCTTAGTCATTTGTGAAAATATAAGAACCCGATGGCCTTCTTTGTGCAGTATTTTAAGCATAGAATGAAGCAAACCAAGTTTAGCCGATGCTTTAATACGCATATCATGAAGAAATTCAACCGACCCGGATTCGGGTTCAGTTCCCGCGATAAGATACGGGTGGTTACAAACTTTTCTCAACTGCATTACAATATTCAGCATTGATTGTTGCGGGACCCCTTTTCCAATATTGCGTAAAACCTGATAATTCTTTGTTAACATGGCCCGATAATATTCGGCTTGAATAGTTGACAAGTCAACAGGAACAACCCGTTCAGTCTTTGGAGGAATATTCTGCATAGCATCTTTTTTAAGCCTTCTAAGCATATGAGGAGCCACAAGTTTCTTCAACTCATCGACTTTTTCGGCTGTTGTAAGATCACTAAACCTATCCTCAAATGATTTTAGAGACGGGAAAGAAGCGGGCTGCAAGAAATTTAGCAAATTATACATCTCTCCAAAGTTGTTTTGAAGTGGGGTCCCGGTTAATAACACACGATGTTGAAAAGAGAATGTGTTAAGCAAGCTAAAAAGCTTACTACCAGAGTTTTTAAGCCTATGACCCTCATCGACTATAAGCGTTTCCCATGGAATTTTACTTAAATGAGCCGAATCAGCCAGAATCATCTCGTAAGTGGTTAAAAGAACATTGAACTTATAACTAGATGTTTTCATTGAAGTCAATGGATCATTTGCATGCCATTCGTACTCACGCATTAAAGCCCGGGCCCGCGAACAACCATGATATTCAACGACGTTTAGATTCGGAGCCCATAACGAAAATTCAGCCATCCAGTTCGGCATGGTGGAAAGTGGGACCAAAACTAAAGATGGCAGCCTAGCTTTAAATTCAAAATATAATGACGATAAAAAAGCGGAAGCGGATATCGTCTTACCCAAACCCATTTCATCAGCAAGGATCACATTTTTTGACTTTGACCAACATTTCCTCAACCAATTAAGTGCTTCTAATTGATGTGGGAATAACAAGCCTTTTAGCTCTTTAGGCTGCTCAATTAAAGTAATTACATCATTACCCTTTTCCTTAAACGTCTCGTTTTTAGCAGCCTCTTTCTCTAGTGTTTGTTGCTCAAAAAGATTGAACAAATCAATAAGATGAGACGATTTCATGACAACAGGTTCGTCTGTCTTTTCCCACGTGCATTCATCATAAGGAAGGCCCGTCCACTTTACAAAAACATGCGAAGATCCATCTTTAGCAATCACCCGCTGTGGCACTTTCCACTTATCTTCAGAAATGTTAATCACTGTTCTTCCATATTTAAACTTGTAGTTGTCAAGTTTCCTTTTTGCTATAACTTTTAATTGCGATTCCGCTACCCAAGTATTATGTAAATGAGATTTCCCAACCCATTTGACTAAAAACTCGTAAGACTCCTTTTTTTCATTACCATTGTTTGCTTCGATGTTTACATCGATCTTATGGTCTTTAATTTCAAGAGAACTTGAAACACAGTTAGTGTTGTCTCCCGTTGGAATCTCTTCAGTTGGTTTTGCTAACTCATTGAAAATTGAAGTAGAATCATCTTTAATTTTCTTGTCGGTTGAGGTGGGCCCAGGATCATCCATGGGTCGAGCCACCAAATCTACCACATTTTCTTCACTGCAATCTTTGGTCAATATATTCTCTGTGCCCTCATCGACTATTTCGGCATCTACAACATCTGATGCATTACATGTGAGATTTTCCGCCACCTGTCCAATATTGTTGTCAGGCACATTAAGATTCTGAGAAGAGGACTTATCGGCCTCTGTTGCAGACTGATTATACACAAAAGTTGTCTCGATGGCTACAATTCGACAACCTAAGACCCTATCAACCTGTAATATATTGGCAGAAAACAAAAAAAAAAGCATAAACCGTAATGATCAATATTTGGTCAAAAACTAGAAGGGTAATATACAGTAAATAACAAACTAAAAATAATAGTTAATTCTTGTGAGATCATTATACTATTAAATTAATCAACACGTGCGTGCTTAATGATTATTTTTCCATTTTGGTGAAAATCGGCATCAACAAACACGTCGAATCATTGTATGATTCATAATGTGAACAATTATTGATTACCATTTCTATATACATGTTCAAAGTCATATATTAACACTAGAATTAAATCGTCTACAATGATTATAATGGTTCTAATGAAAAAGAACATAGATAACGAGAGTAGCTGATTAGATTCCCATCCATTTGTCTATAAATGGCTCCAAGCAGGTTATATCTTATCTCTAACGGATCAAATGGGCTAGGATAAAACTTTACTAAAAGATTACAGGTAAAACATATCAAAATGCATACGTAAATTAATTCAACTGCATAAACTGCCTAAATTGCTTTATCAAGAAAAAAGTTAATTGTTATTGTAATGGTATAGTTTCGGTATCATATTTAACAAATTAATTATTTATAACAATTATAAACAAACGGATAAATGAAGCGCTTGCAGGCAATAAAAAACAATATCATTAATACCTCATCTTTAAACTTGACATCACAAATCTCAGTTCCCATGTCGTCTTTTGACAAAGATTTTGCCTTTGTATGTTTAACTGACTTCTGCTTTGTTTGAGAACTGCTTGATGCCAAATGGGATTTACCATTTTTACCCTTATCAATCTTCGGCTTTTTTTTAACTTCATCAGATGGAATTTTACTTTTACTTGTACTTTTTCTTTTTCTTTTCATGGATATCTTTCTGAGACTTTCTATACCAAGAACGACTTTCTTCGTTGGAGCATGATCCTCATCAGAATTTTCTTCATTCGTCTCTATCTCTGTAACCTTATTTTCTTCTTCATCAATCTGTTTCTCGTTTTTGACATTAGGGCTTGAAACCACCTTTTTCTCTTTCATCGTTTTTTTCTTCACAATCTTGTCAGTTTTGGCAGATTTATTTTTGATTTTAGATTTTTTACTTGTAACATTAGTTTTTGTTCGCTTTGAGGATGGATCTGAATCATCTACAGGCTCAACCGAACTATTATTAAGAGAGCAGCTAGGGCAATTCCATTTCCCGTTCGGTATTTGCTTAACACGCGAAACAAAAGAATATAAAAGTAGTTAGCTTTCACTAAGCAACTTTGATCATTAAATAAATAAATACACAAATTTAAACCTTAAGAGGCGGATCCAGACACGCAATATGATATGTCTTGGGACAGCTGTCACAACAGAGCAATTCGCCACCAAGATCACAAATAGCGCATTCGTAGTAGTTCTGGCGGGAAAAACAAAGATACACAGATTATATATAAATACACGTGTTAACATACATAAGTAAGGTGCAACTGGATGTGTGTTTTAATAGTGGTTATGTGGCATTCAAACTGCTTATTTGACCCGATAATATAATGAAATAATAAAAGAAAAAATTACAGGCGTAACGTACACACACACGTGTGTGTATACGTACACTATCCAAACAATAAAATCCAATGTATAGGATAACTCACCCCATCATGTCCCTTTGCCTTTGACTTATCTTTTGGTGAAGTAGTCATGTGAGATTCTGATGGCACAGAATCCGTTGCGTTGCCATTGGGCTTGATTGGTCCAGAAGGAATCTTTTTCCGCTTACGCTTCTGAACCCAGTTTCCATTCATGATGTCACTGATTGATAACTCATTATTCTTCATTGTAACATCTGGATCCTTCATCTTGTTTTAAGCATTTGCAAGTAACTGAACCCGCCAATTTGCTACATTAAGAAACATACAACAAAATAATAACTAAAACTGGATTTGGTTATCAATCAAGTGAAAACTGAAACCGAATCAACGGTCCATAACAAGAAACAGTCATTTCAATCAATGCATAAAAAAATTGAAAACCTTACAATGAAACATTGAAGCTCAACACTAAACCTAAGGAAATCTAAGAACAACAAAACATGCCAACACTTTTAACCCAACAAATTTATACAATGAACATTAAACCCATGTTACCCTATCAAGCACATACATTCATTAATCATTAGTAAACCCGAAACCCAAATCAAGAAAATCCAACTTAGGAAAACTGCAACAAGATCATTTTCGAGACTAAAACGGCAAACAGACATTTCAACCAATGCCCTAATTCATCAACACATAAAAGAAAATTGCGAACCATACAATGAAACATATTCACATTTAAGTTGCATATCAAAATGTATCGAAGATCAAAACTTTACCTAAGGAAATCCAAAAACAACAAAACATGACATCCAACAACACAAGATTTACCTAATAAATTTAAACAATGACCAGTCAAACCCATGTTACCTTATCAAGCACATACATTCATAAGTAAACCCAAAACACCAAATCAAGAAAATCCCTATTAGGAAAACCGCAACACAATCAATTTCGGTACTAAAACAGCAAACAGACATTTCAACCAATGCCCTAATTCATAACCACATAAAAGAAAACTGCAAACTATAAAACGAAACACATTCACATTTAAGTTTCATATCAAAATGTCTCATTTCAATACCAAAGCTCAAAACTTTACCAAAACAAATCCAAAAACAACAAAACGTTACATCCATCAACACAAGATTTACCAACAAATTCAAACAATGAACAGTCAAACCCATGTTACCATATCAACAACAAACACACATTTATCAATAAACCCAAAACCCCAAATCAAGAAAATCCAACCACAAAGAAACCAAATTTCAAGACCAAAACATCAAAACTCTTGAATCAAGCAACAAACAGCTGAAATTAAGAACACCCACCAACCAATCACCCAAAAATTGAAGCAAACAACAACTTACAGTGACTGCAACAGTAGATCAAACTATAAAAGCCAAAAGGGTATTGTTCAAAATCGACTGAATCGGTAGATGGGCATGTGTGTTTGGCTAGGGCAAGAATGAAAAGGGGGAATCGAAGAGGGGGTGTTTGTTTACATCATATCTCATAAATAGAGAGAAAGAAATTGGAATTAACACAACACCCAACACTCTGACATGGGTTTTTGTGACTCCGGAGAAAGAGAAAAAGACTCGACCTTTAACCAATCCCAGGTTGCCACGTGGAACGGTGAGGACGACCCACCCCCACCCAACACGAGCCCACTCACCCACTTCCCTTTTTTCACCTTCTCTTCTTCTCCTTCTTCCATGTCTACACAAAGACAGACACTGTGTTCTTCCATTCTTCTTGTCGTCATCATCATCATCAAGTGTTTTGTTTGCAGCCTTTATATTTTTGAATCTTTTGTTTGTTTTGGAGGGTTACATTTGGAAACATGGGATTGTTCTATTTAAGGTGATTTGGACATGTATGGTAAGCTTAATTATTGAACTGTGTTGTGATCTAGATTCAAAACACACATTTTCTTTCATAGTTTTTGTTTCCAAATTATACATTTTAAGCTTAATAAATTATTTTAAAATGTCTAATTTATGTTGGGTTATTTTTTGTATTGAAGCTTTTGCTTCGTCTGTGATCTTAATATATAGGTATGTAACTCTTCCTACTTTGTACTATTTTATTTCATGGGACCTAGATTCAGCTTTGTTTCTATTGTGATTCATTGTAATGTTGTTCATACTAGTTAGATTATGTGTATTCCAAAAGGAGTTTATGTATATGATATAATACTTAATCTAGGATTTTCTAACCCTTATAATCACGTTTGAGTTGGCATCCGATCATCGGCGTTCCACCTCTTGAATGCCCTCTTTGTTGCTTTGTGCTTATGTGGGTGTTGTAAGCCAACATTTTCGTTGTTGTCCTTTTAACCAACGTCGACATTGTTGTCCATTTCAACCTACGTCGACGCTATAATTTGTTACATCATCCAACATTGTTGATGCCATTACTTCTTTACTTGACATCACTTATTACAATTTTTAATGTGATTGCGGTGTTAATTGTCTATCAAGGATTTTGGAAACACATAAACTTAGTTATTTATATCCGGTATTAAATAAGGTCAAGTTACATGATTAATCAATCAATCATACCTAGTGAATCCCACCTATAGTTAAAAGCTATTGGTAAGAAGGGCTAATGTAGGCATTCTTACCTCTATCCTATATAATAAAGAAGTTACTTCCAGTGAGACCCCCGACTCTAAAGACGTATCCCAGTATAAGAAGCAAAACATGTGGAAGCACATAACGACCCCATAAAATAAAAAAAACTAAGAAAAAAAACATATTGTAATAAAAATATTTTTAGTGAGCAATCAAATAAAGAAAAGGATAACAAACACAATCCTCTAAACACACAAAACTTAAGCTTATAAGACAATACACTAATACAAAATGGTACTTGATGTGTGTAAAATTTAACATATAAATTACATCAAATGAGCCATAAAACTAACCTATTTTTTAGTACTAATGTTGGAAAAAATGTGTTTTTGTCTTTCTTTTGAATTTACAGGACCAAATGAGCTTAAACGAGCAAAAGGAACAAATATACAGAAAAGACCAACATAAATACAAAGAAAAGGAATAAAAGTGACATGTCCAACCCCTCGGCAGCATCCCCAAAGGCAAAATCAAGAAACAGAAGACTGACCACGGGGCCGTGCCCACTGGACACGGGGGCGTGGTCAGCCACCTGCAGAAAAGACAAAGCTGTGGAAGCTTCTACGCCCACCACGGGGGCGTGCCCAGCTCAGCACGGGGCGTGGTCAACGCTAAGATACGCAGAATCTTGCAAAATCTTGTTAGTACAGATACGCTTCTGCACACGGGGCCATGCCCGCTGGACACGGGCCGTGTTGAGCCCTATGCTGACAAATACAATTAATGAAGGAAGAGAAAGGGATGACCACGGGGGCGTGTCCGCTGGACACGGGGCCGTGGCCGGGCTTCTGTTCAAGCTATAAATAGAAGTGATTGGATCACTTCAAAGGCATCCCTTGGCAAACCACCACTCTCCCACTTTGCCACCGCTCCACCACCACAACACCCACATCCACCACCATCATCCACCATCCACCTTAGAGTGTGTGTAGTAGTCTCGGGATCCAAGATTGATAGTAAGAGTTCTTGTCAATCAAAGGCCATGTTTGGCTAAGTCTCTTACATCACTTGGTGAAGATAGGTCTTTTAATGTATTACTTTTGATTTTTAACATTTTCTCACTTTTTATTTGGTTTTGTATTAATGACTTTAATAACTAGTTTCTTATGTTGAAGGTGAAACTTCTTTATCATTTTTCCGTGGTGTCTTGGCATTACTTTACTGTCTATATAAAGTAAAAGATTTACACCATTCATATCTTTACGGTCTATATAGAGATATGTTGGCTACCTGGTCGAGGGTTAAGGGAATGGTTTAGTAAGGTTCTTGCCTTGTTCAGTGTATAGATCCTGCAAGGACCTGGGTCAAGCTTATTAGGACCTCCTTCAATACCTACTGGTATTGTATGGCGGGGGTGTGAATGGCTTCATCCCCTCATATGTAAACTACTATTAACATATTAAACCGGCTATTTGGGATTGTATCCCTACTGACTCAAACCACTTAGCCGAGGGTAATGTCACCTTCAAAAGAGGGGCCTACCACTTTTCGCATTAATAACTTAATTAATTATCTTTCAATATTCCGACCCTTTGGGATTGTATCCTTGCTGACTCAAACCACTGGGTTGAGGGTAATGTCACCTTCAAAGAGGGGCCTACTACTATAACTAAGATAATCTCTTAAAAAGTGCAAAAGTGCAGAAATCATCAAAGGATACATTAAAGGCGAGTCGGGTCCAAGTGATTCATGTTGTCTGTTTGTTTTTATTTTATTTTTATTTCTACATTTTTAGTTCTTATTTTCATGTTTTAAAAATCTTTTCTCAAAAAAATTTTAGATTTATTAGACGTTGAGGATAAACCGGTACTAAAAGCTCTTGTGTCCTTGGACGACCTCGGTATCTTACCAATGCTATACTACGCTCATGAAGGGTGCACTTGCCCATCTGTGTGTTTAGTGTTAGTAGAATATCGTGTTTTATAAATTTAAAACATGACTAACATGTAAAATGGGCTTAAAATATCAATAAAAACATAATACACCCGACACACACCAGTACTACGCCCTAAAAGTCCTTAACATTAATCCTACGTCTCCATGAATTTCTATCCACGTTCATGTCCTCATAGAGGTGTAAGACTAGTAAATCTTTTCTAATACACTCTTCCCAAGTCAGTTTCAGCCTACCCCTACTCCTCCCCTCCACAGTGAGCGTGTTTCTACTGTTCTAACTATGGTTGTTAGTGTATCTACTGATTGTCATGCTTTGTGTATGAAACCGTTTGCAATTTGATTGGAGTTATACAATATCTTTACAGATTTACAGTTTATAAACAGATGTGATAACTAAGCTTTAAACAAAAGTGTAGGTTTGGTGTTTTAAGTAAAAGTTAGCAAAAGTGCCACCGCCCAACTCCACCAATGGTTGCCAAAGAAACCCACCTCCACTAATAAAATTGTTGCGTCGACATTGCTTTTCAATGCAGTATATAATTTGATTTCTAAAAAGAAGTGTTGGTGCACACATCTGTCGTCTTCGTCTTATATCGAGTCTCGGTTGCGTTGCAGATCTGAACAAGCGTGACATCATAAATGTGACATCACAAGTGACATCACATATATAACATCACATCCTACATCATCATTGGAATTCATTACACAAAACAGAATTGCATGCATGTTCGCTTGAAGACAAAAATGTAATTCGCTTGAAATGTATTTAGGTAGTTCGCTTGAAGTGTAACCGCTTGAACATGTATGTGACATTTCAAGCGGTCAAGCATTCACTATATATATGTGTCATGAATGTTCATTTGAAGCGAACAGGAAAGAGACTAGTAACTTGTACCGAAGTGCTGCCGGTATATTTTGTGCATGTAATAGCTGTTAAATCTATATACAAGAGGATTAAAGTGATAACCAAGCTGTTTCGAAGTCAGTTTCTTATTTTCCGCATCTGAAACTGATAAAATCTCTTCTGAACGACTGTTTGGGTCACAAACCGATCCTACAAGTGGTATCAGAGCTCAGGAGTAAGAGATCTTGCCAAAACAGCCTGTTTTCGTCACTTTTTCTGATTTCTACACCATTCTTTTTCAAATTCAAACATTTTTCACGGTTAAAATCGGCTCAAATTCACACATCTTGTGCGTAATCATGTATTAACAAATCCTGGAAAGTTTCAGCTTTAAAATCGACTTAAAACTGGTTAAAATCATGTTCTCGCTTGAAATTTGTTCGAAGTTGCTGATGTCATTGATTGTTCAAGCGAACATAACACCGTGAGTCCGCTTGAAACTGGCATCTCGCTTGAAAATACATGTTGTGTCCGCTTGAAAAAGACTGTTCGCTTGAAATATATATTGAGACCGCTTGAAACGACACACCGCTTGAAACGACACACCGCTTGAAAACATCTGACCGCTTGAAAGTACACCGCTTGAAAATTACATCGATTTGTGTGATTCTTTAATCGAAGTTGTCAGTTGGTCACATGATTGTTTCATTCAAGAATAGCATGTGATAATATCATTAGGTATTTGGTCCGTTCAAGGCTGAATGTGAACAAATCGGTTCGCCCATGTGAATATATCAGTTTGCATGTGACTTCATTTCTTGGTCCAATCAATTATCTGTTATGCATGTGAATATGTTCATTTAATGATCCATGTGCTTTGCGGCCCAATCATAGAGTGTTGGAAATTCAGTTTGTTGGAAAAGTTCAAAAGATCCGATCAGAAGTAGATAAATACAAACTTTGGAGGTCCAATGCATGCAGATTATTTGCGGCCCAATCAAATTGGAGTTTTGAATTAAAGTTCACGGCCCAATAAAAAAAAATCAAGTTTGTTGAAAAATTAAATGAAAATGTCGGCTACATGTGATCTAATTGAGTAATGTGATAATTAGCGGCCCATATGACTTGGACATATTGATCGGCTCAATCAGAATTTTAAGTGATTGGTATTTTGTTTGAAAGGTGATCTAGCTTGGACTTGATATTTCGCTTAACGGGACTGTCTTGATAAACGTGTTTCCGAATCATGGATATAAATTTCTTTAATATGAATGGTGAAACAATTATCACACCCTGGCTTTGCGGAAGCGTGGTTAATTTGGTGTGACTTCTTAATACCATAGCTTAACCATAACAAAGCTATATGAAATAAAACCATGCAAGATCAACCATTTAATTAAGTTTTAAAAACCAAATACAACAACATTGTCTCAACGGAAACACATCCTAATGACATTGTTCAACAAACACAAACATCAACATGACATAAACACAGTTTAAGGACTGTGACTTGTCCAGGAAAGAGTCACATTCCCCAAACCCGGATGACCTCGTAACTAGTGCAGCGGGAAAACGTGTCATACCGCGCCAGATCCTTTAATTCCCTGAAATACATGTAAGTTGAAAAATCAACAAAAATGTTGAGCGAGTTCATGTGTAAGTGAGTAAATAAACCTCTGTAAGTATGAAAATAATCCTGGTATGTAGCAAATAAGGGAATTGAGATCACCAATGGTTTGCAAGGCCATTGATATGTGTGAAGTGCAAGTAGGGAGACTCAAACCTAGCGGATTTATGCGTTGGGCACGAAGTCACCCCGAGGTCCGTTTCTAGTTTGGCCTGGGGCTGGGCTCGCTACACCCAGATAGATCTACCGCTCCTGTCCCTCAGTCCTACCATGAGGACTAATGGCCTCATGTTGCTCCTACCCACTCACATGATCTAAGTAGTAAACCTCCTTACGCTAACCATACCATGTATAAAGTACTTGTAATCAAAGTAACATGTATTTCACCCCCGTAGTTTAGAAAACTGAAAACAGTTAAGAGAAAAGGGGGACATGAACTCACAGTGGTGCGTCTCTACCAAGTATGTCTCCTGATCAAGCAGCTGAGTGACGACCTACACGTACTAACTCTATTAGACGGACGGCCGTGCCTTAGCTTTAAGGTTTAAGTTTTTGTGAAACAGTTAGACAACTATTTCGTGTTTTCGTTTAGTGAATACTTGGTAATCATTTTCCTTCCCAAGGATGGGGGATTTAATACATGTGTGTTCGTAATATATTATTAAGTCTCACTTAAAATATATTTTAATTCTAACTCCAAAATATAAATATTCTTCTCAAAAATATTATATTTTCTATTTCATAAATTTTCCCAAATAATACTTTAACAAGAATACGCGTTCATGAATATTTTCTTAAAATGCGTAAGTTACGTTTTAAAGATCGAGTGGTAATAATAATTACCGGTGTAACTTATATATTTATCGTAGAGACGTTCGTATTATTTTGGATTCGTTAACATTCGATAGTATTATTTTTACCCTAAAAATAATACTAACATTTTCACAAAATAATCATAAACACACATCAAGTGACTTTATGAAAAATATATACTAAATATATATTTACCAAGTTTTATTTTGTGAAATCCCACCTCCGATGTTTTGTAAATAAGGTCGGGGCAAAACTTATATTTTGAAAACATGTCGAAAGGTATTTCCAACACTTATAGTGAAAATAATTCTAAGTGTTAGGTTTTTAGAAAAATTTCGCCAGAGTTTCCTCTGTAACTGGAGGTGGCCACGCTTTCAAGCGTATCATTTTCTTTTATAAATCGACCCAACATTCTTTTCATTCCATCAAAACAATGTCCAAAACAAGAAACTAGTAAATAAATATGTATATCGCATAAATTACATGAACTTGCGTTTTATCCAAGAATATAAAGTAAATTCCATTACTTTTAGTGGATCTTTATACAAATCAATCCGGTTTCGTAAAAACCCCGTTTTTAAAGAAATTCCGTCTTTACAACTTCTCGTCATCTTTTTCAAAAATAGTTATTTTGTCGAAAGTGTGTGCTATGCAAGTGTTTACACACTTGTGTGTTCTAAAAATCATTCGTGTTAGTGTAAGATTCGTCTTTAGAAAACATGATTTCTTTGATACTTGGTTCTTTGAAAATACCGCTTGTAGATACGTAGATCTACTAGTTTTAAACACTATTTCACAAGTAAAATCGCTTTTACACAAGTTCATGATTCGTGTATGGTAGAGTTTCATCCTTTAACCCTTGTTACTTCCAAAACAACCTTATGTCATGATCCATGATCATGACCAACCCGGGTTACATGACGATCCGAGCTACCACAACATAGATCGGGACTAAATAACCACACAAATCAAATACTACAAGATTTACACAACAATCAAGCTTTTAACCATCACTTTTAGCATTTTTAGTAGACTTTTATGCTTCATTTTGTATGTTTGCGACTTTTAACCGTTACATATCATATTAACCACTTCAAAATAGTTCGAGAGAGTGATTATAGCAACTTACTACTAGCTCGAGGCTAGGGAAGAATCTAGACGTAAAATGAGAGGATAAAAGCAACGAGAAGAGGTCCTTTGAGTTCCGAATGCACCAAGCCTTCTTATCCGTGATCCTTAACACTTGTATGCACTTGTAATTGGTTGATTAAGATCGAAGGATGGATGGATGGTTGTTGTTGTTCTCGGCCGAGAGCCAAAGAGAGAGGGAGAGAGTGTGTGATTTGTGTAATGTGTGGTGAATGTTATGTTGAGTTATGACATGATCTTATAGACAAACTTCTACACCATTAACCATTGGTCCCTATGTCTTCAAGATCTTAAGCATGGGTGATTAATTTAATCATCAAGTACAAGAGGTGTCCCCCCTTGGGGACGGTTTCGTTGGAGAGGGGGGGGGTCTTGGTTAGTTTTCAACTAATCACTAGATATTAGTTAGGTTAGTTTAGGTAGTTAAGTGATTAATCCGGTTACTAGTGTGTCATGCGATATGGCGTGGGTTAGGGTATTCAGGGACCCTAACTGGCTCAGAAAAAGATAAGTAATGTTATTAACAATATTCTCATGTTCCGGGTATAGTCCGGTTGTTCGGTTGGATAGTAATCCGTTAAAGTGCTTAACAAAGCTTTAAAGTGTCGTTATTATTATTTTTTGTGACACAACTTATTCCTCCAAAGTGTCAGGAATATTTTCCTCATGTTTCGGCACTTTATTAGGTAGCTTAATGCTGATTTATTATATAAAGTGCTGAATTCTTGTGCTTAGAGCACGTTTTTAGGCACATCCAGTCATTGTAACTTATTCCTAGAGACGCAGTTCCATAACCCTTGTATCCTTACACTCACCACTAGTGTAGTAAAATATTTCTGGCTCATACAGGCCTTTAGAGGCAGTGTCTGCCTGATGCTGGCTTTATCAGCATGTTCAATAGGTTATCCGTTTATAGTGCTACTGTGCTTTTTGTGCATCATGTTTATCACTAAGGTTCAGCATGTAAATAATGTAGTGACGGTAAGTAAAGTATGATGCAGGTATATGCATGTATCAGAAATCAAGTAGCAGTTCATCAGTAATTTCAAACAAGCACAGTAATTAAGCAGTAATTAATTGTTAATTAAGTCGTACGGATACCTGGTTTAGTGAGGGTTGTCACATTCTCCCCCCGTTAGAAAAATTTCGTCCCGAAATTTTAAGTTCTGCTTGTAGATGCAGGGTTCTTAGGAAATAAGTGGGGGTATTTCTCTTTCATCCGGTCCTCACGCTCCCAGGTGTATTCAGGACCATGTCTGGCATTCCAACGAACTTTGACGAGCTTGACACTGCTCCGGCGGGTCTTGTTTACTTTCCAATCCGTAACCTCAACCGGTTCTTCAACGAAATGAAGCGTGTCGTCAACATGAATCTCGTCGATGGGAATGGCAATGGTATCTTGAGTTGGACTTTTCTTCAGGTTGGATACATGAAATGTATCGTGAACTGAATGGAGTTCAGCAGGTAAGTCCAGCTTGTATGCTACCAGTCCTATTCTTTCCAAAATTCTGAAAGGACCAATGTAGCGCGGATTTAACTTCCCACGCTTTCCGAAGCGTGCCACACCCTTCCAGGGTGAAACTTTCAATAAAACCATTTCTCCAATTTGGAATTCCAAGTGTTTCCGGTTTGGATCTGCATAGGCTTTCTGTCTGTGGCGAGCTGCTTCGATGCGTTTTAGAATCTGCGCAATCTTGTCTGTAGTCTCTTGGACGATTTCAGGACCAGCAAGCTGTCTATCACCTGTGTCAGCCCAACATAGGGGTGATTGACACTTGCGTCCGTAAAGAGCTTCGAATGGCGCGGCACCAATACTGGTGTGGTAGCTGTTGTTGTATGAAAATTCGACCAAAGGCAAATGCTTATCCCAGCTACCGCCCAAATCCATAACACACGCTCTCAGCATGTCTTCCAAAGTCTGTATCGTTCGCTCGCTTTGCCCGTCAGTTTGCGGATGAAACGCAGTGCTCAGATTTAATTGTGAGCCAAAAGCTTCTTGGAAGGATTGCCATATCCTTGACACAAACCTTCCGTCTCTATCAGAGATGATCGAGAGAGGCACTCCATGACGTGCGACGATCTCTCTCATGTAAATTTCAGCCAGTTTGCTAGTGTTATCCTTCTCTCTGATAGGTAAGAAGTGTGCTGACTTCGTTAATCGATCCACTATCACCCAAATAGTGTCATGGCCTCTTGGCGTTCTTGGCAACTTTGTAATAAAATCCATGGAGATTTGTTCCCATTTCCACTTGGGAATCTCTGGTTGTTGCAGAAGTCCTGAAGGCTTCTGGTATTCCGCTTTAACCTTAGCGCATGTTAAACATTTGCTCACATAAACAGCAACATCGCCTTTCATCCTAGGCCACCAATAATAGTCTTTAAGATCCTGGTACATCTTATCCGCTCCAGGGTGGATAGAGTACCGCGACTTGTGAGCTTCATCGAAAATAACCTTCCTTAAACCTCCAAACAAAGGAACCCAAATCCTTTTCTCAAAACATAACGTTCCTTCCTTGTTTGGTACCAGTAGCTTCTCCATCCCACGGAGATATTCTTCTTCAAGGTTTCCTTCCTTGAGAGCTTCTTTCTGTGCGGCACGAATGCGCAAGGAAAGATCGGTTTGGATAATCATTTCTAAAGCCCTAACCCTTATGGGCTTGATCTTCTCCTTTCGACTTAGGGCATCGGCGACCACATTCGCCTTCCCTGGATGATACTTTATCTTGCAGTCGTAATCGTTCAGCAACTCAACCCAACGTCTTTGCCTCATATTCAGCTCCTTCTGGTTGAATATGTGTTGTAGGCTCTTGTGATCTGTAAAAATTGTACACTTCGTACCATAAAGGTAGTGTCTCCAGATCTTTAATGCGAAAACCACTGCGCCAAGTTCCAAATCATGTGTGGTATAGTTCTTTTCATGTACTTTCAATTGACGCGATGCGTAAGCAATAACCTTTTGGCGTTGCATCAACACACAACCTAATCCTTGACGCGAAGCGTCGCAGTATACCACAAAATCGTCTGTGCCTTCCGGTAGTGCTAAGATTGGCGCATTGCAGAGCTTATCCTTCAATATCTGGAACGCTTCTTCCTGTTTGATTCCCCAATCAAACTTCTTATCTTTCTGCATGAGGAGCGTCAATGGTTGAGCGATTTTTGAAAAATCCTCAATGAATCTTCGATAATAGCCAGCCAAACCCAAGAATTGTCGAATCTCGATTGGCGTCTTTGGCGTTTCCCAATTCTTAATCGCTTCGATCTTTGTGGGATCAACATGGATTCCATTTCCATTAACCACATGTCCAAGAAATTGGACTTCACGTAGCCAAAATTCGCACTTAGATAATTTGGCATACAACTGTTCTTTCTCCAGCAGCTCCAAAATAGCTCTTAGGTGTTGTTCGTGCTCAGCCTTTGTCCTTGAATAAATCAAGATGTCGTCGATAAACACAATCACGAACTTGTCCAAGTACGGCTTGCAAACTCTATTCATCAAATCCATAAACACTGCAGGTGCGTTTGTTAACCCAAACGGCATAACTAGGAACTCGTAGTGCCCATAACGAGTTCTGAAGGCTGTCTTTGGGATACTCTCCTCTTGTATCCTTAACTGATGGTATCCAGATCGAAGATCGATCTTTGAATAAAAGCTTGAACCTTGCAGTTGGTCAAACAGATCATCAATCCTTGGCAGAGGGTATCTATTCTTGATCGTCAGCTTGTTCAACTCTCTGTAGTCGATACACATTCGAAAACTACCGTCCTTCTTCTTGACAAACAAAACTGGAGCTCCCCAAGGCGAGAAGCTTGGTCGGATAAATCCCTTGTCTAACAACTCTTGAAGTTGTGTCGACAGTTCCTGCATCTCAGACGGAGCAAGTCTATAAGGTGCCTTAGCCACAGGCGCGGCGCCTGGAACTAAGTCAATGCGGAACTCTACTTGTCTCTGAGGTGGCAGTCCAGGTAAGTCCTCTGGGAAGACTTCTGGATATTCCCTCACGACAGGGATATCTTCGATCTTCGGTTCTGCAGCTTTCTTGTCTACAATGTGTGCGAGGAAGGCAGCACACCCTTTTTGCAAACACTTCCGTGCTTTCAGGCAGCTGATAATTCTTAACGGCGTATCACGCTTCTCCCCGTGAACCACAATTGTTTCGCCATCTTCGGTTGGGATACGAACGACCTTTTCGTGACAAACAATTTCTGCCTTGTTGCTTGATAACCAATCCATTCCTACTACTACGTCAAAGCTCCCCAGCTGGACTGGTAGTAGATCCAAAGTAAACTCATGTTCTCCCAATTCGATCACACAGCCTCTGACAACTTCATTGGCTTCTACTAACTTTCCATTAGCCAATTCGATTGAGTATGAAATATCTAACTTATTAGCGGCTAAACCAAGCATATTCTTAAACTCTAACGACACGAAGCTATAGTCGGCACCAGTATCAAATAAAACGGATGCATAGCGTTGGTTTACAGGGAACGTACCAGTGACAACATTGGGATCCTAGCGCGCCTCCCTCGCTTCAATATTAAACACTCTTCCACGGGCTTGGTTTAACTCTGGGCAGTTCCTCTTGTAATGCCCAAGATCACCACAGTTGAAGCATCCGGGTCTCTGCCCGTTTCCACCAGCTTGATTATCCCTCTGGTTACGATTCACGGCGCCCGCTTGATTAGCATTGTTGCCTCGATTCCCATTACCTCCATTGTTTCCTTGTGGGCGATTTCCATTCCCACCCCGGTTGTTATTTCTGTTTCCGAATCCTCCCTGGCCTCCCTGGCCAGCAGTGGCCCAACAAGTGTCCTTCAAGTGGCCCGGCTTTCCACATGCTTCACATACTTTCATACTACAATGGCCAGAATGGTGGCGTTGGCAGGTATTACACTTGGGCTGGGTGCCCATATATCCTTTTCCTTTCTTTCCACTACCAGCTGTAGCCTGAGCTGGCGTGCCTGATCCTCCTTTCTTAACAACCCCACTAGTGCCTTGTTTGAAATTCGAGAACTTCCGTTTGTTACCTCCTGTTGACTCGACGTGAGTCTCCTTCTTCTTTGCCTCGATCTCATCGAACTTGTTCAGGCGGATAGCCTCCTCAGTGAGAGCCACGCTCAAATCAATTGCCTCAGTAATTGTCGCAGGCTTGGATGAGGTCACCATGCTTATGATTTGAGGAGCTAATCCCCAAATGAAACGTTCAATCCGCTTGAACTCCGGAGTGACCATGTAGGGTGTGACACCTGTGTCACTCCAACCATCAATCAAATGCCAAACCAATGACATATTGTATTTCATACTTGGGATTTGTAAAAATATGTGTATCGTTTGCACATATCGACTCTTGTTCGATTTCAAGCTTTAAATCGCTTTCTGGAGGGTTATACGCGCTCTGATGTGTAGATATAACCAGTTTAATGCAACGAACACTCCGTAATAGTGAAATAGGCTTAACATACCTTAAATAACCTTTACTTAACTTAGAAATAAGTTTTAAAGGCTTTGGTGTGGTGAAATCAAAGTTTATTCGCTTACAGGGACTGAATTTGACAAACTGCGAAAGTATGCCAATTTGAACTGTAACAGACATTCCGGAACATGACCATAAGTTAAACACACCTTAAATATTCTTTACATAGCTTAGAAATAGGCTTTAAGGGGTTCGGTGTGCTAAAATAAACTTTTGGGTCATTCAGGGACTAAAAGTGTCAAAAAGTGCACAAGTTTGCATTTTTACGCATAACTTACGTTCTGAATACATCCGGACTTCCAAAAATTTATGTAAGCACTAAAATATTTTATTTTAGTGTTCGCCATAAGAAAAATCCATTCGTCGCGTCATTTGGATCGTTTTTCGCGCTTATGCGCATTCCGTCGTAATTAAGCGAACATCGCGATCGTACGGCCAAACGAACCGACATCCGAGATATTTTTGAGCACATTTTAAGTTCCCTATACTTTAACTTCATTTTAGAGCTTTGAAATGGGGTTAACGGGCCTTAAACGTGTCGAAAATGGGCTGATTTCACTGCAGGGACCAAAACTGTAAATCTGCCAAAGTTGTTACCATACGGACCTCAACATTGGCAGCTTTGAGGTCCGTAAGGCAACCTGCAGAACAGATCAGACTAAACAGTCAGCAGTTTCCAGCTGTTGTAACCTCACCCACACATTTGCACATGCACATTCAGCTCATTTAGACCCATTTTTAGCTACCATGAGTTTCCGACAAGTGTACGCATGAGATTCTAGCACGGTTTCCATGAAACGATCTTAACGGTTACCCGAAAACTATATATACCCCACCCCCCATTGCTTCAAAACCCACTAGAATCTGATCTAAGTGACTCTAAGTTGGAACCATTGTTTCATACCTGAGTTATTGTGATCTAGATTAGCATTCGGGGACCCTTCGTAAGTATTCTTTCATTCTTTTCTTTATTTTATTGCTTTTCGAGTCCGAAAGTCAAACTTTGTTTGACTTTCAGTGTTGACCAGCTTATGGTCAATGCGAAGTTCGTTTGAACTTCGCAACGTGAGTGTAATCACGTTGGTTATAGTCCCTTGGGACTATGCCTACTGATTACCACGTTGTCTAGGGTCGTAAGGGTAAGCGATCTGATAAATCGCTTATACCTTCGAACCCGACCCAGTTTGGTCGATCATTAGGATCCGACCAAATACATTAGGTGACCATAGTGTATAGGGAATAACCTTCCGAGGTTATACCTTATGGTCACATCATTTAAGTAGTTGTATGATAGGTAGTTTATATGCCTTAGGTAAATTACCAGAATACCCTTTTCATGTATAATTGGTAATTTAGCATATGTAACCTAAACTTTTGTCACATAACTGATTATGTAACATGTTTAGGCATATAACACTTGTCATAGGACTAGTTAGACGTTCCGAACGCGTTTCACGCGAACGACGCGTTAAAGTAGCATAAGCTACCTAAACGGGTCGTAATGGGTCGTAAACATTTAGGTTAGGTTTCATTTAGCATGAAGGCTTTGTTAAACCATATGACACGAGTCTCTATACTCGTTTGGTTTACGAACCCTCATTCTATCCAATCATCCGATTTAGGTCCGGTTTATTAAAATAGTTACCTATATTAGGTGCCGTTTGATATCCGCGATCTCTAGCATTGTTTGGTTGTTACTCAAGGACTACTAAGCAATCTCATGTGAGTACATAGACCCCTCTTTTACTGTTTTCCAAACATTTTGGGGTGGAACACATGTGCCTACTTGTTACTTTCATGCTTTCCTGTTTTCACATCATATACCTGCTATATTCGTTAGTACATTATAGTACATGATTTTATTACATCTTATGCTAGGTGTGCCCATTGTGTGCATTACTTAGTACATCGTTTTACATTACATTACTTGCTACGTATGTCTATTGTTGTATACGTAGTACAGGTCACATGCTACGTATGTCTATTGTTGTATACGTAGTACAGGTCACATGCTACGTATGTCTATTGTTGTATACGTAGTACAGGTCACATGCTAAGTATGTCTATTGTTGTATACGTAGTACAGGTCACATGCTAAGTATGTCTATTGTTGTATACATAGTACAGGTCACATGTTAAGTATGTCTATTGTTGCATACTTAGTACAGGTCACATGCTACGTATGTCTATTGTCGCGTACTTAGTACATTTGTTATTCATCACAGGCTTACATTTTGAATACATATTACATGATTTACATTAGACATAAACATTTTACTTTGGTAGTTTGGTTTGATTAAGTGATTAAGTAATGAGGCGTGTGTAATATGATACAAGCATGGTGGATACGCCGCTGGTACTTCCTATATATAAGTGTTTGTATGGTATTACATGCAATGTTGTAGAAGGCGCTAGGCGCTAGTCGGGCGGTGAGGTACAGCCTAGGGATTAATCGGGATTAATAGGGATTAATCGGGATTAATCGGAATGGGATTTTTATATGTATTTTTTCAAAATTATATATATATACCCAATAATATAAAAATAATACTTCAAAATTCACATAAATACTTCAATTTTCAGATAGTATGGTTCGATTTTGACTGATTTTGACCAATTCTGACCGCCTAGGACCGCTTAGGGCCGCCTAGGACCGATTTTATCCGATTTTTTCCGATTTTGACCGATTAATATAGGCCGATTAATCCGATTTTTGACCGCCTAGGACCGATTTTCACCGATTACGACCGCCTACGACCGACTTTGACCGATTACCGATTAATTGGACCGACTAGGTTAAAATTAATCAGTGGACTACCGACTAGCGCCTATGCGGCGATTAATAGGCCGCCTAGGCCGATTTCTACAACACTGATTACATGTCGTAGCGTTATTTGAATCATTTCAGTTTGAGACATAGAACATTTTATACAAATAACATACTTTTCACAAGACATTGATTTATAAACAACTTATTTTATACAAACACATTTTACATGGTTATTCATTTAACCTTACATTTATTTATACATATCATCTGATCTTATCGTTTTTCAAATGATTTACAAAACAAAGCAAATTACAAGTTTCATGACTAAACATTTTCTCAAACATAAGTCATGAAACCAATTTTCACAAAACCTATGTATCTCACAGGCATTTTTATGCTGACGTACCTATTTTCACATATGTTTTCAGGTGATGATGCGTAGGACTTATCAAGATACACTTAGGCGAACTGGGGCCTTAGTGACAATAAAAGATGCAAGACTAGTTAATTTATGTTATGTACTCTTTGGTTCTTATTTAAAACAATGTAAACTCTCATGTTTGTTTAATAAAACGAAACTTTAATTGCCATGGATTTGAAACATTAATTCTGTTACAACACTCCCTGACATTTCCGCCACGTTTTGTATGTTCTACGTGGTCGGGGTGTGACAGAAAAGATGGTATCAGAGCCAATGGTTATAGGGAATTAGGTTATTAGTAATGCTTTGACCTAGTCTATAACCTTCTTAGGACCCTAACACGAGTTTACTTGCGTTTAGTCATAAAACAATACCGTCACCTATCCTTAGGCGACGACCACAACAAGAACATAAATTTCAAAACCGCTTTGAAAACTAATCATCTGTTCTAGGATGATTGATTGTGAGGTTTTGAACCCTCTGTTATATGGTTTTGAACCCCTTTGAGTTTTCAAAATCTCGTCAAGGTTTTGGGTTTTAAATAATGTGAACACGTGCAAACTGGAAGGTTGAATGCCTGTATCCTGGGTTTTCTGTCTAGGCAAGCACTTCGTATACATCTCATCAGACGCGAGACCAATTGTGCTTACCTGGGAACTCTTGGGGTGAGTGTTCACTTATAGGCGAGCATGTCTTCGCGATATATTATATTGACCCATTTACTTTGATTAGTCACCATCTCATTTGTTTGCCTTTGGTAACAAACAAATGGTCACAATCTTCATGTGTTGTTATTCTCTTTTGACTATCTTTCGCTTGTTTCCTCCTATGCCTTTCGTTATCTTCAAGATGCTTCTTCATCGCAACAACAATGTCCGAACCAGGTGCTGCAACTACCCAGCAAATAGGCGTCATACTCCAGAGGACCGATGATTTAGCTATCCCCATGACTTGTCTCAGGGATGAAGCTGTATAAAGGGAACTGTTCCTTGGTGCAATTAATACCACTGCCATTATCCGAACCAAATACCCTGTTTCAAATGTACCCACGGTGGACGATGGAGACATTTGGTTAACATGTGCCGCCTTGCAATCCAAAGCAAAGCTGTTACAAATCCTGCTGCTGCTCAACCTTCAAACTCTGCTTCATATGTCGCTTGACATATCTGGCGCCTCAACCTCATGAACTTTCTACCTTGTGTATCGACTTAAGCACGCCTAGTGCAAGGTGTCGAAGCATCTCTCGTTACACAAACTCCAAAAATCCATGTAGGATCTTTCTATCCTCATAATTAGATCCTTGTGGATGGGTATCATTCATCGGAGTCCTTAATTGAATTCTTTGTATGATTCAATACGTACATCACAATTCAATAGGGATAAAGCCGAATTTCTTTTAAGATTATCCTATCTTCATAGATAGATTCTTGAAATGATTAAAGTGCCAAATGAAATCCACGAATTGGATTCCTGGTGTACTTTAAGTATCCGCGTCCAAAGATAACAAATCAATAACCAAGTTAAACAACTATGTGATTATGTGCTTATGTGTTTCCTTTTATGTTTTTGGTGTAATCCAAGTTTTTGTTATCCAAATCCTCGTAGAATCTTCCATATCTTCGTATAAGGAATTCATAGTAGGATATCCAAAGGTACTATATTAAATCCTCAATGGGCTTGTACGTAATAGTAAAGACCCTTGGATTATATTGTACCATTCCATAATTAGACCCCTGAGTGGTCTAGGTAAACGGATTGATCCAAAAATCTGGTTAGGAATATCATGTGATGATATAGCTGAAAGGACTCCTTGGTGGCCTAATTAAAAGGATCATTTGTCGATCTAATTAAAAGGACCCTATGGTAGTCTAGTCACACTCATCACAGGTTTGATTTTCCTTCCCTTCACATTACAAGCAAATTGTGCGGACTATGCAAGGAATTGCGTAATTATGGATGCATACATAATTATGGAATTCAGTGCACGGAAACCACAGCTAGTTTGGTCGTGTGTCTGGAAAATGACTCTTTTCGTTCATTTTCGGTTCTGAAGAAATGGTGGAAAATGACTCTTTTCGTTCATTTTCGGTTCTGAAGAAGTGGTGGAAAATGACTCTTCTCGTTCATTTTCGGTTCTGAAGAAATGGTGGAAAATGACTCTTTTCGTTCATTTTCGGTTCTGAAGAAGTGGTGGAAAATGACTCTTTTCGTTCATTTTCGGTTCTGAAGAAGTGGTGGAAAATGACTCTTTTCGTTCATTTTCGGTTCTGAAGAAGTGGTGGAAAATGACTCTTCTCGTTCATTTTCGGTTCTGAAGAAATGGTGGAAAATGACTCTTCTCGTTCATTTTCGGTTCTGAAGAGGTTGTGGAAAAAGACTCATTTCGTTCATTTTCGTTTCTGAAGAATGCCTGTTAAAAATAACTCCGTTCATTTTTCAATTCTGAAAAATGTCCGTTAAAGAGAAATAACAGGATTATGCCTTGCTTATCTTTGATGGTTACTTCACACAAAGCCACAGATAGACTCCTACGAATTAATTTCGGGACGAAATTTCCTAAAGTAGGGGAGACTGTGACACTTGTGTCACTCCAACCATCAATCAAATGCCAAACCAATGAAATATTGTATTTCATACTTGGGATTTGTAAAAATATGTGTATCGTTTGCACATATCGACTCTTGTTCGATTTCAAGCTTTAAATCGCTTTCTGGAGGGTTATACGCGCTCTGATGTGTAGATATAACCAGTTTAATGCAATGAACACTCCGGAATAGTGAAATAGGCTTAACATACCTTAAATAACCTTTACTTAACTTAGAAATAAGTTTTGAAGGCTTTGGTGTGGTGAAATCAAAGTTTATTCGCTTACAGGGACTGAATTTGACAAACTGCGAAAGTATGCCAATTTGAACTGTAACAGACATTCCGGAACATGACCATAAGTTAAACACACCTTAAATATCCTTTACATAGCTTAGAAATAGGCTTTAAGGGGTTCGGTGTGCTAAAATAAACTTTTGGGTCATTCAGGGACTAAAAGTGTCAAAAAGTGCACAAGGTTGCATTTTTACGCATAACTTACGTTCTGAATACATCCGGACTTCCAAAAATTTATGTAAGCACTAAAATATTTTATTTTAGTGTTCGCCATAAGAAAAATCCATTCGTCGCGTCATTTGGATCGTTTTTCGCGCTTATGCGCATTCTGTCGTAATTAAGCGAACATCGCGATCATACGGCCAAACGAACCGACATCCGAGATATTTTTGAGCACATTTTAAGTTCCCTATACTTTAACTTCATTTTAGAGCTTTGAAATGGGGTTAACGGGCCTTAAACGTGTCGAAAATGGGCTGATTTCACTGCAGGGACCAAAACTGTAAATCTGCCAAAGTTGTTACCATACGAACCTCAACATTGGCAGCTTTGAGGTCCGTAAGGCAACCTGCAGAACAGATCAGACTAAACAGTCAGCAGTTTCCAGCTGTTGTAACCTCACCCACACATTTGCACATGCACATTCAGCTCATTTAGACCCATTTTTAGCTACCATGAGTTTCCGACAAGTGTACGCATGAGATTCGAGCACGGTTTCCATGAAACGATCTTAACGGTTACACGAAAACTATATATACCCCACCCCCCATTGCTTCAAAACCCACTAGAATCTGATCTAAGTGACTCTAAGTTGGAACCATTGTTTCATACCTGAGTTATTGTGATCTAGATTAGCATTCGGGGACCCTTCGTAAGTATTCTTTCGTTCTTTTCTTTATTTTATTGCTTTTCGAGTCCGAAAGTCAAACTTTGTTTGACTTTCAGCGTTGACCAGCTTATGGTCAATGCGAAGTTTGTTTGAACTTCGTAACGTGAGTGTAATCACGTTGGTTATAGTCCCTTGGGACTATGCCTACTGATTACCACGTTGTCTAGGGTCGTAAGGGTAAGCGATCTGATAAATCGCTTATACCTTCGAACCCGACCCAGTTTGGTCGATCATTAGGATCCGACCAAATACATTAGGTGACCATAGTGTATAGGGAATAACCTTCCGAGGTTATACCTTATGGTCACATCGTTTAAGTAGTTGTATGATAGGTAGTTTATATGCCTTAGGTAAATTACCAGAATACCCTTTTCATGTATAATTGGTAATTTAGCATATGTAACCTAAAATTTTGTCACATAACTGATTATGTAACATGTTTAGGCATATAACACTTGTCATAGGACTAGTTAGACGTTCCGAACGCGTTTCACGCGAACGACGCGTTATGTAGCATAAGCTACCTAAACGGGTCGTAAACATTTAGGTTAGGCTTCATTTAGCATGAAGGCTTTGTTAAACCATATGACACGAGTCTCTATACTCGTTTGGTTTACGAACCCTCATTCTATCCAATCATCCGATTTAGGTCTGGTTTATTAACATAGTTACCTATATTAGGTGCCGTTTGATATCCGCGATCTCTAGCATTGTTTGGTTGTTACTCAAGGACTACTAAGCAATCTCATGTGAGTACATAGACCCCTCTTTTACTGTTTTCCAAACATTTTGGGGTGGAACACATGTGCCTACTTGTTACTTTCATGCTTTCCTGTTTTCACATCATATACCTGCTATATTCGTTAGTACATTATAGTACATGATTTTATTACATCTTATGCTAGGTGTGCCCATTGTGTGCATTACTTAGTACATCGTTTTACATTACATTACTTGCTACGTATGTCTATTGTTGTATACGTAGTACAGGTCACATGCTACGTATGTCTATTGTTATATACGTAGTACAGGTCACATGCTACGTATGTCTATTGTTGTATACGTAGTACAGGTCACATGCTATGTATGTCTATTGTTGTATACGTAGTACAGGTCACATGCTAAGTATGTCTATTGTTGTATACGTAGTACAGGTCACATGTTAAGTATGTCTATTGTTGCATACTTAGTACAGGTCACATGCTACGTATGTCTATTGTCGCGTACTTAGTACATTTGTTATTCATCACAGGCTTACATTTTGGATACATATTACATGATTTACATTAGACATAAACATTTTACTTTGGTAGTTTGGTTTGATTAAGTGATTAAGTAATGAGGCGTGTGTAATATGATACAAGCATGGTGGATATGCCGCTGGTACTTCCTATATATAAGTGTTTGTATGGTATTACATGTCGTAGCGTTATTTGAATCATTTCAGTTTGAGACATAGAACATTTTATACAAAATAACATACTTTTCACAAGACATTGATTTATAAACAACTTATTTTATATAAACACATTTTACATGGTTATTCATTTAACCTTACATTTATTTATACATATCATCTGATCTTATCGTTTTTCAAATTATTTACAAAACAAAGCAAATTACAAGTTTCATGACTAAACATTTTCTCAAACATAAGTCATGAAACCAATTTTCACAAAACCTATGTATCTCACAGGCATTTTTATGCTGACGTACCTATTTTCACATGTGTTTTCAGGTGATGATGCGTAGGACTTATCAAGATACACTTAGGCGAACTGGGGCCTTAGTGACAATAAAAGATGCAAGACTAGTTAATTTATGTTATGTACTCTTTGGTTCTTATTTAAAACAATGTAAACTCTCATGTTTGTTTAATAAAACGAAACTTTAATTGCCATGGATTTGAAACATTAATTCTGTTACAACACTCCCCGACATTTCCGCCACGTTTTGTATGTTCTACGTGGTCGGGGTGTGACATAGGGTACCACATGTGATAAGTCATGGAACCTCTGAACGTATTCTGCGATCTTTGGACCTTCCATTTTCAATGCCAGAACTCGGTTTCCAATCTTTGGATTTCCGCGCGAGAGCAGTACTTTTTGCGCATAAGTTCCTTCAGTTCGGTCCAGGTTAGCGCGTAGGCAGCAGCTTCACCAAGTGTCTGTACTTGCAAATTCCACCAAGAGAGGGCTCCATCCAAGAATAGCCCTGAGATATAGGTGACTTGCTGATCTAGTGCGCATTTGCTCATGCGAAGAACAGATTCAGTTTTCTCAGCCCAACGAACAAAGGCGACAGCACCTCCTATGCCATCAAAGTTGACCGGCTTGTAGTCCAGAAACTGCTTGTAAGTGCACCCTGCACATACGTTACAACATACGATCGGCATTAGCATCATTGCTATAGATATCCAATTAGGTCATGGTATGTCTTAATGACTTAGTATTACCATGAGGTGGATTGTTGTTGCCATTGTTGTTTGAGCTGCTTCCGCTGGGTCCTCCCTGCGAAGCGGCGTATTGCGCGATGGCAGCTGCGATGATTTGCTGGAGTTCTGCCTCATTGGTGGGCAACGGCGTTTGACGTCTCGGCGGCATCTTCTAAAAGATGGGTTTACGTCGGTCAGGCCATAATAAAGATTCCATGTACGCTTTATTATGATAGTAGTAGTACATAACATCTCATGTTATAATCATATCAATCACACAACATCCCATGTCACAAACATCAATCACACAACATCTCATGTCATAGAATATAAGTAACCAAATCAAGCATCAAATATGATGAGAATACTGCGATTGCCATATATTGAGACCACATAGTAAGCGTACAAGTACATCACAGTGTCATACAACATCAGTCGACTAGGGGCTATATCACCCTAGTCCAAAAACTATATCAAATCAGTGTCAGTACATCAAATACATGTCAACAAAAGTCAAAATCATAATGTAGTCTCCAAAAATGCTGTGCAGTCAAAAGCAATCGTCGTCTTCTCACCAGCGTCTACCCATACGGTACTGAAGAGCTCTACACGGATGGCGGTGGTGGAGGGGGAAAGTGAGTGTAAAACAAGCGACGCAAAAGGAGCCAGTCCTCCTCCATGGCTCTCTGGGTATGCAAGAAGGAAGCAACCTGCTGCTCTAGGGCAAAAAGACGTGCATCATAGTCTGGTGGTAAAGGTCGAGAGGGCTGCAAAGGAGAGTGGGTCTGACCTTGGCACTGACACAGCGACGGCTGGGCTTTCTCAAGCTCCTGAATGCGCTGCGCGTGTGCCTCGTGCTGGGCGACAAAAGACATCAAAACGTCCTCAATAGTATACCCCCTATGGAAAGGATGGTAGGGGTCGGTCGGTGGCATAGCAGAAGGTGACGACCAGAGAAACGGCTCACTGGTGGGATCAAAAGGTGCCACATGAAATGGAGAAACAGGGGGAAAAGTAGCAGACGGTGGTATAGCAGGGATAGATACCGGTACATGTCCAAAAGGGTGAGCCGAAGAACCCTCTCCAGATCGCGCTGGAGGTGTAAACCGAGGAAATGAAAAGGAGGTATCAACGTGACGGGTATCAGTGATCTGAGGGGGAATAGGTGGGACCTCGTCATCAGCAGGAATCCACCCACACTGGGCGTGCTCATCTCGTGGGTCTATCTGTGCCTCAAAAAGTGCTCGATCAAACTGAACTGGCATAGGATCATGGTGAGGTGCAACAAGAGGGTCAACTGGTGCATCAGCAATAAGTGGGGGATCAACATGATCAGCAGCAATGACATGATCGCCCTCCAACAATGGAGCATCAACAGGGTGATCATCAATGGGTGGGTCAGCAATCACAGGATCAATAGGTATGCCAGCATGAGCAGGGTCATGCTCAAGCACTGGGTCAGGAGCAGGGTCCAGTGGATGCTCGGGATCATCAAAGGCCATTTCAAAATCAAACTCAGGGTCGATGGGATCAACTGGGTCTACTGGGTCGACTGGATCCTCCATAGGCTGATCCATGGGTATAAACTCTATATCCTGATCTGGGTCGAACCCTGGGGGAAAGACAGGATCGGAATCCTCCACATCCTCGTGGTCGAAAGCAAAACTAGGAATAGGGGCAACAGAGGATGCCTGGTCGGGATCTGATCCATGTGAGAAGTGCTGCGCACTCTGGGTGTGTGAAGGTGCGGAGGCCACAGACTCGAAAGAGTCTGGGACCGGAGAGTGAGCAGGTGACTCCTCGGCGGGAGCATTTGCGATCATCAAGAGATCACCAGCAGCAAGAAGGGCCTCGCCCTGAACATCATCCTCTAAGGGCTCGTCATCAAACAGATCGACGTCGCCATCATCGTCGGCGTCGAGAAGCAAATCGTAAGCAGGATATGAAGCAAGTGGTATGGGAGCAGGGATCTCCACTAACGGTAGGTCCCCGGCCAAAGGGCCATCAGCGAGCTCATCAGCACCATCAGGTAAAGCAAAGGGCTGAAAGTCGTCCTCGTCCGTGCTAGTAACGTCGGATGTGTGGACCTCGTGCTCTGAAGACTTTAGGTCATCTGACACTATAGGTCTAGGTCCTGTGGTGTCTGAGTCACCTGTGCCAGAGGTGTCCATGGTGTCTGTAACATAAACACAAACATGCACAAACAGTCAATCATACAATCAAATAATCACATAAGTCACCAAGTAAGCATTCAAATAGTTTCTCCTAGTCCCACTAGCCTCCCAGCCTCTCAGACTGCTACTCCTAGTCTCACTAGCCAAATTCTCCCAGCCTCTTAGACTGCTCTTCCTAGTCTCACTAGCCAATTCTCCTAGTCCCACTAGCCAATTCTCCTAGTCCCACTAGCCCACTACCTCGGCCTCTCAGACCGAGCCTCAGCCTCCAAGACTGAGCCTCAGCCTCCCAGACTGAGCCTAAAAACAATAAATAAAATGTGCTCAACATTTGTTTGTAAAAACGTTTTGGATCTGGACTTAAGTGGTATGCAGAAAAATGTTTTCGTGAGAGCCCTAGTGATCATAGTCTAGACTCGAGAAGGAATCCTAGTTCGCTGTGATCAGAGCTCTGATACCAAGCTGTCACACCCTGGCTTTGCGGAAGCGTGGTTAATTTGGTGTGACTTCTTAATACCATAGCTTAACCATAACAAAGCTATATGAAATAAAACCATGCAAGATCATCCATTTAATTAAGTTTTAAAAACCAAATACAACAACATTGTCTCAACGGAAACACATCCTAATGACATTGTTCAACAAACACAAACATCAACATGACATAAACACAGTTTAAGGACTGTGACTTGTCCAGGAAAGAGTCACATTCCCCAAACCCGGATGACCTCGTAACTAGTGCAGCGGGAAAACGTGTCATACCGCGCCAGATCCTTTAATTCCCTGAAATACATGTAAGTTGAAAAATCAACAATAATGTTGAGCGAGTTCATGTGTAAGTGAGTAAATAAACCTCTGTAAGTATGAAAATAATCCTGGTATGTAGCAAATAAGGGAATTGAGATCACCAATGGTTTGCAAGGCCATTGATATGTGTGAAGTGCAAGTAGGGAGACTCAAACCTAGCGGATTTATGCGTTGGGCACGAAGTCACCCCGAGGTCCGTTTCTAGTTTGGCATGGGGCTGGGCTCGCTACACCCAGATAGATCTACCGCTCCTGTCCCTCGGTCCTACCATGAGGACTAATGGCCTCATGTTGCTCCTACCCACTCACATGATCTAAGTAGTAAACCTCCTTACGCTAACCATACCATGTATAGAGTACTTGTAATCAAAGTAACATGTATTTCACCCCCGTAGTTTAGAAAACTGAAAACAGTTAAGAGAAAAGGGGGACATGAACTCACAGTGGTGCGTCTCTACCAAGTATGTCTCCTGATCAAGCAGCTGAGTGACGACCTACATGTACTAACTCTATTAGACGGACGGCGTGCCTTAGCTTTAAGGTTTAAGTTTTTGTGAAATAGTTAGACAACTATTTCGTGTTTTCGTTTAGTGAATACTTGGTAATCATTTTCCTTCCCAAGGAAGGGGGATTTAATACATGTGTGTTCGTAATATATTATTAAGTCTCACTTAAAATATATTTTAATTCTAACTCCAAAATATAAATATTCTTCTCAAAAATATTATATTTTCTATTTCATAAATTTTCCCAAATAATACTTTAACAAGAATACGCGTTCATGAATATTTTCTTAAAATGCGTAAGTTACGTTTTAAAGATCGAGTGGTAATAATAATTACCGGTGTAACTTATATATTTATCGTAGAGGCATTCGTATTATTTTGGATTCGTTAACATTCGATAGTATTATTTTTACCCTAAAAATAATACTAACATTTTCACAAAATAATCATAAACACACATCAAGTGACTTTATGAAAAATATATACTAAATATATATTTACCAAGTTTTATTTTGTGAAATATTTCTGGCTCATACAGGCCTTTAGAGGCAGTGTCTGCCTGATGCTGGCTTTATCAGCATGTTCAATAGGTTATCCGTTTATAGTGCTACTGTGCTTTTTGTGCATCATGTTTGTCACTAAGGTTCAGCATGTAAATAATGTAGTGACGGTAAGTAAAGTATGATGCAGGTATATGCATGTATCAGAAATCAAGTAGCAGTTCATCAGTAATTTCAAACAAGCACAGTAATTAAGCAGTAATTAATTGTTAATTAAGTCGTACGGATACCTGGTTTAGTGAGGGTTGTCACAACAATTAATAGAATAAATGTATTAAAGAAAGAGTTTGACTCGTTTTCAGGTTATCCAGGAGAAAATACAAAGAGTATCATTGAGAGGTATAGCCATCTTGTTCGCTCAATGTCTGAGAAGGGTATTAAGAAAAGTCCAAATGAATGGGTTGAAAGATTGGCCAATGCCATACCTCAACAAGAGTGGGGTACATATCTTTTGGATTTAAAAAGAACTGGAGAATACTCTAGATTGACAATTTGTCCATTCATTGAGAAACTTGAAGAACAAATGAAGACAAATGCTGAGAAGAAGAAAAGTCAAAGTGGAAAATCAATATTAAAGAAGAGCAAGAGTAAAGGTGTCCAAGTGGGAGAGGAACAGACTGAAGAGATTTCAGTTATGAAGGATGAAAAGAAATATGCT
Source organism: Helianthus tuberosus (assembly GCA_030545235.1). Lineage (NCBI taxonomy): Eukaryota > Viridiplantae > Streptophyta > Magnoliopsida > Asterales > Asteraceae > Helianthus > Helianthus tuberosus. The sequence continues at coordinate 64,779,414 of CM060417.1, read as the reverse complement.
GATAAACAGATTTTTGATTTGAAGGGAAATTATGAGAAGTTGAAATCAGAAAATGACAAACTGTTAAGTAATTTGAACAGTTTGACATTAGAAAACAAAAGTTTGAAAGATAAGGAAAAAGAATTTGAAAATGAAAAATTAAAATTAAAATTTGAAAAAGATTTTCAAAGTCAAATGAAGATTTTAGAAGTTGAGAAATCTGCTATTTTTAAAAATAATCTTGAAAAACAGATTGAAATAAACTCTCATCTTCAGAAAATCATTCGGCTTGAAAATGAAGCTGAAAAAGTTCGGATTAAAATCAAAGAGCTTGAAGAGAAATTGAAAGGTTTTGAGACTTCGTCATCAACACCAGATTATCCATGTCCAAAACCGATCAATTCTGTTCCAATAAGTGACAATGTCACAAACTTTGACAAAGTCAAAGTTGAAGATTGTGATGAGAAAACTGATGATGAAGTTGAAAAAAGAAAAATATTTTTGAAATTAAATGAAATGTTTAAAGAAATTGTTTTACATTCTACTGAAAAAGGTGAATGCTCAACGCAAAAACCTGTAAAGAAGAATGTGGAACAAAAACAAAAGGATAAAAAACCGAAAAATGTTCAAAAAGAAAATAAAAGCTCATCAGTTCAATCATCCAATCGTGATAAAAAATTACAAAAAGTTGAAAAACAAAACTCAAAAATTGTTGGTAATGAGTGGTGCAGATCGGACCACAGAGCTCAAAAGCCAAATCCAGCAAACAAGAGGAGAAATGATTATCACCAAGCCAAACAGTGCTTTGATCTGAATGTTTGGGTTGAAAATGGTGATTGGTACGATAACAGAGTGTGTTATAGATGCGGCTATCAAGGACACATTGCTGTTAACTGCCAGAGTTGGAAGTTTGAGACGAGGAGATGCTTTAACTACAACATCATTGGCCATATTGCTAGAGATTGCTCAATAAGATCAATGAGAAGATCGAGGGCTGAATCTCAGAAGCAGGAGAAGAAACCAGTCAATGTCAAGCCCAAAGAACAGAAGGTTCAAGAACCTAAAGTTCAAGAAAAGAAAGTGAAGCTTTCTCAGGGGCAAAAAGACAGACTGAGGAAGAAGAGGAAGAAGGCTAGAGAGTATCTGGAGAAGATTTTGTCCTCGGGTACTTCTGGGAAATCTAATAGCAGTTCTGATAAATCATCTTGCTCTCCAAAGAACAACAAATCATGCAAGATGAATTCATCAGATACAAATCTGAGGACGAAAGAGGGAAAGAAGAAGAAGAAAGTTTGTGGCGATGAATCTGTTTCTGTGGAAACAAAGGAGCCACATATTGGCGATGAATCTGTTTCTGTGGAAACAAAGGAGCCACATGTCGGCGATGAATCTGGCTCATCAAAGTCAGACAAGCCACGATCAGGCAATGAATCTGGTGTGGTAAATCCAGAAGAGCCGTGTGTTGTGATAAAAGTTGAGAATTCTGGTCTAACAATGGATGATGAAAATTTTCCACCATTGTTGAACAAGAATTCAAAATCACCCAAGGACCGTCAGGCTTGGGTGAATCTGTTTAAATAGAAAAACCTGACTTGCCGGAGTTCCCAGGTTGGTAAGCGTGGAACATGAATCGGCATCTTTCTTACAAGATTAATCAGGGACATTCAGTTGTACTTGATTTATCTTTGTCTTACTTATGGTTGAAAAAGAACAAGGTGATGAAGTGACCCCGAACCTACAAATGTTTGGTAAACAAACTAATTTTTCCGGAAAAACCATTTTGATTAAAACAAACTTAAGTGTTTTGAAATCATAATGGGAAAATAGTTTGTTGTAAGGGGGAGTTCTGATTGTTTATGCCTAGTGGATGGAGAATTGAAGCAATTCTCATCATGTTGTCATTTACTTTGTACAGTTCATTTTCAAATTTTCCCAGAAAATCAAAATTGAGATATATTTTGATTTTAGGGGGAGTAAAAATTTAAAAAATAGAAAATTTGAAAATGTCAAAAACATTGAAAAATGCAAAAATGAGTTTTGTTGTAAAAAGAGGAAATGATAGAAAATCAGTGGACTATCACAGCATGCTAAAGAAATGTAAAGTTAAAATGTGATAAACGGTATCACTAAAGATGTGACGATAGGCTCAGCTAGACTAGTAGATTTGCGAGAACGATACAAACTTAAATGAAAAAAGCCTAGTTCTAGTGGGAATCATGGTTGAAAGCATAGTACTTAGTTTTGTCCTTCTTGATTGTGTGCCTACTCAGTAATCGCTGATTGTCGAAAGACATAAAACTGGTTAAGTCTGTGAATTTTCACAACTTTGCTAAAAAGTCGCTGTGATTGTGCATTTTATTTTGCAAAGATTTAAACTTGTTTTATTTCTTTATTTTGTTTAAGCATTGGACATCCTCTGCGTATACGTGAGTATCGACCTGGATGTTAGTGCCTAAACGTTCTGCTTTATTTTCTTTGGTGTTTCGTTTAAGCTTTGGATCACCTCTGCGTATACGGGAGTATCGACCTGGTGGTTAAAGCCTAAACAACTTCAACTTATTTTTATTTTCTTATTTTGTTTAAACATTAGACTTTCTCTGCGTATACGGAAGTATCGACCTGATTGTTAATGTTTAAACATTCTGCTTTGTTTTCGCACAAATCACAGTCGATAAAAGTTTAAAGGCATTACTTGAGTCAGTGTATTACATGATGAGGGGATATGCTGAGATCGTGGGGTCCATAAGAACTTAGTGAAATCTTAATATACCTTCACGTATCGGTAAGCATTTCGAAAGTTTTTAGATTGAGTTTAAGTGGACAACAATATCGTCAATCTATGTGAATCGTTTAGAACTGAAAATGTTTAAAGCTTAACGGTGCTAGTGATTGGTCACATAAACTGATATGATCCATTTTCGCAAACTCGCAAAAATAGTGTCTGTAAATATTTCTTTATTGCATGTCTTTTACATCAAAAATCCAAAAAGAATTTCGACAACTGATGTTGGATAGCTGATTTTCAAAATTTCAAGTGCTGAACAGGATGAACAGGTTTGGGAGTGTGAGTTTAACAGAAGAAATCTGTTTTGAGAAAGAAAAGTTTAATTAGTTAATCGAGATCATTAATTTGAACTTGATGTAACTATTACTAGTAAGTTTTTCTTATTGATTTAAGTGAAAACTTATGTGGTGGTGAGAAAATTTATGCAGGAGATGAACTGAACAGAGTTAAAGCCAGGATGCAATCTCAAGGCGATAGCTAATTCCAGATAGCGATCCCATCATGATGAGAGGGGGAGTCTGACGAGGTTAGAGCCAAAGAGAAGATCTTGGTACATGCTAAGAAAGAAAGGAGATTGATCAAGATTAAAGAGTCGTTATGATGAAGACTCTCACTGAAGATTCCGTCAACATTCAAGGGGGAGTCTGTTAGTGTAGTTGTCTGTCGACTTCATCTCAGTTCGAGTCTCAGATTGTGAAAGAGCCTGAAGATTGCGTCTTATATCGAGTCTAGGGTTCGTTGCAGATCTAAACAAGCATGATGTCATCATTCTTGATGATGACATCACACATGTGACATCATATCATGCATCATCTTGGTCAACATCACACGAAATTGAATGTTTATATGAGACAAAAGTAGGTTCGCTTGAAATAGATTGTAGATTCGGTTGAATGTCATGTTCGCTTGAAAGTGTAACCGCTTGAAATTGTTTGTGTCATTTCAAGCGGACTAGCATACACTATAAATAGGTGTTCATACTTTTCATTTGAAGCGGACATGCAAGATTTTAGAGAGTGATACCGAAGTGCTGCCAGTATTTCTCGTGAATGTAATCAGTGTTAAATCAATATACAAGAGGTTTAAAGTGATATTCAAGTTGTTTCGAAGTCAGTTTCTTATTTTCCGCATCTGAAACTGATAAAATCTCTTCTGAACGACTCGTTTAGGTCACAAACCGATCCTACAAGAAGCAACTAGAATACTGTAAAATTGCTTCACAGTTTTAGCTAGTAACAATTATATATAAGTCTATTGGCAAACTTATTTTTGAGTTGAAATGATTGATCCAAACTTGTTTAGAATGGTAAGCTTTCGACATGGTTTATGCTACTTTTTCATAAACCATCACATTGTTGTACTAGGTTGGAGTATGATGTGTAAAATGTTTAATTACTTTTGGAAACACCAAATTAAGATGGTCTAGCTAACTTAATTACACACAATTGGCAACTGTACCGGTCATGATATAGTAAAGTCGGTAAGACCGAGTATCAATCCAAGGACACGGTGGCACGACTCTCGATACTAAACCTCTATCGAGTCCTAGTCTAGTAATCTTTAATGGGTGTTCAGATTTCTATTAACTATTAAATCTACCTATCAATGCAAATCACAAAAGCCAATATGAAAGCAAAGCAACAGAGAACAATTATAGGTGAAATCAGATTATGAGAAAGTAATTACCTAGGTAAGAATCATGTTAACTCGTCACGGCTCACGGGATTGGATAATTGAATTTGGCTATCGGGATCTTAAAATACACTAATCTAGACCTAAGATTGGCTAGCAGATCATTCTCTAAACAAGACGTAATCTAGTATCTAGGGAAGTTTGTAAACTCACTGGTCTAGGGTTTAGATCACATCTTAGTCTCTCTAAACTAAATGCAATGGCACCCAAAATCTAGATATTCTCTCGGTCCCACAAGAAACAATAAATCCAGAAAGTGTAAGGGATGTAAGGGATAGTGAATCTAACAGGTTTCTAACACAGGATAGCAATATTCAGAGGCTAATAAAAGGTAACTCACTCTCGTGCAATTAACACCTAAACCGTCTAATGACAAAGCCTACCCGACAACCTACTACCTCTCAGTCTCTAGGATTAGTAGAACACTAAGTAACTTTAAACGCTCAATCAAAGTTCCTATGGCAATTGTCGACTACAAGCCATAAACTAGTCACAAACACACAGTACGCAACCTAATACGTATTTCTAACCGAAAGACATTCAACAAGACACGTATGGAACGAGTGATTAATTATAAATCAATACAAAGCATGCAAACACATTAAAAACTTGATTTGAATTCACACTTTACCAAAACATTAAGCCAAATCACAATAAATCCAAAACTAAAGAACTATAATAAATCAACAATCATCGTACGTCTAGGTAGCTCAGAGAAAATTAGCTACTCATGTTCATAGACAAAGCACAAGTAAATTTAAAGCATATGAGTTCAACAAACATTGTCATGGATTCAAGTCTAAGCAAAATTGAAAACAATAAAAACAAAGTCTAACTGAACGAGATAAACTTTACCCGATAATCTTCTTTAATCCCAAGCTTCCTTCAATCTTTGAATGATATGATACATCCTCTTTAATTTATCACCTCTATTTCCTCTCTTGTTTGCCTCCTTACTTCGTATATGATGCAGCGTATAGTATGTTTTATTATAATCTCCTCGTACAACCGCTTTTATTGCGAATTCCCTATCGATTTAGCCGCCTATGTATGGTATGATTGCAATTAATGAATAATCCTCCTCGGCAGCCTTATCGAAAGATATGTGTTTTAGATGGATCATGGATGGTATATTATATCTAATTATAATAAAAGAGTACATCTAATGCCACATGGCATCTAATCTAATAATTTTTTTTATCTAATGTCACATGGCATTTTCTCCACCAATTTAATAATATTATTATTAATATCTAATCTAATATTTTCAAACATATAATAACATATAAATATAAATTAATATATACTTAGTAGTATCTAATATATAAATATGTTTGTTTAAAACTTTAGATATATTCATCATCATATGTTAGTAATAAATCAAATTTGAATTATTAATATTGTATCATACTACAAAATAATATTAAATAAATACTAGATAATATTTTAAAAAAATAATGATCAAATTTTCCTTAATAAATATGATCGTATGTGGTCTCAAGTTGCACGAAATGTATTTAAATAAAGCGATTAAATTTTCCTTGGTTATTTTATTCTTTCATGAAAATAATGTATAAAATGTAGTTTCTTTCTTGTACACGGTCAGTCTAGTTTACACGGTCGGTTTCATGTAGACAGGCCAGATGTCTATGGGTTGAACGGTTTGGTTTATACGGTTTGAACATAATGTTTAAAATTTAGCAATAGAAGATTTCCCATGTGTATCTTTTCATTTCAAATTATCAATAATTCAAGTTGTGTTCAAATTATCAATAATTCAAGTTGTGTAAATGGTAAATCTTAACTTTATGTATTTATTGATAATATGCAATAATTCTCTGTGATAAATTGACCTTTTAAATTGTGTAAATTTAAAATTTATTTCAAAATTATTATGTTGTCTTTTAAATTTTAAAGAAAGAAATTGAAATTTTCCTGGTTATGGGTTTCTTTAAGCAATATTTATGTCATATACACATTTTTCACTTACGTGAGATATTTTCTTTATTCAATCCGTGTAATACGCGGCCTTATAAACTAGTATTTTAATAAGATAATGTAAGTTTTCTTTGAATGATATCTTAATTAAATATATTTGGAATGTGTGAGTTTTTAATATAGGAATTGTGATGGTAAATTCACTTTTTACACATAATTAATACCATCATAATTAATTCACTTAGTAAATTATTAGTAGAAATTACGACATTCACTTTGCGCAGGGTAATTTCGAGAATCTCAAAAGAAAATGAGGCGGTGATATGACATAGCCAAGGGGGCGGATCGTGATGCTCCTAGACCTGTTTGGCCAGAAATGTTATCTTTTTTTTTTCAACTCGGTTCCACTCGTATGCTCATTCCTTCACCTCATTAGCTCGTTTAAGCTCCTTTTTCACACTTTCACCTACAAAACACTATATTTGTTAAGTACACACTCTAAACGGCCAAAACGACTTAAAAACTAACAAAAACTATATAAAACTACATAGAAAAAACGGATGTGTTTGCAACACATCAGAGTAGCTAAGGACATTCAAATTGAGATATAGTCATATTTAGCAATGCAACGGTCACTACTAATAAAAACTATAAGTACATAGGAAAATTGCGATGCAACGGTCACTACTATCATATATAGCATATGTGACTGAAGTCGTAAGTTTATTGATTTTCTTATTGGATTATTGAGGATAGTTTGGTAAATTAACTATCATTATCATAAGCATTTTTGTTCAAATTCTTGCCTGTAGAACATAGTTTGGTTTACTGTCAAACTTAGCCTTTATAAATCAAACTAAACCTCTAAAGCAACTTTACTCACAATTAGAAGTTATTCGTGGTACGTTACCAAATACCAGAGCCTTAAGTTCAATTAAACAACAAAATGACCTAAATCAATCTATTAATAAAAAAGGATGCCATAACAAAACCTGCAAACAATTTAAAAGCTGTGTAATCCAAAACACATCACTCTTTTCACTCATATACAACCCAGGATCAACAATCACAGGCTTTGCTCTTTGAAACCTGCATAACACATGTGATATTTAAATTACACACTTTAATGTTCATCAAATCCCAAATAACATAGAGAGCAACGTGTGTGAGAGAGTGATAAAGAGAGTGACGACCACCATTTGTCACACCCGCATCAGAGGCGGAAGCGCATAGTGTAACTTGATCGGTTTCCATAGCATACAATGTAAGTAAACAAACTATATGAAATAAAACATGCACGATGTTCATCCGTTATCATAATAAAAGTTACAAGTCATAAGTTGTTTAGTAACAAAAGACAACATATGTTAATAAGTTTTACAAACTAGACTTGTCCAAAACAAAGTTTGAAAAATAACAAGGCTTTGCATCCTATGTCCCATTCGAAGACGGTATATATGGACCAATTCCAAAATGTGGATGACATCGTCTTCTTAACAACCTTGAAAACTTGTAAACTTCCGCACCAAGACCCACTTAGTTTCCTGAAATACATGTAAGTTTAAAAATATCAACGAAAGTTGAGCGAGTTCATGTGTTTAATTTGTGCATGCATCAAATGAATCTTAAAAACATTTGAAAATTTGAGTATCGAAAGCTGGTATGAAAAGCGTCAATGAACTCATTGATCATTAAAGTTTTACAAGGACATTAATATGTGTGCCGACATAGGAAACACTCAACCCATAGACGATTTAATGTCAATTACTCTCGACTGGGACACAAAGCACTCCATGTGGCCTCACAAGGACCCATGAGTGGGGCTCACCCATACCCGATAGATCTACCCCTTTTGTTCCTTGGTCCTTAGCAGGATTAATGGTGCCTAAGTTTTGCGCCTATTCGCACATGATCCGATATTTTATTCCATAGCTTAATCATACCATAGTTAACATGTATCCCCCTGAGAGTTATAAAACCGAAAACATTTAAAAGAAAAGGGGGACATGAACTCACAAGTTTGTGTCTGTAATAATGTGCTAGCAAAACGGGTATCCAACAACGCGTAACAACCTACAAGTGCTCTAACTCATTAGACAATTGGGTTTATGTTAAATCGTGTACACGTTGCTCATCTTGAACGTTATTGTATTTGTTATTAATTTGGAACCCTTGTGTATTTTAAATATGTAACGCCCAAATTTCACATTCCAAAATGTGATATTATTATACTTTTATTTAACAAAATTCGGGCATGACCCGTTCGTATTCTGGACAATTCCCTATATGACTAACTTGTAAGAACTCAAATACAACACAGCAGAAAAATATGGCCCCCAAAATTTCTTTCTTTACTAGACATAACACTTACATGAAGGAAGGACTACAAAATTTCATACATTCATTAAAAGGATATACCACCTTCCGTTATAATAATAATTTAAAACCTATATTTGATAAATTATATGACCGATTCCTTCCCGTACAACCCTTGCACTCGGCTCGATCTTCAGTCCTTCTATTTTTCATAAAGATGCTAAGTCCTAGCAACCTGCATTCACCACATACATGTACATTGGTTAGATTTAATCACATCATTCCTAGTCTAAGCCTACGTAATCAATAATTAATCCGCAATTCCTTCTTCCATACTAATCCTTACGAATAAGCTTTCCGTGTACATTCGTGCATTCCAATCCCTTAACCTTGATAACGACATTAATAGATTTCCTGCATTTCTCATTTCATACTCAAGACAAAGATTTAGTAGCTTGACACTTCAACTGATTTAAACTGTATAAACACATACACAATTTCAGTTCACTCATAAGCAATAAATCCTACTTCATACGTGGGCACTAACACATATGTATACATAGATATGAACCTCCATTCAAACGCACAATCCTTATACAATACTCCAATCCTCCTAAGGTTTACTAAGGTATGATAATTACAGGCTTCCCAATTAAATAGACAATGCACATACGACCTAGCGTGCATTCTTGCTCCTAATCGTAAACACTTAAGAGTCCCATCTATTGGAAGCTAATTTAATACATATGCATATATATATAGCCACAAACTTAGTTCATTCCTTTACATTCTGAGTCACATATTATATTCTTGATCACACTTCTTAATCACATCTTGATTGGGTTTTCGAGTACCTAGTAGAGACTCGTAAGCCCATAGCCAACACTTTATTTAAATTAGCATATACGTTAATCAAGAGGCCCTGGAAGGCATTTACAACTAGTTCCACGCACAAAACAAACAACTACAAATAAACTGCCAGCAACAAGGTCTGTCGCGGGCCGCGACAGCCATGTCTGCATCCTACGCGGGGCGCCAGGGCTCTACCGTAAGCTACGGTGACTACCGTAGCTTATGGTAATCGCCAAAAAGGCATACGGTAACTAGAGACTGCCTTACGGCAGATGAGAAAAGTTCAGCACCCACCGTAAGCTACAGTGGTGCCCAGATCTACACCCCAATTTTATGGCCGAAACTCTCTTAACTCACTCATTAGGCATCTGAACCACATGGAACTTAATCCTAAATTATTTGTAAATTTATTCCTTACATTACTAACTAAGAGTCCCTGCCCCGGGGCCTTATTCCACCTGAATTACCTTAACAATACATTACTTGTGCACATTATTCGACCCATTTAAATTCACCCATTTGCTTTCTACTTAATTAACCATCTTTGTCTTACTAAAATATCACTTAACCTAGTACTTTCTAATTGCTACATAATCTTACGAAATAAAATCATATTCATAAATATCAACATTTATTATATGCACCAAGAAGTGAATCGAAATTCACTTACCTCATATACCCCATGCTTCTTACTTTATATATCGCCATATCGGTTCCCTTGTCTTGCTAGCTACGAGGGTACAAGTCTACCTTTCTGAGGGCCTATCCTTCATTATCATTTACATACCTATCCTTCATTATCATTTACATACACATGAATGTTAATCCAGAAGCCAATTAATCACATCAACAATCGACTTTCATGTCATAATGACTTCCAAGCATTCAACATAACACGCGTACTTGTGATCTTATCCACCTAACCATTTCACATTTAGTCTAATCATTGAAATATGGCCCTAGCATCAATACTTTCAATTAAGATTCTACATGTCATCCCTTACAACACCTTACCTCCATATTTACCAAATCAATGAATCACATAATATGCATCATTTACAACAACAAGGTTCATGGACCTCTAAGGTGCCATCTTTCACCGATTGCTTAACTATTAAGTTCGCAACATAAACTTTGCTCAAGACACCTTCCTTTTTACATATTTACTAGCACTAACACAACCAACTCATCATGCTAGGAATTCATAATTTCAAAGACACCTTATCATCTATTACCACTAGTTAGGCATTTTATCAAACACTTGATGGGTTTCACATTAATAGAATATATTGTACAAGTATCTTATGTTCATCTTCCTATTCTTGCCTTTAAAAATTCAAATACTATTAAAATCAACCTAAAATCACACCATACTCAAACTATCAAACAAGTATTCATGGTATACAACATGCTACATCAATTTTTGAACAAGAATCCGACATGGGTGTTATACCCATGTCGCCACTTTCATTAGCCGAAGTGGGTTTCATCTTCAAGCCTCAATTAACATCAAAATCTTGATAAATTCACAGTCCATATGGTAATTCTAACATATATTCGTACTCAATTTCATAAAATTTCATGAATTAATCATAACCTAATTCATACAAAAATCATCAACTCCAAAATAACCACTTACCATGTGTTTATTAGGGCTAGATGATCATGTAATTAGGTCCATGCATCAGATTAGAGCCGATTTCCCCTTTCGATTTGAAGGTTTGTTCTTGAATTAGGGTTTCACCCGTCTCTTGCTCTTCTCTGGTCGATTGCTCCTATGCCCAGGTGTGGGTATTTGGGGGTTTTTATTTTTATTTTATATATAATCTTTCTATGTATTCAAAAACCACCCCTCATGTTTGTTACCAATTCATTAAATAACTCAATTTCATATCCTTATTTATTTTAACCAAACTTTTAACTAGGTTTAATAACCTAGTTATTCCATTTCTTTCTTTTAAACGTGGTAACATACTAGTAACTGAATAACTCGAGTTTTTGGGGTGTTACAAATCTACCCCCTTAACGGAGGTTTCGTCCCCGAAACCTGTCTCATACTTTCTCTTATCTTTTCATTGCACCCATTTGATTTGAATGTTACGTGCTGGACCTATTAGGGATCTTGGCTACAGATTTCATTCTCAAACAACATAATTATACGCATTGTTCCTACTTTCTTGAATTATGTAATTTACCTTTACATACACGTAATTTGATTGAAGATTCATTCAGGTCCTTAATAATGTCATTACACCTTAAAGTGCTAGTTCCTAGCACATTTTGTTACTAACGGCCCGTTCACCATACTATCGGTTACACCACCTAAGTTGTACGACTCGTTTCTTTCCTTCTAATAAAACATAATACACTTATGTTTCTACTTATTAAAACTATTTCCAATTCAATGCATTCTATTCCTATATTTTCCGTAATGTTTCCTTTGATCATTTTAAATATATCCTCACATTCCATTTCTACATGTCTTCTAATCACCATACTACTCATACGAGGGATCATTGTATCATCACATACATACTTTGAACATTCTATTACCTAGCAGTACTAAAAACAAGACTATCCTCCTCATAATTACTTTTTCGTACTCAATACAAGGATAAAACATCGTCCAACGGTTGGTACCGTTATTTCAGCTACTTACAACTTTAAGTCTAGCCTCAAAATAGTCATTAGCAACACTTTACTGTTAGCTCTGTGCATATACTACTTGTTATACTAACCGGTACGTCGTGCCTGAGCATCCTACCAATTTTTCTAATTCAGGGCTTGTATACCTTCTTCCTAATGACATAATTGCTTTCTTAAGCTATTTGCCACAAGTCGATTTATTTCATACCATACCACAATTATCCTACTATACAATTTCGTTCAAACATGCAAATAATTTACAGACTCTTACTCATTAATCAAGAACTAAACATTTTACTAACCCGTTTTCATTACATATGTCAGTGATCCGCATGCCGGATTCCTTTGCATCGCAATAGGTACCTTCTGCACCAAAATTGGTCTCATTCACTTGTGTAAAATGCTCCCACTCGTGAGCATCATTCCTTCAACTTTATTACCATCATCTTACTGAGAATTTTCCTTCATTCTTAACTGTAAAATTATCAGTTAGCACATGCCATTTATTATTTGTATCCTACATGGTGTTTGTTCGCCTAAGACTCTTTTACAGATTTCTTACATACATGCTTAGAACATATTACACATTCCAATTCTCACATACTGTTTCTTGCTCCTACAATAGCTTTCATCGGTCTTACCTACTTGGCGAATCACATACTTCATTCTGTTTTACTAATACTAGTTTAATAACTATCCACTTACCTCGTTTGACTTTTCAGAAGTCCATTTGTAAATACTTTCTGACCTATGCTTACCAATTATCCAGTCCTGACACATCCTTCTCTAGTCGAGCTATAAGCTCTTATTAAAAACATACTCTTTACATCTACCAATACAAGTCAATTTCATTGACTCATTATCCATTCCTTGCGTTGGTTATTCCTTCTCAATTTGTGGTATTGGATGATCATGCGTTATACCCACCTACAAAATCTAAGACTTGAACAATCAAAACATTGAATACCGGTTTCAAATAGTAATCATCATTTGACCCGTGTGTCACACCCCGACCGCGTAGAACATACAAAAAGTGGCGGAAACGTCGGGGAGTGTTGTAACAGAATTAATGTTTCACAACCATGGAAATTAAAGTTTCGTTTTATTAATCAAACATGAAAGTTTACATTGTTTTAAACAAGAACCAAAGAGTACATAACATAAATTAACTAGTTCTTGTCTCGTTTTAAGTCACTAAGGCACAGGTCCGCCTAAGTATGTCTTGATAAGTCCTATGCTTCATCTCCTGAAAACACATGTGAAAATAGGTACGTCAGCATAAAAAATGCCTGTGAGATACATAGGTTTTGTGAAAAAACAGGATTCATGACTTATATTTGAGAAAATGTGTAGTCATGAACCTTGTAATTTGCTTTGTCTTGTAAATCATTTGAAAAACGATACGATCAGATGATATGTATAAATAAGAGAATAATGTATGGTTAAATGAATAACCATGTAAAATGAGTTTGTATAAGATAAGTTGTTTGTAAAACAATGTCTTGTGAAAAGTATGTTATTTGTATAATATGTTATATGTCTCAAATTGAAATGATTCAAATAACGCTACGATATGTAATACCATACAAACACTTATATATAGGAAGTACCAGCGGCGTATCCACCATGCTTGTATCATATTACACACGACTCGTTACTTAAATCACTTACTCAAACCAAACCATCAGGATGTAATGTTTAACAATTGTAGAAATGTTTATGTATGGTCAAATACGGTTCATACGGTTCACAGATACAAACGGTTCACAGATACAAACGGTTCACAGATACAAACGGTTCACATAGTCAAATAGTTATAAACGGTTCAAAATGTAATATACTGTGTTCATATGCTGGATGAGCATATGCAACAAATTGTAATGTAAAACAATGTACTAAATATGCACTAAATGGACATACATAGCATAAAATGTATTGAAATCATGTACTATAAATGTACTAATGAACATAGCAAGTATATGATGTGAAAACAGGAAAGCATGAAAGTAACAAGTAGGCACATGTGTTCCACCCCAAAACAGTTTGGAAAACAGTAAAAGAGGGGTCTATGTACTCACTTGAGATTGCTTAGTAGTCCTTGAGTAACAACCAAACAATGCTAGAGATCGCGGATATCAAACGGCACCTAATATAGGTAACTATGTTAATAACCGGACCTAAATCGGATGATTGGATAGAATGAGGGTTCGTAAACCAAACGAGTATAGAGACTCGTGTCATATGGTTTAACAAAGCCTTCATGCTAAATGAAACCTAACCTAAGTGTTTTCGACCCATTACGACCCGTTTTAGGTAGCTTATGCTACTTTAACGCGTCCTTCGTGTGAAACGCGTTCGGAACGTCTAACTAGTCCTATGACAAGTGTTATATGCCTAAACATGTTACATAATCAGTTATGTGACAAAAGCTTAGGTTACATATGCTTAATTACCGATTACACATGAAAAGGGTATTTTGGTAATTTACCTAAGGCATATATACTACCTATCATACAACTACTTAACGAAGCGACCATAAGGTATAACCTTGGAAGGTTATTCCCTATATACTATGGTCACCTAATGTATTTGGTCGGATCCTAATGATCGACCAAATGGGTCGGGTTCGAAGGTATAAGCGATTTATTGGATCGCTTACCCTACGACCCTTGACAACGTGGTAATCAGTAGGCATAGTCCCAAGGGACTATAACCATCGTGATTACAATCACGTTGCGAAGTTCAAACGAACTTCGCATTGACCATAAACTGGTCAACGCAGAAAGTCAAACAAAGTTTGACTTTCGGACTCGAAAAGCAATAAAAGAATGAAGGAATACTTACGAAGGGTCCCCGAATGCTAATCGTGATCAAAATAACTCAGGTATGAAACAATGGTTCCAACTTAGAGTCTTTTTAATCAGATTCTTGTGGGTTTTGCAATGGGGGTGGATGGGTATTTATAGTTTTCGGGTAACCGTTAAGATCGTTTCATGGAAACCGTGCTCGAATCTTGTGCGTACACTTGTTGGAAAGTTATGGTGGCTAAAAATGATCCCCCATGAGCTGAAAGGGCAAGTTAGAATGTGTGGTTGTGGATTAAACAGCTGGAATCAGCTGACTAATCGATCTTATCTGTTTTGGAAGGCTGACGCGGCCCGCTTCAGGATCAGACAAAACTCAGGCGGGCCGCCTGGAGCTTCTGATCAGAAAACATGTTTCCAAAATGACAGTTTTGGTCCCTGTTGGTGTTTAAGATGATTTCCGACACTTCTAAGGCCCGTAAAGCCAACTTTAAGGCCCTAAAATGATGCCTAAACATTGTGGACATGAAACATGCTCAAAAATATGTCGGATGTCAGTTCGTTTGGTCGTACGAACGCGATGTTCGCTTAATTACGACGGAATGCGCACAAGCGTGAAAAACGATCCAAATGGCGTGACGAATGGATTTTTCTTGTGCCAAACACTAAAATAAAATATTTTAGTGCTTACATAAATTTTTGGATGCCCGGATGTATTCAGAACGTAAGTTATGCGCAAAAATGCAAACTTGTGCACTTTTTGACACTTTTAGTCCCTGAATGAGCCAAAAGTTTATTTTAGCACACCGAACCACTCAAAGTCTATTTCTAAGCTATGTAAAGGATATTTAGGGTGTGTTTAACTTATGGTCATGTTCCGGAATGTTCGTTACAGTTCAAATTGGCATACTTTCGCAGTTTGTCAAGTTTAGTCCCTGTAAGCGATTTAACTTGATTTCGGCATACCAAACCATCCAAAACTTATTTCTAAGTTATGTAGAGGTATTTTAAGGCATGTTAAGCCTATGTCACTATTCCGGAGTGTTTGTTGCATTAAACTGGTTATATTTAAGCATCAGTGCGCGTATAACCTTCCAGAAAGCGATTTAAAGCTTGAAATCGAACAAGAGTTGATATGTGTAAACGATACACATATTTTTTTTACAAATCCCAAGTATGAAATACAATATTTCATTGTTTTGGCATTTGTTTGATGGTTGAAGTGACACAGGTGTCACACCGTGTGACTCATTTGCCCTTCTCATCCATCTTGCATACAACGCATTTACATAAATATATTTATATATACAGTAAAAAGTTTAAATCATAACTTGGTTAATATATGTTTTAAGAATATTTACTTCTTCGATCCACACTTACTTACAATTTCAGACCTTTCATTCCACTTTCCATTTCTTCTATGTTTTGAATTCGTCTCGCGGATTCAAACATCTCATTCACACTTTCTCATTCTTTCTATGTTCGAATCCGCCTCGCGGATTCTAACATATCATTCACACTTTCTCTTTCTTTCTATGTTTCGAATCCGCCTCGCGGATTCTAACATATCATTCACACTTTCTCATTTGTGGTTGGTACTTTCAATTTCTTGAGAGTCTTACATTTTCCATTCACCCTCACGTCCACCTACTTCCTAATTCTAACGGACATACCTGTAACAATTATCACGGTCTCACGAACGTCGTATGTTTCTTGTGTACTGGCCAGGTACACAATCCACATACTACTTTCGTGCCTTCGTGTAACCGTCACCTTATGTCCGAAGAATTAGTTTTCAGCACGTGTAATATTTTCAAAACTTCATTACTATTCCATTATTATCTTTCATTTAAAAAACAAATTCTCCTTTCATTGATAGGTTTTACCATTACATATGCTTACGCATATCAATATACGTACCTGGAACCAATTTATCTTACTATGTGTCTTGGTGTCAGTCCTAGACCACTCTCTCGGATCGTCCTGTCCAAACAACTATGCTTACCTTACACATAACATAATGTTAGTTCCTTCATATACGTACTTAAATATATACTTACATTCGCTTCTACCTCTAGATCTAGCTCAAGTCTTGGATTGTACGGGTTCCTTGTCACGAGAGCACACAGGTTTGAGTTCAAGTATTCACCTCCCCATACTTGATTTCCCTCAAACCAGGGCTCTGATACCAACTTGTAACGCCCAAATTTCACATTCCAAAATGTGATATTATTATACTTTTATTTAACAAAATTCGGGGATGACCCGTTCGTATTATGGACAATTCCCTGTATGACTAACTTGTAAGAACTCAAATACAACACAGCGGAAAAATATGGGCCCCAAAATTTCGTTCTTTACTAGACATAACACTTACATGAAGGAAGGACTACAAAAATTCATACATTCATTAAAAGGATATACCACCTTCCGTTATAATAATAATAATTTAAAACCTATATTTGATAAAATATATGATCGTTTCCTTCCCGTACAACCCTTGAACTCGGCTCGATCTTCAGTCCTTCTATTCTTCATAAAGATGCTAAGTCCTAGCAACCTGCATTCACCACATACATGTACATTGGTTAGATTTAATCACATCATTCCTAGTCTAAGCCTACGTAATCAATAATTAATCCACAATTCCTTCTTCCATACTAATCCTTACGAATAAGCTTTCCGTGTACATTCGTGCATTCCAATCCCTTAACCTTGATAACGACATTAACAGATTTCCTGCATTTCTCATTTCACACTCAAGACAAAGATTTAGTAGCTTGACACTTCAACTGATTTAAACTGTATAAACACATACACAAGTTCAGTTCACTCATAAGCAATAAATCCTACTTCATACGTGGGCACTAACACACATGTATACATAGATATGAACCTCCATTCAAACGCACAATCCTTATACAATACTCCAATCCTCCTAAGGTTTACTAAGGTATGATAATTACAGGCTTCCCAATTAAATAGACTTTGCATATACGACCTAACGTGCATTCTTGCTCCTAATCATAAACACTTCAGAGTCCCATCTATTGGAAGCTAATTTAATACATATGCATATATATATAGCCACAAACTTAGTTCATTCCTTTACATTCTTAGTCACATATTATATTCTTGATCACACTTCTTAATCACATCTTGATTGGCTTTTCGAGTACCTAGTAGAGACTCGTAAGCCCATAGCCAACACTTTATTTAAATTAGCATATACGTTAATCAAGAGGCCCTGGAAGGCATTTACAACTAGTTCCACGCACAAAACAAACAACTACAAATAAACTGCCAGCAACAAGGTTTGTCGCGGTCCGCGACAGCCATGTCTGCATCCTACACGGGGCGCCAGGGCTCTACCGTAAGCTACGGTGACTACCGTAGCTTACGGTAATCACCAAAAAGGCATACGGTAACTAGAGACTGCCTTACGGCAGATGAGAAAAGTTCAGCACCCACCGTAAGCTACGGTGGGCACCGTAAGCTACCGTGGTGCTCAGATGTACACCCCAATTTTAAGGCCGAAACTCTCTTAACTCACTCATTAGGCATCCGAACGACATGGAACTTAATCCTAAATTATTTGTAAATTTATTCCTTACATTACTAACTAAGAGTCCCTGCCCCGGGACCTTATTCCACCCGAATTACCTTAACAATACATTACTTGTGTACATTATTTGACCCGTTTAAATTCACCCATTTGCTTTCTACTTAATTAACCATCTTTGTCTTACTAAAATATCACTTAACCTAGTACTTTCTAATTGCTAAATAATCTTACAAAATAAAATCATATTCATAAATATCAACATTTATTATATGCACCAAGAAGTGAATCGAAATTCACTTACCTCATAGACCCCATGCTTCTTACTTTATATATCGCCATATCGGTTCCCTTGTCTTGCTAGCTCCGAGGGTACAAGTCCACCTTTCCAAGGGCCTATCCTTCATTATCATTTACATACACATGAATGTTAATCCACAAGCCAATTACTCACATCAATAATCGACTTTCATGTCCTAATGACTTCCAAGCATTCAACATAACACGCGTACTTGTGATCTTATCCACCTAACCATTTCACATTTAGTCTAATCATTGAAATATGGCCCTCGCATCAATACTTTCAATTAAGATTCTACATGTCATCACTTACAACACCTTACCTCCATATTTACCAAATCAATGAATCACATAATATGCATCATTTACAACAACAAGGTTCATGGACCTCTAAGGTGCCATCTTTCACCGATTGCTTAACTATTTAGTTCGCAACATAAACTTTGCTCAAGACACCTTCCTTTTTACATATTTACTAGCACTAACACAACCAACTCATCATGCTAGGAATTCATAATTTCAAAGACACCTTATCATCTATTACTACTAGTTAGGCATTTTATCAAACACTTGATGGGTTTCACATTAATAGAATATATTGTACAAGTATCTTATGTTCATATTCCTATTCTTGCCTTTAAAATTCAAATACTATTAAAATCAACCTAAAATCACACCATACTCAAACTATCAAACAAATATTCATCGCATACAACATGCTACATCAATTTTTGAACAAGAATCTGACATGGGTGTTATACCCATGTCGCCACTTTCATTAGCCCAAGTGGGTTTCATCTTCAAGCCTCAATTAACATCAAAATCTTGATAAATTCACAGTCCATATGGTAATTCTAACATATATTCGTACTCAATTTCATAAAATTTCATGAATTGATCATAACCTAATTCATACAAAAATCATCAACTCCAAAATAACCACTTACCATGTGTTTGTTAGGGCTAGATGATCATGTAATTAGGTCCATGCATCAGATTAGAGCCGATTTCCCCTTTCGATTTGAAGGTTTGTTCTTGAATTAGGGTTTCACCCCTCTCTTGCTCTTCTCTGGTCGATTGCTCCTACGCCCAGGTGTGGGTATTTGGGGGTTTTTATTTTTATTTTATATATAATCTTTCTATGTATTCAAAAACCACCCCTCATGTTTGTTACCAATTCATTAAATAACTCAATTTCATATCCTTATTTATTTTAACCAAACTTTTAACTAGGTTTAATAACCTAGTTATTCCATTTCTTTCTTTTAAACGTGGTAACATACTAGTAACTGAATAACTCGAGTTTTTGGGGTGTTACAAATCTACCCCCCTTAACGGAGGTTTCGTCCCCGAAACCTGTCTCATACTTTCTCTTATCTTTTCGTTGCACCCATTTGATTTGAATGTTACGTGCTGGACCTATTAGGGATCTTGGCTACAGATTTCATTCTCAAACAACATAATTGTATGCATTGTTCCTACTTTCTTGAATTATGTAATTTACCTTTACATACACGTAATTTGATTGAAGATTCATTCAGGTCCTTAATAATGTCATCACACCTTAAAGTGCTAGTTCCTAGCACATTTTGTTACTAACGGCCCGTTCACCATACTATCGGTTACACCACCTAAGTTGTACGACTCGTTTCTTTCCTTCTAATAAAACATAATACACTTATGTTTCTACTTATTAAAACTATTTCCAATTCAATGCATTCTATTCCTACATTTTCCATAATGTTTCCTTTGATCATTATAAATATATCCTCACATTCCATTTCTACATGTCTTCTAATCACCATACTACTCATACGAGGGATCATTGTATCATCACGTACATACTTTGAACATTCTATTACCTAGCAGTACTAAAAACAAGACTATCCTCCTCATAATTACTTTTTCGTACTCAATACAAGGATAAAACATCATCCAACGGTTGGTACCTTTATTTAAGCTACTTACAACTTTAAGTCTAGCCTCAAAATAGTCATTAGCAACACTTTACTGTTAGCTCTGTGCATATACTACTTGTTATACTAACCGGTACGTCGTGCCTGAGCATCCTACCAATTTTTCTAATTCAGGGCCTGTATACCTTCTTCCTAATGACATAATTGCTTTCTTAAGCTATTTGCCACAAGTCGATTTATTTCATACCATACCACAATTATCCTACTATACAATTTCGTTCAAACATGCAAATAATTTACAGACTCTTACTCATTAATCAAGAACTAAACATTTTACTAACCCGTTTTCATTACATATGTCAGTGATCCGCATGCCGGATTCCTTTGCATCGCAATAGGTACCTTCTACACCAAAATTGGTCTCATTCACTTGTGTAAAATGCTCCCACTCGTGAGCATCATTCCTTCAACTTTATTACCATCATCTTACTGAGAATTTTCCTTCATTCTTAACTGTAAAATTATCAGTTAGCACATGCCATTTATTATTTGTATCCTACATGGTCTTTGTTCGCCTAAGACTCTTTTACAGATTTCTTACATACATGCTTAGAACATATTACACATTCCAATTCTCACATACTATTTCTTGCTACTACAATAGCTTTCATCGGTCTTACCTACTTGGCGAATCACATACTTCATTCTGTTTTACTAATACTAGTTTAATAACTATCCACTTACCTCGTTTGACTTTTCAGAAGTCCATTTGTAAATACTTTCTGACCTATGCTTACCAATTATCCAGTCCTGACACATCCTTCTCTAGTCGAGCTATAAGCTCTTATTAAAAACATACTCTTTACACCTACCAATACAAGTCAATTTCATTGACTCATTATCCATTCCTTGCGTTGGTTATTCCTTCTCAATTTGTGGTATTGGATGATCATGCGTTATACCCACCTACAAAATCTAAGACTTGAACAATCAAAACATTGAATACCGGTTTCAAATAGTAATCATCATTTGACCCGTGTGACTCATTTGCCCTTCTCATCCATCTTGCATACAACGCATTTACATAAATATATTTATATATATAGTAAAAAGTTTAAATCATAACTTGGTTAATATATGTTTTAAGAATATTTACTTCTTCGATCCACACTTACTTACAATTTCAGACCTTTCATTCCACTTTCCATTTCTTCTATGTTTTGAATTCGTCTCACGGATTCAAACATCTCATTCACACTTTCTCATTCTTTCTATGTTCGAATCCGCCTCGCGGATTCTAACATATCATTCACACTTTCTCTTTCTTTCTATGTTTCGAATTTGCCTCGCGGATTCTAACATATCATTCACAGTTTCTCATTTGTGGTTGGTACTTTCAATTTCTTGAGAGTCTTACATTTTCCATTCACCCTCACGTCCACCTACTTCCTAATTCTAACGGACATACCTGTAACAATTATCACGGTCTCACGAACGTCGTATGTTTCTTGTGTACTGGCCAGGTACACAATCCACATACTAGTTTCGTGCCTTCGTGTAACCGTCACCTTATGTCCGAAGAATTAGTTTTCAGCACGTGTAATATTTTCAAAACTTCATTACTATTCCATTATTATCTTTCATTTAAAAAACAAAAATTCTCCTTTCATTGATAGGTTTTACCATTACATGTGCTTACGCATATCAATATACGTACCTGGAACCAATTTATCTTACTATGTGTCTTGGTGTCAGTCCTAGACCACTCTCTCGGATCGTCCTGTCCAAACAACTATGCTTTCCTTACACATAACATAATGTTAGTTCCTTCATATACGTACTTAAATATATATTTACATTCGCTTCTACCTCTAGATCTAGCTCAAGTCTTGGATTGTACGGGTTCCTTGTCACGAGAGCACACAGGTTTGAGTTCAAGTATTCACCTCCCCATACTTGATTTCCCTCAAACCAGGGCTCTGATACCAACTTGTAACGCCCAAATTTCACATTCCAAAATGTGATATTATTATACTTTTATTTAACAAAATGCGGGCATGACCCGTTCGTATTATGGACAATTCCCTGTATGACTAACTTGTAAGAACTCAAATACAACACAGCGGAAAAATATGGGCCCCAAAATTTCGTTCTTTACTAGACATAACACTTACATGAAGGAAGGACTACAAAATTTCATACATTCATTAAAAGGATATACCACCTTCCGTTATAATAATAATTTAAAACCTATATTTGATAAAATATATGATCGATTCCTTCCCGTACAACCCTTGAACTCGGCTCGATCTTCAGTCCTTCTATTCTTCATAAAGATGCTAAGTCCTAGCAACCTGCATTCACCACATACATGTACATTGGTTAGATTTAATCACATCATTCCTAGTCTAAGCCTACGTAATCAATAATTAATCCGCTATTCCTTCTTCCATACTAATCCTTACGAATAAGCTTTCCATGTACATTCGTGCATTCCAATCCCTTAACCCTGATAACGAAATTAACAGATTTCCTGCATTTCTCATTTCACACTCAAGACAAAGATTTAGCAGCTTGACACTTCAACTGATTTAAACTGTATAAACACATACACAAGTTCAGTTCACTCATAAGCAATAAATCCTACTTCATACGTGGGCACTAACACACATGTATACATAGATATGAACCTCCATTCAAACGCACAATCCTTATACAATACTCCAATCCTCCTAAGGTTTACTAAGGTATGATAATTACAGGCTTCCCAATTAAATAGACTTTGCATATACGACCTAACGTGCATTCTTGCTCCTAATCATAA
This sequence comes from Helianthus tuberosus, assembly GCA_030545235.1. Lineage (NCBI taxonomy): Eukaryota > Viridiplantae > Streptophyta > Magnoliopsida > Asterales > Asteraceae > Helianthus > Helianthus tuberosus. The sequence continues at coordinate 64,755,800 of CM060417.1, read as the reverse complement.
ACACTTAAGAGTCCCATCTATTGGAAGCTAATTTAATACATATGCATATATATATAGCCACAAACTTAGTTCATTCCTTTACATTCTTAGTCACATATTATATTCTTGATCACACTTCTTAATCACATCTTGATTGGCTTTTCGAGTACCTAGTAGAGACTCGTAAGCCCATAGCCAACACTTTATTTAAATTAGCATATACGTTAATCAAGAGGCCCTGGAAGGCATTTACAACTAGTTCCACGCACAAACCAAACAACTACAAATAAACTGCCAGCAACAAGGTCTGTCGCGGGCCGCGACAGCCATGTCTGCATCCTACGCGGGGCGCCAGGGCTCTACCATAGCTACGGTGACTACCGTAGCTTACGGTAATCACCAAAAAGGCATACGGTAACTAGAGACTGCCTTACGGCAGATGAGAAAAGTTCAGCACCCACCGTAAGCTATGGTGGGCACCGTAAGCTACCGTGGTGCCCAGATCTACACCCCAATTTTATGGCCGAAACTCTCTTAACTCACTCATTAGGCATCCGAACCACATGTAACTTAATCCTAAATTATTTGTAAATTTATTCCTTACATTACTAACTAAGAGTCCCTGCCCCGGGACCTTATTCCACCCGAATTACCTTAACAATACATTACTTGTGTACATTATTTGACCCGTTTAAATTCACCCATTTGCTTTCTACTTAATTAACCATCTTTGTCTTACTAAAATATCACTTAACCTAGTACTTTCTAATTGCTACATAATCTTACGAAATAAAATCATATTCATAAATATCAACATTTATTATATGCACCAAGAAGTGAATCGAAATTCACTTACCTCATAGACCCCATGCTTCTTACTTTATATATCGCTATATCGGTTCCCTTGTCTTGCTAGCTCCGAGGGTACAAGTCCACCTTTCCAAGGGCCTATCCTTCATTATCATTTACATACACATGAATGTTAATCCACAAGCCAATTAATCACATCAATAATCGACTTTCATGTCATAATGACTTCCAAGCATTCAACATAACACGCGTACTTGTGATCTTATCCACCTAACCATTTCACATTTAGTCTAATCATTGAAATATGGCCCTAGCATCAATACTTTCAATTAAGATTCTACATGTCATCACTTACAACACCTTACCTCCATATTTACCAAATCAATGAATCACATAATATGCATCATTTACAACAAAAAGGTTCATGGACCTCTAAGGTGCCATCTTTCACCGATTGCTTAACTATTTAGTTCGCAACATAAACTTTGCTCAAGACACCTTCCTTTTTACATATTTACTAGCACTAACACAACCAACTCATCATGCTATGAATTCATAATTTCAAAGACACCTTATCATCTATTACCACTAGTTAGGCATTTTATCAAACACTTGATGGGTTTCACATTAATAGAATATATTGTACAAGTATCTTATGTTCATCTTCCTATTCTTGCCTTTAAAAATTCAAATACTATTAAAATCAACCTAAAATCACACCATACTCAAACTATCAAACAAATATTCATCGCATACAACATGCTACATCAATTTTTGAACAAGAATCCGACATGGGTGTTATACCCATGTCGCCACTTTCATTAGCCCAAGTGGGTTTCATCTTCAAGCCTCAATTAACATCAAAATCTTGATAAATTCACAGTCCATATGGTAATTCTAACATATATTCGTACTCAATTTCATAAAATTTCATGAATTGATCATAACCTAATTCATACAAAAATCATCAACTCCAAAATAACCACTTATGTTGATGCAGATTTTGTGTCCGATGCTTGTCGAATAGATTAGTTTTATTTTACGCTGAATTTGTAATAGTTAGTGAAACGGTCTTACGAACGTGTATAGACCCGCTCGTTTGAAGTGGTCAAACGAGAGGGTTATTTGTTTGACCGTGTGTGTTTGCAAGACAAGGGGTGTGACTATAAATAGAAAACCCTTGCCATTTGCAACACTTGGAGATTTTAGGAGGTTTGAGACCTCACCGGGAGAGATCACCACTTGGTCTCTCCCCGGATGTGTACTCCTTTGGTATGGTTCGGTTAGCTTGTTAATCGGGCCGGTTTGCTTTGTTATGTTATCAAATCTATACAAGTAAGTATTTCATCCGTCTCTAATCTTCCCGTCTATGAACATAATCATGATAATCACGGTTTCGGTCACGAAACTCGGTCCTACAATTGGTATCAGAGCCATGGTGCCTGATTTAGTGAATCTAACAGTTTACTAAATCACATGTGCTCTAGATCTGTGTTTATTATGATTTTTGTTCAAGATGTTAAAAAGGTGTAAAAGAAGAAAAACCCAGATCTGACCCGAATGGATGGGTCTGACCTGAAACAAAATGCATCAGAGGGTTATGTTTTATGTTTACACCACATATTTCAAGTTTTCATCATCAAATGTGTGATTTTCGTCAAATCTGCAAAATTAACAGTGGCTGTGTTCTTGATGTTCTTGGCGGCTGTTAAAGAGAACTAGGGTTTCTTCATACCCACTCCCGACGAAACTGACCCCATGACGAAACACCACCTCCACTTTCGTCGTCGATCAATAAACAACCTGTTTCGTCGATTAAACAAAACAAACCTGTTTCGTTGTTCAACCTAACAGATCTGTTTCGTCACAATACAACTTCAGATCTGTTTCGTCGTACATCAACAACTCAGTTTCGTCGCATAACCTGTTTCGTCGAACTGACAAGATCACCAAATAATTTCTTTTCGTCGGCGCCCCAAGTCTTTCAGCTGCTGATGTTGTTTAGCGGCTGAAGGATAAGAAATCGAACCTGAATCTTCGTCGGCCCAGAAGCAGTGAACGACATCTGCTGATGTTTGTATCGAAGAAGAAAAGGATTTCAGTTGTTTGATGCCTGACTGATTGGATTTGATCGGAGTTTGAATCTCCGATGAAGATTACGGCTGAAGTTGGATTATCGCAGATGAAGGGTTTGTTGTTTGGAGGTCTGTGTATCGAAGGTATAGATTGAACAGGGGTTTTGGATGTTGTATCACAGAATGAGAATTGTGTATTTGTTTGTCGGCTAGGGTTGTTAAGTTAAAGTGGAGCCTCTAAGATTTTGTCTAGAATGATGATGGGCCAATGTTGATTGGGCTGCTTCTTTTAGGCCACGAAATTCCAATATTTGCTCCCTATTGGATTGGAAATTTATTATGAGATCACTCAGAGTATTATTAAATTTGGGATTGCTCACTTAACTCAATTGGAGTGGGGTCGGGTGTTCGCAAAGTGGATTTGAACCGCACGTCTAAATGTCAACGTCAAAATTCGTACGGGTTCGGGAGCGCACGGAATCACTTTAGAATGATGAAAACAGATGATGAAGCTTGATGAGAACTTGATTTTTGAAAATTGTGGAGTAGTCACGGTTATCGACGCAAACGTCAAATTTGGTACTTGACTACTATGGGCCAAAAACAAAACGGTATGTTCACTTCCGCACGTTAGTATTTATGTTTGTTATCGGTTATTCGAAGATGTTCGAAAGCATTTTGTTTATTGTCGTATTTTCGCATTTGAAAACGAACGTATGAACCTAGATTCTCAATACCGGTCCTAACGAGTTCACAAAGTCGAGTTATGCCTATGATGAAAGTTTTCGGATTAGGTGTTAGCAAAACTTTGGAGGGATACAAGTCGGATCCTACGAGGCTAGGGGACTTTCATTTTCAACTAGAATATGCAAAGAAGAAAGCCGTTTTCGTGATTTTTCGATTTGAAAGATTCTACTCAGTGGAGAGAATTTGTTCAGTAAAGATTGACGACAGTTCCGCTAAGTGAAGGGAACTGGTGAACATTTGAAACTTAACGACAGTTCCTTTAAAGTGGAAGGGAATCTGTTAAGGTTTAGAGATCTTACCAAAGAAATGGGGGAATAAAAATTTTCGTATGTTGAATTTCTTCGGTAAATTTCTAAACGCAATCACAGGTGGTAGAGTTTGTGATTTTCTAGTGACACAAAGACGGTTTACAGAAGAGAGTTCACCAGAAACCTCTACCAATGTAGTATGCTTGAAGATCAAGACTTGATGCAGTTTTTAAAAGAATGGAACCCTTATCAAATGCCTGTTGGAGTATTGGAAGATCAGCGGAAGATCGGTCAATTGAGCCTTTTGAGGAAATTGCACAACGCCCAACACGGATACGCGTACTTTAAGGGGGAAATATTTTACAAGGAGCGTCAAGATACTACTTACCTGGATCATCGGTCAAGGGGGAATTTGTTAACACAAAGAAGATGAATACTTGACTGAAGATCGATTGCAGTTGCATTTTCAGCATTCGACAGCAACGGACAAGGGGGAATTTGTTGATGCAGATTTTGTGTCCGATGCTTGTCGAATAGATTAGTTTTATTTTACGCTGAATTTGTAATAGTTAGTGAAACGGTCTTACGAACGTGTATAGACCCGCTCGTTTGAAGTGGTCAAACGAGAGGGTTATTTGTTTGACCGTGTGTGTTTGCAAGACAAGGGGTGTGACTATAAATAGAAAACCCTTGCCATTTGCAACACTTGGAGATTTTAGGAGGTTTGAGACCTCACCGGGAGAGATCACCACTTGGTCTCTCCCCGGATGTGTACTCCTTTGGTATGGTTCGGTTAGCTTGTTAATCGGGCCGGTTTGCTTTGTTATGTTATCAAATCTATACAAGTAAGTATTTCATCCGTCTCTAATCTTCCCGTCTATGAACATAATCATGATAATCACGGTTTCGGTCACGAAACTCGGTCCTATCATGATAATCACGGTTTTGGTCACGAAACTCGGTCCTACAACTTACCATGTGTTTGTTAGGGCTAGATGATCATGTAATTAGGTCCATGCATCAGATTAGAGCCGATTTCCCCTTTTGATTTGAAGGTTTGTTCTTGAATTAGGGTTTCACCCCTCTCTTGCTCTTCTCTGGTCGATCGCTCCTACGCCCAGGTGTGGGTATTTGGGGGTTTTTATTTTTATTTTATATATAATCTTTCTATGTATTCAAAAACCACCCCTCATGTTTGTTACCAATTCATTAAATAACTCAATTTCATATCCTTATTTATTTTAACCAAACTTTTAACTAGGTTTAATAACCTAGTTATTCCATTTCTTTCTTTTAAACGTGGTAACATACTAGTAACTGAATAACTCGAGTTTTTGGGGTGTTACAAAATATGTTGGCACTTGTTTTGTATGTTCGTTTTAATATATATACTTCCTTTATATATATATATATATTGCATTCATAATGTGTATGAACGGGCCTCGTCCTTCATGAGTCTCCATGCCTCGCATGAGTATATGTGGGCCTAGCCCATGAAAGTCCTTGTGCCTCGCACAAGTGAGAATGGGCACACTTATACCGTGAGAGACACGGGGATTCAAACGGGCTAGGCCCATTCTTATTGTGCAAGGCACTAAGACATTCATGGGCTAGGCCCACTTATACCGCGTGAGACACGGGAACTCAAATGGGCTAGGCCACACAATAGCATCTTCGTGCCGCGCATGGGCGTGAGTTCGTTGTGTGAAATATATATTCTTTAAAATATATATTTTTAAGTTCGGTGAACCTCGTTCACATGTACATGTATGATCGGTTTGTTTTGCGTATATTTGTTTCACAAATATATATGTATATCTTTCCAATATATATCTGTTAAAAATATTTATTTTTAACATCGTATATATGTTAATGTACATGTATGATATCCTTTGTGAGTGTACACTTCAACAAGTGTATTTGAGTACATCACTATGTACTTATGTATTTTATATGTATACATATGCCGTATTTATATGTGTACTTGTACCGTGTGTATACTTGTATTTGTACATTCCATGATTGGTATTTATGTCGTATTTATACGTGTACGTATACCATACTTATACGTGTACTTGTACGTTTCATGATTGGTATTTATGTATGTATTTTACACGTGTTACATGTACAATTCTCGTATTTTTGCAATTTCCACCAATTGTATCCTCGTACGTATTTTTATACGTATTCATATAATTGTTCAATTCTTATCTTCCATGTGTTACACTTACAGAAATTTTGCCCTTTACACTTTCCAGAATTTTATTGTATCGAATATATATATCGCCGAGTCTAAAAATTATATTATTTTTAGTGTTTCGTCGTAGTAACTGAATATATATATATTCGCGCCGAAAGTGACCAAGTGTCGTCCGAGATACGTGCACGCTCCTCATCGTGACGCTAAGTCGATCGTTGCTGGTGACGATGTTTTAGGTTCGTTAGTGCGTTTATAATATATTTCTCGTCGGTCTTGGATATATTTTGTCGACATATATATTTATTCGTATGGTTTGTCCGATTGTCCGCGTCTCGTTTAAGGTTATCATGTAAATTTGCTTCCTACATGCATATTTTGTGTATTATTGTCCGATAACGTTACACATGAAATTCCTTGTCCGATTTATACTTTTGAGTATTTATAACACTTTCATGTATAGTGTATTTTTGTATTTTGTTAGTAGGGTCCTAACTCTACTACATATATACATACAATATACATGTATTTATACACATACACATATATGATGGTGTTATATATATATCTAATAAATGCTGCCCATTTTTAACTTATAAAAATATATAAGTATTTATTAAAGTTTTTAGAAGATTAGGGCTTAACCTTTTCACTAAAACTTGTCACACCCCGACCACGTAGAACATACTAAACGTGGCGGAAATGTCGGGGAGTGTTGTAACAGAATTAATTGTTTCAAATCCATGGCAATAGAATCTTCATTTTATTAATCAAATATGAAAGATTACATTGTTTTAAACAAGAACCAAAGAGTACATAACATAAAGTAACTAGTTCTTGTCTCGTTTTAAGTCACTAAGGCACAGGTCCGCCTAAGTATGTCTTGATAAGTCCTATGCATCATCTCCTGAAAACACATGTGAAAATAGGTACGTCAGCATAAAAATGCCTGTGAGATACATAGGTTTGTGAAAATAAGATTCATGACTTATGTTTGAGAAAATGTTTAGTCATGAACCTTGTAATTTGCTTTGTTTTGTAAATCATTTGAAAAACGATAAGATCAGATGATATGTATAAATAAGAGAATAATGTATGGTTAAATGAATAACCATTGTAAAATGAGTTTGTATAAGATAAGTTGCTTGTAAAACAATGTATTGTGAAAAGTATGTTATTTGTATAAAATGTTATATGTCTCAAACTGAAATGATTTAAATAACGCTACGATATGTAATACTATACAAACACTTATATATAGGAAGTACCAGCGGCGTATCCACCATGCTTGTATCATATTACACACGCCTCGTTACTTAAATCACTTACTCAAACCAAACCATCAAGATATAATGTTTAACAATTGTAGAAATGTTTATGTATAGTCAAATACGGTTCACACGGTTCACAGATACAAACGGTTCACAGATACAAACGGTTCACATAGTCAAATGTTTACAACGGTTCACATAGTCAAATGTTTACAACGGTTCACATAGTCAAATGTTTACAAAGGTTCACATAGTCAAATAGTTATAAACGGTTCACATAGTCAAATTGTTATAAACGGTTCAAAAATGTAATGTAAAACGATGTACTAAGTATGCACACAATGGACATACATAGCATAAAATGTAATGTAAAACGATGTACTAAGTATGCACATAATGGGCATACATAGCATGAAAGGTAATGAAATCATGTACTATAATGTACTAACAAACATAGCGGGTATATGATGTGAAAACAGGAAAGCATGAAAGTAATAAGTAGGCACATGTGTTCCACCCCAAAACAGTTTGGAAAATAGTAAAAGAGGGGTCTATGTACTCACTTGAGATTGCTTAGTAGTCCTTGAGTAACAACCAAACAATGCTAAAGATCGCGGATATCAAACGGCACCTAATATAGGTAACTATGTTAATAACCGGACCTAAATCGGATGATTGGATAGAATGAGGGTTCGTAAACCAAACGAGTATAGAGACTCGTGTTATATGGTTTAACAAAGCCTACATACTACAATGAAACCTAACCTAAGTGCTTTCGACCCATCGCGACCCATTAAGGTAGCTTATGCTACTATAACGCGTCGTTCGCGTGAAACGCGTTCGGACCGCCTAACTAGCCCTATGACAAGTGTTATATGCCTAAACATGTTACATAATCAGTTATGTGACAAAAGTTTAGGTTACATATGCTTAATTACCAATTATACATGAAAAGGGTATTCTGGTAATTTACCTAAGGCATATAAACTACCTATCATACAACTACTCAAACGATGTGACCATAGGGTATAACCTCGGAAGGTTATTCCCTACCTACTATGGTCACCTAATGTATTTGGTCGGATCCTAATGATCGACCAAATGGGTCGGGTTCGAAGGTATAAGCGATTTATCAGATCGCTTACCCTACGACCCTAGACAACGTGGTAATCAGTAGGCATAGTCCCAAGGGACTATAACCAACGTGATTACACTCACGTTGCGAAGTTCAAACGAACTTCGCATTGACCATAAACTGGTCAACGCAGAAAGTCAAACAAAGTTTGACTTTCAGACTCGAAAAGACTCGAAAAGCAATAAAAGAACGAAAGAATACTTACGAAGGGTCCCCGAATGCTAATCGTGATCAAAATAACTCAGGTATGAAACAATGGTTCCAACTTAGAGTCTTTTTAATCAGATTCTTGTGGGTTTTGCAATGGGGGTGGATGAGTATTTATAGTTTTCGGGTAACCGTTAAGATCCTTTCATGGAAACCGTGCTCGAATCTTGTGCGTACACTTGTTCAATTGTTGTGGTAACTAAAAATGATCCCCCATGAGCTGAAAGGGCAAGTTAGAATGTGTGGGTGAGGATTAAACAGCTGGAATCAGCTGACTAATCGATCTTATCTGTTCTGGAAGGCTGACGCGGCCCGCTTCAGGATACACCAAAACTAATGCGGGCCGCATGGGGGTTCTGATCAGAAAATAAATTTCAAAAATGACAGTTTTGGTCCCTGTTGTGTATTTAAGCCATTCCCTACACTTCCAAGGCCCGTAAAGCCAACTTTAAGGCCCAAAAATGATGCCTAAATATTGTGGACATGAAACATGCTAAAAAATATGCCGGGTGTTGGTTCGTTTGGTCGTACGAACGCGATGTTCGCTTAATTACGACGGAATGCGCACAAGCGCGAAAAACGATCCAAATGGCGTGACGAATGGATTTTTCTTGTGCCAAACATTAAAATAAAATATTTTAGTGCTTACATAAATTTTTGGATGTCCGTATGTATTCAGAACGTAAGTTATGCGCAAAAATGCAAACTTGTGCACTTTTTGACACTTTTAGTCCCTGAATGAGCCAAAAGTTTATTTTAGCACACCGAACCCCTCAAAGCCTATTTCTAAGCTATGTAAAGGATATTAGGGTGTGTTTAACTTATGGTCATGTTTCGGAATGTTCGTTACAGTTCAAATTGGCTTACTTTCGCAGTTTGTCAAGTTTAGTCCCTGTAAGCGAATAAACTAGATTTTGCCATACCAAAGCCTTCAAAACTTATTTCTAAGTTATGTAAAAGTTAATTAAGGTATGTTAAGCCTATTTCACTATTCTGGAGTGTTCGTTGCATTAAACTGGTTATATTTACGCATCAGTGCGCGTATAACCCTCCAGAAAGCGATTTAAAGCTTGAAATCGAACAAGAGTTGATATGTGCAAAAGATACACATATTTATACAGATCCCAAGTATGAAATACAATATTTCATTGGCTTGGTATTTGTTTGATGGTTGAAGTGACACAGGTGTCACAGTCTCCCCTACTTTAGGAAATTTCGTCCCGAAATTTATTCGTAGGAGTCTATTTGTGACTTTGTGTCAAATAACCACCAGAGATTTGTAAGGCATAATCCTGTCATTTCCTTAACGGACATTCTTTAGAACGAAAATGAACAAACGGAGTCATTTTCAACGGGTGCTTCCTCAGAAATGGAAATGAAAAGGAGAAACAAACGGATATTCATTTCTTTAACGGACAAATCTTCAGAAACGAAAATGAACAAACGGAGTCATTTTCAACGGGTGCTTCCTCAGAAATGGAAATGAAAAGGAGAAACAAACGGATATTCATTTCCTTAACGGACAAATCTTCAGAAACGAAAATGAACAAACGGAGTCATTTTCAACGGGTGCTTCATCAGAAATGGAAATGAAAAGGAGAAACAAACGGATATTCATTTCCTTAACGGACAAATCTTCATAAACGAAAATGAACAAACGGAGTCATTTTCAACGGGTGCTTCATCAGAAATGGAAATGAAAAGGAGAGACAAACGGATATTCATTTCCTTAAAGGATAAATCTTCAGAAACGAAAATGAACAAACGGAGTCATTTTCAACGGGTGCTTCATCAGAAATGGAAATGAATAGAGTTAACTTCTAGGCACATGACAAAGCTCGCTGTGGTTTCTGTGCACTAAATTCCATAATTATGTATGCATCCATAATTACGTAATTCCTTGCATAGTCCGCACAGTTTGTCTTGTAATGTTCATAAGCACATAATCACATAGTTGTTTAACTTGGTTATTAATTTGTTAATAATTTGTTATCGATTGAGAACGGATATGGAAACCAGTCGATGGACTTCAATGTCCTCTGGGATCTATCTGAAAAGATAGGAAGATCTCCCAAAAATTCGATCTTGTTTCCAACGAAATGTAATATTCGAATTAAGGAACACAACAATTTTAGGATTTACGGAAATACCCTTAGGTACCCTATTAAGGATTTATAGTGGTACTTTGGGTATTCGTCCAATGTTGTAACTTGCGCCTTGTACTTCGTTTCCTTAGAATAAACGGGTACTTAGGAATTTCGTGGAAAACGCAAGAGATCATAAGATGGGAAAAATTTTGGGGGTAGTTTGCTCTTCAAGGAATACGGTTCCTTGATTGTCGGTATTGCAAGAGATATGTTGTTTATACATGCCACCACATAAATACATTGTAATGTATATAAAAGATTTATTTATAAACAACGATAACAACTGTTTCTTGGACCTTGACAACTAAAGAAAATAATACATAAGGATTGATTATTTCTAAACAGCGTTGTCTTCCATTCGGTCAGATGCTCATCCCTGTGCTGGATTTGCATTAGCAAGCTTTGGGCAATTTCTTCAGAAATGACCCATCTCGCCACAGTTGAAGCAAGAACCTGGTAGAAAACGACCTTGAGCGGGGTTGTTGCCAGCTTGGTTTGGTGCAGCTGCAGCTGGGCAAACTCTTTCTGTATGGCCTATAAGTCCACAAGTTTGGCATTTGTGGCACTTTACATTGGCATGATGATGGAGGCTACATTGGTTGCACAAGGGTGCAGTTCCATTGTATGGCTTCCTAGCAGGGGGTTGAGCTGGTTGGTTGGGGACGGCTTGATCATTGTGAGTAACCATGGCGAAGTTCTGAGAAGCCTTCCGCTTCTTTGACCTCTTAGGGGAACCAGTCTGTTCATCCATGGTCTTTGATTCCTCGATTGGGTTCGATTCCTCAACCGGTTTCTTGTCACCTTTTCGGAAAAGCTTACCTTTCCTGATCTTTGATTCAGTCAAGGTTGCAGATAGCTCAATGGCCTGTCTAACTGTAGTAGGGTTGCTGCCAATCACAATGTCTTGTATTGAGTCAGGGAGGCCATCAATGTACTTTTCGATTGCCTTATCCAAAGGCGTGACCATGTTTGGGCATAACAGACTTAACTCCTCATAACGGTCCGTGTAGGCTCGATGCTCACCGCTGTCTTGCTCAAGATTGTCGAATTCCCTTTCCAAGGCCCTAATCTCGTGACGAGGACAGAATTCCTTCATCATAAGGGCCCTAAGTTCAGCCCATGTCTGTGCTAGAGAAACTTCTGCACCACGATCTCTCATAACCCCGTTCCACCACGTAAGGGCTCTCTTCTGGAATACACTCGAAGCAAACTCGACCTTGCGATTGTCAGGACACTGCACGTGGCGGAAAGTATTCTCAATGCTCTCGAACCATTGAAGAAGCCCAGTCGCTCCCTCAGAACCACTAAACTTGAGTGGTTTCGCCGAGTTAAAACTCTTGAAATTGCATGGACCATTGTTGTTGTTGTTGGCTTGATTCCATTGAGCAAAGAGGTTTGGGAATTGAGCAGCCATTTGCTGCGCAATGATTTCTGCCAATTCGGCAGTCGCTATCTGGCTTTCGCGTCGAGGAGGCATTCTAAATGAGGAAACATGAAAGGAAATGAGTGAGAGAATTAGACGAAAAGAATGAGATGAAACAAATCTGATGAAAGCAAGGATAGTGGTCATTTGTTTGTTACTACAAAGCAACAAACGACACACAGTGACTAATCAAAGTAAATGGGTAAAAAATAATGTATCGCGAAGACATGCTCGCCTATAAGTGAACACTCATCCCAAGAATTCCCAGGTAAGCACAACTGGTCTCGCGTCTGATGAGATGTATACGAAGTGCTTGCCTAGACATAAAACCCAGAATACAGGCATTCACCCTTCCAGTTTGCACGTGTTCACATTATTTAAAACCCAAAATCTTGACGAGATTTTGAAAATTCAAAGGGGTTCAAAACCATATAACAGAGGATTCAAAACCTTACAATAGAGGGTTCAAAACCTAGTAATCAATCATCCTAGAACAGATGATTAGTTTTCAAAGCGGTTTTGAAATTTGTGTTCTTGTTGTGGTCGTCGCCTAAGGATAGGTGACGGTATTGTTTTATGACTAAACGCAAGTAAACTCGCGTTAGGATCCTAAGAAGGTTATAGACTAGGTCAAAGCATTACTAATAACCTAATTCCCTATAACCATTGGCTCTGATACCATCTTTTCTGTCACACCCCGACCACGTAGAACATACTAAACGTGGCGGAAACGTCGGGGAGTGTTGTAACAGAATTAATTGTTTCAAATCCATGGCAATAGAATCTTTGTTTTATTAATCAAATATGAAAGATTACATTGTTTTAAACAAGAACCAAAGAGTACATAACATAAAGTAACTAGTTCTTGTCTCGTTTTAAGTCACTAAGGCACAGGTCCGCCTAAGTATGTCTTGATAAGTACTATGCATCATCTCCTGAAAACACATGTGAAAATAGGTACGTCAGCATAAAAATGCCTGTGAGATACATAGGTTTGTGAAAATAAGATTCATGACTTATGTTTGAGAAAATGTTTAGTCATGAACCTTGTAATTTGCTTTGTTTTGTAAATCATTTGAAAAACGATAAGATCAGATGATATGTATAAATAAGAGAATAATGTATGGTTAAATGAATAACCATTGTAAAATGAGTTTGTATAAGATAAGTTGCTTGTAAAACAATGTATTGTGAAAAGTATGTTATTTGTATAAAATGTTATATGTCTCAAACTGAAATGATTTAAATAACGCTACGATATGTAATACTATACAAACACTTATATATAGGAAGTACCAGCGACGTATCCACCATGCTTGTATCATATTACACACGCTTCGTTACTTAAATCACTTACTCAAACCAAACCATCAAGATGTAATGTTTAACAATTGTAGAAATGTTTATGTATAGTCAAATACGGTTCACACGGTTCACAGATACAAACGGTTCATAGATACAAACGGTTCACAGATACAAACGGTTCACATAGTCAAATGTTTACAACGGTTCACATAGTCAAATGTTTACAACGGTTCACATAGTCAAATGTTTACAACGGTTCACATAGTCAAATAGTTATAAACGGTTCACATAGTCAAATTGTTATAAACGGTTCAAAAATGTAATGTAAAACGAAGTACTAAGTATGCACATAATGGACATACATAGCATAAAATGTAATGTAAAACGATGTACTAAGTATGCACATAATGGGCATACATAGCATGAAAGGTAATGAAATCATGTACTATAATGTACTAACAAACATAGCGGGTATATGATGTGAAAACAGGAAAGCATGAAAGTAATAAGTAGGCACATGTGTTCCACCCCAAAACAGTTTGGAAAACAGTAAAAGAGGGGTCTATGTACTCACTTGAGATTGCTTAGTAGTCCTTGAGTAATAACCAAACAATGCTAGAGATCGCGGATATCAAACGGCACCTAATATAGGTAACTATGTTAATAACCGGACCTAAATCGGATGATTGGATAGAATGAGGGTTCGTAAACCAAACGAGTATAGAGACTCGTGTTATATGGTTTAACAAAGCCTACATACTACAATGAAACCTAACCTAAGTGCTTTCGACCCATCGCGACCCATTAAGGTAGCTTATGCTACTATAACGCGTCGTTCGCGTGAAACGCGTTCGGACCGCCTAACTAGCCCTATGACAAGTGTTATATGCCTAAACATGTTACATAATCAGTTATGTGACAAAAGTTTAGGTTACATATGCTTAATTACCAATTATACATGAAAAGGGTATTCTGGTAATTTACCTAAGGCATATAAACTACCTATCATACAACTACTCAAACGATGTGACCATAGGGTATAACCTCGGAAGGTTATTCCCTACCTACTATGGTCACCTAATGTATTTGGTTGGATCCTAATGATCGACCAAATGGGTCAGGTTCGAAGGTATAAGCGATTTATCAGATCGCTTACCCTACGACCCTAGACAACGTGGTAATCAGTAGGCATAGTCCCAAGGGACTATAACCAACGTGATTACACTCACGTTGCGAAGTTCAAACGAACTTCGCATTGACCATAAACTGGTCAACGTAGAAAGTCAAACAAAGTTTGACTTTCAGACTCGAAAAGACTCGAAAAGCAATAAAAGAACGAAAGAATACTTACGAAGGGTCCCCGAATGCTAATCGTGATCAAAATAACTCAGGTATGAAACAATGGTTCCAACTTAGAGTCTTTTTAATCAGATTCTTGTGGGTTTTGCAATGGGGGTGGATGGGTATTTATAGTTTTCGGGGAACCGTTAAGATCGTTTCATGGAAACCGTGCTCGAATCTTGTGCGTACACTTGTTCAATTGTTGTGGTAACTAAAAATGATCCCCCATGAGCTGAAAGGGCAAGTTAGAATGTGGGGGTGTGGATTAAACAGCTGGAATCAGCTAACTAATCAATCTTATCTGTTCTGGAAGGCTGACGCGGCCCGCTTCAGGATACACCAAAACTAATGCGGGCCGCATGGGGGTTCTGATCAGAAAATAAATTTCAAAAATGACAGTTTTGGTCCCTGTTGTGTATTTAAGCCATTCCCGACACTTCCAAGGCCCGTAAAGCCAACTTTAAGGCCCTAAAATGATGCCTAAATATTGTGGACATGAAACATGCTCAAAAATATGCCGGGTGTTGGTTCGTTTGGTCGTACGAAAGCGATGTTCGCTTAATTACGACGGAATGCGCACAAGCGCGAAAAACGATCCAAATGGCGTGACGAATAGATTTTTCTTGTGCCAAACACTAAAATATATTTTAGTGCTTACATAAATTTTTGGATGTCCAGATGTATTCAGAACGTAAGTTATGCGCAAAAATGCAAACTTGTGCACTTTTTGACACTTTTAGTCCCTGAATGAGCCAAAAGTTTATTTTAGCACACCGAACCCCTCAAAGCCTATTTCTAAGCTATGTAAAGGATATTTAGGGTGTGTTTAACTTATGGTCATGTTCCGGAATGTTCGTTACAATTCAAATTGGCATACTTTCACAGTTTGTCAAGTTTAGTCCCTGTAAGCGAATAAACTAGATTTTGCCATACCAAAGCCTTCAAAACTTATTTCTAAGTTATGTAAAAGTTAATTAAGGTATG
Organism: Helianthus tuberosus; assembly: GCA_030545235.1. Taxonomy (NCBI): domain Eukaryota; kingdom Viridiplantae; phylum Streptophyta; class Magnoliopsida; order Asterales; family Asteraceae; genus Helianthus; species Helianthus tuberosus. The sequence goes on along the minus strand of CM060417.1, from coordinate 64,739,931 downwards.
TTAAGCCTATTTCACTATTCCGGAGTGTTCGTTGCATTAAACTGGTTATATTTACGCATCAGTGCGCGTATAACCCTCCAGAAAGCGATTTAAAGCTTGAAATCGAACAAGAGTTGATATGTGCAAAAGATACACATATTTATACAGATCCCAAGTATGAAATACAATATTTCATTGGCTTGGTATTTGTTTGATGGTTGAAGTGACACAGGTGTCACAAAACTTCCTTAATGGCGATTAAGGTCACTAATCACGTTCAACCCCGTTAATCGTCCAATCGCGATTAGATTTTTAAAAAATTTCACCATAGTTTCCCCTAAACTATGGCATTTTCCACGTTTTAAAAATGTATTTATTTGATGTTTAAACCCATAATCACAATCAATCTTCAAATCAAGTTCCAAAACTCAATTTTTACATGTAACCATTCTCACATAATTATCCACACATAATCCTTGGACTATATATATAAAATTTTAACCACATTTTTAACAAGAACATGATAACACTTATTGAATCTTTGAACAAGATTACTTAAATCATCAATTTAATATACTTTAAAGTCTTGATCTTTCACTTAAACCACTTTGATTAACATACTTTTAACAACAATATAGTATAAGTCATGATGCTTAGTTTTTACAAAAGTTATCTTGGCCATAAGTCATTTCTAAGTTTAAAATAAAGTTCACGGATTATGTGGATGATGATCTTGTTAAGATCTAAACATAAAAATATTTAGATCATCATCACTAGCTTAAATTACACAAGAGCATTTTTTTAAACATCCTACTTTAACATAATCAACATCAACATAAGCATAATCTAACACATAACAACATAATCAACACATAATATATCTCATAAGTAGACTTTTTATGTTAAGATTAGTGGTTTAATCTTTGATTAATATTTTGTTCAAGATGATTTAACACGTACATTAATAAACTACATAACATAACAAGCCTAAAAAATGGTATTAGATGATCTTATAACTTTGCAAAGGATTAATAAGCTTTAGATGAATATTAGAATGATAAGAAAGCTCCAAAGTGTATCCTAATGATTCTCCATGCATGTAAGCTCCATAAACTAACTTAAAATGGCTTATTATGTGAAGTTTAGGACTTAAAAATGAAGAGAATATGGGGGTTTGGGGGCTGCCGAATTCAAGAGAGAAGAAGAGGTGGTTTTTGGTTTCTTGAAAGTGTTGAAAATGATGAATGATAAAAGGTTAAGTGTTATATTGTTGCAACAATCTAATATAGTCAAATAAAGGATCTACATATCCATGCCTTCTCATCATCATATCTAGTGTTTAGTGGGGGGAGTATGGCCGAGGATATTGGGGAAGGCATGGTGGTTGTTTTATTATTATTTTTTTTATATATTAAACATGTGATATAATTGGTAAAATGTAAGATATTTTGGTAATTAGTTTAATTAGGTAAATTAGGGGTTAATGATAGTTTAGGGTTTTAAATAAAGTCTAACTAGTTTATTAGTTTAGTAGGTATTGATTTTGGATGGTAAAAATGCCACTAGTTCGCTCGTTGGTTCGATATCGAATGATATACGAAAGGTGTAATGTCGTACCGAGAGCGGTGGTTTTAATTCACCATCAATGCCACGATGTTTATTTAAGGCGTTTGTGATGCCAGAATATAGTTAACCAGTTCGCTAGTTTCTTGTTTTAGGCAATTGGATGGTAAAAATATAATTTATTCGCCTATTGGCTCGATTTTGGACAATGTGTGAAAGTCGTGGCGTAACACCGGGAGTTTATGTTTTGGGTATCCCATTGATATCCCTAAGCTTGTTTATGATGTAAAATATTATTTACAAGTCCTACAGACATTAAATGCTGAATTTTAGCGTTGCAGACAATTTATTTTTGTTACGGCTTGGCGTAGAACGGACACTTTATAAATATACATTTTTTTCGGAAAGTTTATATGTTTTATCATTTGGTGCCCCCTAATTAGGGGTTTTTAGTTATATTTCAATGATCGTAAGCCTTCATGCCATTCGTTGCTCGTTCAGACAGTTTTCAGAACTAGCTGGCATGAATAGGGTGTTCCGGTAAATAGTGTTTTCAACATTTCGCCAACATATTTGGACATAGTTTGTAGTTTTATCGCGGCGTGAGGAATGTAACGATATTATTTGACATATTTAACCATGTCCTATAATTGCTAGACTTGACGCGACCTAATCATGCATTAATTAACTAAATGTATAAATTAAGTTGTTAAGTTGTACGAAATTACCATTATTTTTTCCGGTTGTCACATTCTCCCCCCAATAAATGAATTTCGTCCCGAAATTCAAGCTGCGTTACCGGTTGCAGGGGAGCCTTGGAACAAATGCGGGTACTTGGACTTGATTTGATCTTCACGTTCCCATGTATACTCGGGACCATGACGTGAGTTCCAACGAACTTTAACCAGTTTAATACGACTTATCCGCGTCTTATGGACCTTCCAGTCCGTAACCTCATTAGGTTCTTCAGTAAATTGGAGTTTGTCGTTAATGAGTATCCCGTCTGCTGGGATGACCACTGTCTCTTGAGTAGGGCTTTTCTTTAAATTCGACACTTGGAACGTGTCGTGTACAGTATTAAGCTCTTCCGATAGCTTTAACTTGTAGGCTACGGTTCCAAACTTTTCCAATATCTCAAAGGGTCCAATATACCGAGGGTTCAACTTCCCACGCTTACCGAATCTGACTACGCCCTTCCAAGGCGAGACTATCAATAAAACCTTGTCTCCGACCTCGAAGGATAATGGTTTGCGTTGTTTGTCGGCGTAGCTCTTTTGTCTATCACGAGCCGCCTTGATATGGTCTCGTATCTGAAAAATTTTGTCCGTAGTCTCCTGGACTAACTCCAGACCAATGAGTTGTTTATCTTCGGTCTCCGCCCAACATAGCGGTGACCGACATTTTCGTCCATACAAAGCTTCAAACGAGGCTGCCTGGATGCTAGTGTGATAACTGTTATTATATGAGAACTCCACTAAAGGCAAGTGGATATCCCAATTTCCACCTAAATCCATCACACAAGCACGTACAATATCCTCCAAAGTTTGTATTGTCCGCTCACTTTGGTCGTCCATTTGAGGGTGAAAGGCCGTGCTAAGATCCACTTGTGATCCAAAGGCCTTCTGGAATGACTGCCAAATTCTTGACACGAACCGACCGTCTCGGTCCGATATTATAGAAACAGGCACTCCATGTCATGCCACAATCCCCTTAAGATATAACTCAGCTAGCTTTGCAGTGTTATCCTTCTCATAGATAGGTAGGAAATGCGCGGACTTCGTAAGTCGATCAACGATTACCCAAATCATGTCGTGACCTCTCGAGGTCCTGGGTAACTTAGTGATGAAATCCATCGAGATTTGTTTCCATTTCCATAGGGGGTCTCAGGTTGTTGCAATACTCCCGAAGGCTTTTGATACTCGGCCTTAACCTTTGTGCACATGAGACATTTTCCGACATAATTAGCAATGTCGCCCTTAAGGTTAGGCCACCAGTAGAATTCCTTTAAATTCTGATACATCTTATCTGATCCGAGATGTATATAGTACTTCTACTTGTGTGCCTCATCTAGAATAATTGCCCGTAGGTCACCAAAGAATGGAACCCAAATTCGTCCTTTATGTTTCAGGGTTTCTACAGGCGCTATCCTTTAAGTTTAAAAATTACACTCTATGTCCTTTATGTTTGCAACCTATAACAGGCGGTGTCCTTTCTTGTCAACCCAGTTAACTTTTGATGTTAAAACCCCTCTTTGTAAAACTCCTTTATGTGTAATTTTTAAAACCCCACATCTTCTCCTTAATATATCTGGTAAAGCACCGTTCCTCTGTTCCACCTTCTTCTTCGCCACACAAACCAGATCCCGTTAAACCCCTGTTCTGGCCAGCCAATAGCTTGGTTCTAGATCGGTTCGCGCAGGAACTTCGTCTTCGTCTTTGAGTCGGAACCCGGAACCTGGAAATTCACTTTCACACCCTTTCTTCTTCATATATATACACCACCATAAACCCTAAATAATTAAACTTTATCTTGCAGATCCATGTGAGTTCCACAATAAACCCTAAATTTCATGTAATTAAAAATTTAACTGAAAACAAACGGAGGTAGTAATAGATTACCGATTCAGATGAGAAGAAGCTGTGTGAAAAAGAGCCGCCAGAGGTGGATCTCCGGGACGGAATGCGAAGACCACGTGATACGCACCGCCACATATTTGTCTATGGGTGTATCAAAGTGTGTATCTATGTGTATATATATATATGATGTTATATATAGGCTGCTATTGGTGAACAATGATAGGAAGAGAAAGGAGAAAAGGAGTGATATAATCAGTGGCGGATTTAGAAAACTTTTATAGGGGTAACATTTTAAAAGAAAGGGGTAACGAAATCGAAAAAACGTTAAAAAAACGTCAAGTTTTTCCAAAATTTACACTACCGCCCAAGCGCCAAGGGGTAGCGGAGGATACCCCTTATGATAAGCTACATCCGCCCCTGGGCCTATAATGAAGAAGATGGACTGGTACAATTGTTGGGTATTATGCCTAAATTGCCATTGCTTTGATGTATATTTTTTCTGGAAAAAGAAAGAAAATGGAAAAGGGGAAGGATAAATTCTTTATTTTGATCCATTTAATCAAAGACTGAATCATGAACTTCTCAAATTATTGTTTAATTCGATTAACTATAACTATTTACATAAAAGGTCCCTCATGTTTGAAGTTGAGAGAGACAAGGGATTTTAACATTAAAAGGTAACTGGGTTTATGAGAAAGGACACCGCCTGTTATAGGTTGCAAACATAAAGGACATAGAGTGTAATTTTTAAACTTAAAGGACAGCGTTTGTAGAAACCCTGAAACATAAAGGACGAAAAGTGCAATTTAGCCGAAGTATAATGTTCCATCCTCCGTTGGCATTAATTGTTTTTCCATACCGCGCAGTGTTTCGGCTTTAACATTTTCTGGCTTAAGTGCCTCATGTTGTGCGTCATGAATCCGAGTTGTGAGGTTCGACTGAATTGTCATTTCTAAGGCTCGCACCCTTAGAGGTTTCGCACGTTCTTTGCGGCTCAAGGCGTCTGCCATAGTGTTCGCCTTGCCCGGGTGATACTTTATTTCACAATCATAGTCGTTCAACAACTCGACCCAATGTCGTTGTCGCATATTTAATTCTTTCTGATTAAATATGTGTTGAAGACTCTTGTGATCCGTAATAATGGCACAATGAGTTCCGTATAAGTAATAATGCCAAATTTTCAGTGTAAATACCACCGCACCTAGTTCAAGGTCGTGGGTGGTATAGTTTTTCTCGTGCACCTTTAACTGTCGAGACGCGTACGCGATGACTTTGTCTCATTGCATCAACACGCAACCAAGACCTTGACGTGAGGCAACGCAGTAAACTACGAAGTCATCGGTACCGTCAGGTAGAGATAATATAGGCGCATTACAAAGTTTATCCTTTAATAGTTGGAAAGCCGCCTCTTGTTTCTCACCCCAATCAAACTTTTTAATCCTTTTGTGTTAGGGACGTTAGCGGTTAGGCAATTTTTGAGAAATTCTCTATAAATCTTTGGTAGTAGCCCACTAATCCCAAAAATTGTCGTACTTCAGGTGGGGTCTTAGGCGCATCCTAGTTCTTGATCGCCTCAATCTTAGCCGGATCGACATGAATTCCCTTCTCGTTCACCACGTATCCGAGAAATTGCACTTCGCGAATTCAGAATTCGCATTTAGAAAACTTTGCATAGAGTTGTTCCTACTTTAGAAGCTCCAAAACAACTCGCAAATGTTGCTCGTGTTCCTCCTTCGATTGTGAATATATTAAGATATCATCATTAAACACGATCACGAATTTATCCAAATACGGCTTACACACGCGGTTCATGAGGTCCATGAATACCGCCGATGCATTTGTTAAGCCGAACTGCATAACAAGAAACTCGTAATGTTCGTAACGAGTTCTAAAAGCCGTCTTGGGGATGCTTTCTTCTTGTATTCTCAGCTGATCGTATCCCGATCTCAAATCGATCTTAGAGTAATAACCTGAGCCTTGTAGTTGATCGAACAAGTCGTCGATTCTCGACAGCGGGTATCGGTTCTTAATAGTAAGTTTGTTCAATTCCTGATAATCTATACACATGCGAAGGCTATCGTCTTTCTTTTTAACAAATAATAATGGTGCTCCCCAAGGTGAGAAACTCGGTCTAATAAACCCTTTGTCTAACAACTCCTGCAGCTGAGTAGATAATTCTTGCATTTCAGACGGGGATAATCGATACGGTGATTTTGCCACTGGTGCCACTCCTGGCACCAAATCAATGCGGAACTCCACTTGTCGATATGGAGGTAGTCTAGGCAAGTCTTCAGGGAAGACTTCGGGAAACTCCTTCACAACGGGGATATCCTCCAATTTTGGCTCTTCAGCCTTCTTGTCAACCACGTGAGCAAGGAAGGCCATGTAACCTTTTCGAAGACATTTCTGCGTCTTCATGCAGTTAATGATCCGGATGGGTGTCTCGCATTTCTCCCCATGAATTACAAGCGTTTCTCCATCTGGCAATGGAATGTGGATGGTTTTCTCGTGATAAACCACTTCAACCCGGTTGTCGGACAACCAATCCATGCATACAACCACGCCAAAGCTATACTTTTCATCTTTTACAAATTTTTCATTTTATGTTCTGGTCTAAATTTTTCAAGTTAACATGCTACAACGTGCGTGATTCGACGTTTTACCTCCATTTTCTCCGGGTAAGAGATTGATAGAAAGTTTTCGCTCTCCGAGTTCAAGTGTGCAGTCTTTAATAATATTTCCAGATTCGACCAACTTACCATTTTCCAACTCTATAGAATATGGAACATCTAGTTTACTCGACTCCAAACCGAGTATATTTTAAAATTCTATAGATATAAAACTAAAATCGGCGTCAGTGTTAAAAAGAACGGATGCAAAGTGTTGATTTATAGGAAACGTACCTGTAACTACGTTCGGGTTCTGTCGTGCATCTCGGGCTCCGATCACAAAATCTCTCCCACGAGCTTGGTTTTCCTTAGGGCAATCTTTCCTAAAATGCTCGTTGTCTCCGCAGTTGTAGCATCCTTGCCCTTTTCCAGCTCCATTTCCATTTCCATTTCCATTTCCATTTCTGTTTCCATATCCGTTTCCGTTGCCATTTCTGCCCTGATTATTGTGACCATTTCCACTGCGGTTCATGCTTCCTCTCCTGGTTCCTACCCAGCATGTCTCTTTACTGTGCCCATCTTTACCACACTTGTCGCACTTAACCTTCATGCAACGGCCCACGTGATGGTACTTGCACTTATCACATTTGGGCTTGGAGCCCGCATAATTTCGACCACCCATTTCGTTGGTTGCCACAAAAGCTTTGACACCCTGTGGTGGGTTTACTTCCCTTCGCTTATTAGCATAAAGGTTGTCGTTGTTATTGTTCACACGCATACCCTTGTTGGAGTGTGAAAATTTTCGCTTCCCACCACTAGGGGACTCTATGTGAGTCTCCTTCTTCTCCATACCCTTTGCAGGAATCTTCTTCATTCTTACCGCCTCCTCAGTGAGTCTCACAGTTAAGGTAACAACTTGAGTTATGGTTGTAGGATTTGACGAGGTGACCAAACTCCTGATCTTAGGGTGAAGACCTCGCATGTATCGTTCGACTCTCTTGAATTCCGGAGTGACCATATAAGGAACCACTCGTGAAAAGTCATGGAATCTTTGGGTGTACCCTGTAATGTCAGCACCTACCATAGCAAGGTTCCAAAATTCTGTCTCCAACTTTTGCAGCTCAGCTCACCTAAAGGTTCCACCAAGTTAGGGCTTTGTCCACAAATAGCCCTGTAGCATAAACCACTGTCTGTTCGGGAGTGCATCGGCTCATGCGGATAGTGGACTCCATTTTCTCTGTCCATCATACAAACGCCACTACACCTCTAGTACCATCATAATTGAGAGGCTTGCAGTCAAGAAATTGTTTGTACGTGCATCCTGAAACGTTGAATAATCAGGTTATATAAATGAGTGTCATGAGAACGCATGAATAGAATAGGAATGAAATATTTAATTTGTTATGAAACAACTATCTGTTACCATTTGTGGTGTTGTCACCGGATGTGCCTCCTTGAACTTGTCCGCCAGTTCCGCCAGATCCACCACTATTTTCATTGCAGTTGAACTCATATTGAGCAAGAGCTTGCGAGATTCGCTCCTCTAGGAGCTGGTTCAATTCTGCCTCTGTAGTAGGCATAGTGGTTTGGGGTGTCGCGTCTAAGGTTCCTTTGTTTCGCTGCCATAGTTTTACAAACACAAGTAACAAACATGTTAGACAAATATTTAATAATAAATATTGTCGACTAAAATGTATATATAGATAATAACATATAATAATCATCAGATCATCCAATCAATCATCAATCCACACAACCAATCATGCATAAAATAGACAACAATGTGCAAATAAAGAAAAACATAATACGAAGCTTTTATATATTTCGACAAACTTGATAGATTATTTTGTGAAAGAGGACAAAAGGACACGGGGCTACATCACCCTGGTCGTACACGTTTTATATACATAAAAGTGGCAAAATCTTTTCTTCCACATTGTTCTTCAAGGGTCTTCAAGTGTCGCTACTCATACGTAGTCTTCATATATCCATCAAAAGTGGATCTTCTAGTCCCAAAGCATAAGTACCCCAAATAAATACCTAAGGGCCAGGAGGAGATGGGTGTGGTGTAGGAAAAATCAGACTACAAAGATGGGTACACTCCTCCTCAAGCTAAAAAACACGGTGAGAAAGGGCACTCACCTGCTGTTGGAGCACTAAGACGAGTGCTTGAATGGAGATATCAGGGTCAGCAGGTGAGGTATGGGGTGGTGGAAATGGTGGTGGTGGTGGTGATAATAGTGGTGGTGGAGGGTAGGCTGGTGGTGGTGGCATCGTACCAGCACGACGCTCACGACATTCGCCTTGCCAGGATGGTAGCGAATCTCGCAGTCGTAGTCATTCAGAAGTTCGGCCCAGCATTGTTGTCTCATGTTTAGTTCTTTTTGAGTGAAATGTGTTGGAGACTTTTGTGGTCAGTGAAAACCATGCATTTTATACCGTAAAGGTAGTGTCTCCAAATTTTGAGGGCGAAAACCACAACATCTAACTCAAGATCATGAGTTGTGTATTCTTGTGGATTTTCAACTGTCTTGATGCATAGGCTATGACTTTGTCTCTTTGCATGAGAACACAGCCAAGGCCTAAATTTGATGCATCACAATATACGATAAAGTCGTCGTTGCCATCAGGTAAGGACAGAATAGGTGCATCACAGAGCTTTTGTTTCAAGGTCTGGAAAGCTTCTTCTTGTTTGTGTCCCCACTCAAAATATTTATTCTTTTGTGTTAAAGCAGTGATGGGAACCACAATCTTGGGGAAGTTTGTGATAAAGCGGTGATAGTAGCCAACTAGACCGAGAAATGAACGAACTTCGGTAGGAGTAGTGGGTGTATTCAAATCCTTAATCGCAGTGATTTTGGAAGGATCCACATGTATACCTTGTTCGTTGACAATGTGTCCCAAGAATTGAACTTCTTTAAGCCAAAATTCACACTTGGAGAATTTGGCATAAAGTTGTTCCTTCTTTAGGAGTTCCATCGTTAGACGGAGATGTTGTTCGTGATCGGCTCGAGACTTTGAATAAATCAAGATGTCATCGATGAAAACAATGATGAACTTGTCTAGATAAGGTTTACAAACCCTATTCATCAAGTCCATGAAGACGGCAGGAGCATTTGTCAAACTAAAAGGCATGACAGTGAACTCGTAATGGTCGTATCGTGTGCGGATAGCAGTCTTGGGAATATCCTCTTCGAGTAAACGAAGCTAATGGTACCCAGTACGCAGGTTGATCTTGGAGAAGTATGTAGCACCATCAATACGAGGTAGGGAATATCGATTTTTAACCATGAGTTTGTCGAGCTCACGATAATCAATACACATAAGGAAGGATCCATCCTTCTTTTTCATGAATAGGATAGGAACGCCCCAAGGTGAAAAGCTCGGACAAATGAATTCTTTATCCGAAAGTTCTTGAAGCTATTTCTATAATTCCTGCATCTCAGACGGTGCAAGACGGTAAGGGGATTTGGCAATAGGGTTGGCACCAGGTAGAAGGTCTATACGAAACTCGACTTGACGTGCTGGGGGTAAACCAGGTTGTTCTTCAGGAAACACCTCAAGATAATCTCAAATAATGGGAATGTATTGAACAATCTTACCCTTGCCTTTCTCCTCTACAATATGTGCCAAGAAGGCCACATAATTCTTTCGTAGGTATTTTTGGGCTTGGGTACAGGTCATGAGTTTAAGGTTACTAGAGGGTTTCTCCCCATAAACTTCTAAGATTTCACCAGTCAAAAGAGGCACACGAATGATCTTATCAAAGTAGATCACCTCAGCATGGTGTATGGTTAACCAATCCATTCCTATGATGACGTTAAAACTCCCAAGTTGCGTTGGTGTGAGGTCAATGGGAAAGTGGTGGTTATTGAGGTTTAACTGGCAACTACGAATGATAGAATTGAGTACAAGAGGTTTACCGCTAGCTATCTATATTGTCAAGGGCTTTCCTAGTTTAGTTCTAGGCATTGAAAGCAAAGGTTCAAAGGCTAGGGACACAAAACTTCTATCGGCACCCGAATTAAAAAGAACAGAAGCAGGATAATTGTTAACAAGGAACGTACCATTCACCACGTCATTGTCGGAATGAGCCTCGTTAGCATTAATGTTGAATGCTCACCCACGGGCTAGATTTGCATTAACAAGTTTCGGACAGTTGTTTCTATAGTGAGTAAGATCACCATAGTTGTAGCAAGATCCAGGTGGATAATGGGGTCGTGCAGGATTTGCTTGTGGTTGAACAGGATTTTGAACCACTTGATTCGGGGCAGGAGCAGAACGACAAGTGTTGGCCAAATGACCAGATCGTCAACAGATGGTACAATGACGACACACTAGATGGTGTTGATGATGACAATTGCACCTGTTGCACAAAGGTGCGGTACCAGCATATGGTTGCTGGTTGGTTGGGAGCAGTTTGGTTAGGTTGTGCAATAACAGCGGAATTTTTGGAAGCCTTGCGCTTTCGTGATTTCTTGGAGGTTTCGGTCATGTTCTCCTTCTATTTCCCTTGTGTAGTCTTGGCAGATGGTTTCTTGTCGTCTTTGCTGTGACAACCGGTGATTTACGCTCATAATTACGTGATTAACAAGCGATTAACGCGATAATAAATAATGTTTACGACGCAAATTAACTTAATTAGGCATTTGGAGTGCCTAGGAACGTCTATACGACTTTGCAGTGCGCGAACGGTGGTTTACAGAGAAACCTGCTGAATATTACGCGACAACGAACTGATACCGTACAAGATACTGACAACGCCGACAAATATTAAATTTTTACGATATATTCTTGTGACACCTGGGTCACTGCGACCATCAAACAAATACCAAACCAATAAAATATTGTATTTCATACTTGGGATTTGTATAAATATGTGTATCATTTGCACATATCAATTTTTGTTCAATTCCAAACTCTAAATCGCTTTCTGGAAGGTTATACGCGCACCGATGCGTAAATATAACCAGTTTAATGCAACAAACACTCTGGAATAGTGACATTGGCTTAACATACCTTAAATAACCTTTACATAACTTAGAAATAAGTTTTGAAGGCTTTGGTATGGCAAAAACAAGTTAATTCGTCTACAGGGACTAAATTTGACAAACTGCGAAAGTATGCCAATCTGAACTATAACAGACATTCTGGAACATGACCATAAGTTAAACATACCATAAATATCCTTCACATAGCTTAGAAATAGGCTTCGAGGGGTTCGGTGTGCTAAAATAAACTTTTGGGTCATTCAGGGACTAAAAGTGCCAAAAAGTGCATAAGTTTGCACTTTCGCGCATAACTTACGTTCTGAATACATCCGGACATCCAAAAATTTATGTAAGCACTAAAACATTTTATTTTAGTGTTTAGCATAAGAAAAATCCATTCGTCGCGTCATTTGGATCGTTTTTCGCGCTTATGCGCATTCCGTCGTAATTAACCGAAGATCGCGATCGTACGACCAAACGAACTGACATCCGAGATATTTTTGAGCATGTTTTGAGTTCCCTATACTTTAACTTCATTTTAGAGCCTTGAAATGAGGTTAACGGGGTTCAAACGCATCGAAAATAGCTTAAACGGGCTGCAGGGACCATTTCTGCCATTTTTGAAACTTTGCTGAACCTGGTAGGCAGTGGCGTAGCGCGAGCCCTAAGGGCCTATGCAGTCGCGCTACGCGAGCGCCTTATCTGGACAGAAACATCAGTTTTGCACTTTCGGGACCAGATTCGATGTATTAACAGCTACAAACAGCCTTTCAAACACTCCAAAGGCCAAGCCAAGTGTCAAACTCTTATGGTGGATGGCAAATGAGCCACCATAACTTTCCGACAAGTGTAGGGATGTGATCATTCCCTCTTCTCCAAGAAACGATCCTAACGGTTCGGGAAATCCTATAAATACCCCCATGCCCCCAACACAAAACCCACTTGATTTCTTGGAATTTCTCTAAGTGGTTGTGACATTTCGCTTCCTACCTGAGAATACCTGAGAAATCAAAGCTTTCGGGGACCCTTCGTAAGTATTCTTTCATTCTTTTATTGCTTTTCAAGTCTGAAAGTCAAACTTTGTTTGACTTTCTGCATTGACCAGTTTATGGTCAATGCGAAGTTCGTTTGAACTTCGCAACGTGATTGTAATCACGATGGTTATAGTCCCTTGTGACTATGCCTACTGATTACCATGTTGTCTAGGGTCGTAAGGGTAAGCGATCTGATAAATCGCTTATACCTTCGAACCCGACCCATTTGGTCGATCATTAGGATCCGACCAAACACATTAGGTGACCATAGTATATAGGGAATAACCTTCCAGGGTTATACCTTATGGTCGCTTCGTTTAAGTAGTTGTATGATAGGTAGTTTATATGCCTTAGGTAAATTACCAAAATGCCCTTTTGATGCCAAAATTCATTTTAAGCATATGTAACATAAATTTTGGTATCTAAACTGTTTTGGTAACAATATTAGATATGTTAAGGCATATTTTACTTGTCATAGGACTAGTTAGGCGGTCCAAACGCGTTTCACGCGAACGACGCGTTAAAGTAGCATAAGCTACCTAAACGGGTCGTAATGGGTCGTAAACACTTAGGTTAGGTTTCATTTGATATGTAGGCTTTGTTAAACCATATGACACGAGTCTCCATACTCGTTTGGTTTACGAACCCGCATTCTATCCGATCTTCCAATTTAGGTCCGGTATATTAACATAGTTACCTATATTAGGTGCCGTTTGATTCCGTGATCTCTAGCATTGCTTGGTGGTTATCTTAGGACTTCTGAGCAATCTCAAGTGAGTACATAGACCCCTCTTTTACTGTTTTTCAAACTGTTTTGGGGTGGAACACATGTGCCTACTGTTACTTTCATGCTTTCCATGTTTTCACATTATATACATGCTATGTTCATTAGTACACTATTAGTACATGATTTCATTACATTTTATGCTATGTATGTCCATTGTGTGCATACTTAGCACATTGTTTTACATTTACATTTTATGCTATGTATGTCCATTGTGTGCATACTTAGTACATTGTTTTACATTTACATTTAATGCTATGTATGTTCATTGTTGCATACTTAGTACATTTGTTTTCATCACATGCTTACATTTTGGTATGACATTTGGTTTGTTTAAACGATACTATACATTCATTAACATTAGCTACGCCGTTCGTTAGTAGGTAGTGGTACCATAGGAATTGACAACTCCCGTTCCTGAAATCCTGGGTAGGTGTGGATTGGAAGGAATGACCGAATTCGATATACATAACTTAGATAAACCTTTAAGTTGTTTAAGGGTTTATCACCACAGTCTCAAGGCTTGGATGTATGCATTTTCACAACACCGCATAAATGTCTGTATCAGTATAGCATGAAATTCCACAAAACATAGCTTTGATTTAAACCAAGTTTTACTTCAATATTTTGTTTTTATGCATATGGTTTAGTTGATATATTCCACTAGCCATACATATCACATTGGTTACACATTACATGATTTACATTTGACACATGAACATTATTGACATTGGTTACACATTACATGATTTACATTCGACACATAAACATTATTGACATTGGTTATACATTACATGACTTACATCTTGACATAAACATTTTGGCATATTATTCAATACTTTTGGAAATTGGTTTAAACATAAACATCTTACATTGTTGGTTTGGTTAAGTGATTTAAGTAACGAGGCGTGTGTAATATGATACAAGCATGGTGGATACGCCGCTGGTACTTCCTATATATAAGTGTTTGTATGGTATTACATATCGCAGCGTTATTTGAATCATTTCAATTGGACATATAACATTTTATACAAATAACATACTTTTCACAATACATTGTTTTACAAACAACTTAATTTATACAAACTCATTTTACATGGTTATTCATTTAACCATACATTATTCTCTTATTTATACATATCATCTGATCTTATCGTTTTTCAAATGATTTACAAAACAAAGCAAACTACAAGGTTCATGACTAAACATTTTCTTAAACATAAGTCATGAATCTCATTTTCACAAAACCTATGTATCTCACAGGCATTTTTATGCTGACGTACCTATTTTCACATGTGTTTTCAGGATATGATGCATAGGATTTATCAAGATACACTTAGGCGGACTTGGGCCTTAGTGACAATAAAAGATGCAAGACTAGTTATTAATGTTATGTTTCTTTGATTGTCAAGACATTGTAACTATTTTAATCAATAAAACAATATTTCAATTTCCATGTGTTATGAAACAATGATTCTGTTACAACACTCCCCGACGTTTCCGCCACGTTTCGTTGTTCTACGTGGTCGGGGTGTGACAGAAAAGTTGGTATCAGAGCTCATGGTTATAGGGAATTAGGTTATTAGTAATACTTTGACCTAGTCTATAACCTTCCTAGGACCCTAACGCAAGTTTACTTGTGTTTAGTCATAAAACAATACCGTCACCTATCCTTAGGCGACGACCACAACAAGAACATAAATTTCAAAACCGCTTTGAAAACTAATCATCTGTTCTAGGATGATTGATTACTAGGTTTTGAACCCTCTATTATAAGGTTTTGAACCCTCTAAGTTTTCAAATATCGTCAAAGTTTGGGTCGTATAATGTGAACACGTGCAAACTGGAAGAGTGAATGCCTGTATCCTGAGTTTTCTGTCTAAGGCTAGAGTGTTCGTACAAATTCGCAGTATCGGACCAGTCACTCTTACTTGGGAACTCTTGGGGTGAGTGTTCACTTATAGGCGAGCATGTCTTCAGTGATACATTAATATGATCCGCTTACTTTGATTTGTCACCATCTCATTTGTTTACCTTAGGTAACAAACAAATGATCGCAATTTTCATGCATTACCATTCTGTTTGGATTGTCCAATAACCTTTCACTTGTTTCTTTTTCCTATGTCCTTCTTTTTCTTCTAGAATGTCTCTTCCTCTCAGCAACGGTTAAATGTCCGAGCAAACAGCCAAATTTGCCCAACAAATAGGCGAAGTGATTCTGAAGTCTGTGGATTTAGGCATTGCCATGTCTCGTCTCAACAATGAAGCCTCTCGTCTCAACAATGAAGCCACTCAAGAGTCACCAAAGGAAGCAGAAGTCAAGCCAGCACCATCAGCCAAGAAACCAACTGAGGAATCAAAGACCATGGATGAACGATCCCCTAAGAAGTTAAGGAAGCGAAAGGCTTCTCAGAACTCCACCATGATCGCTTACAATGGTCAAGCCATCCCCAACCAACCAGCTCAACCCCCTGCTAGGAAGCCGTACAATGGAACTGCACCCTTGTGCAACCAATGTAGCCTTCATCATCACCCTAGTGTGAAGTGCCGCAAATGCCAAATTTGTGGACTTAAAGGTCATACAACAAAAGTTTGCCGAGCTGCAGTTGCTCCAAAGCAAGCTGGCGACTCTGCTCAAGCTCGTTTCTCACCAGGGTCTTGCTACAAATGTGGCGAGATGGGCCATTTCCTAAGGGATTGCCCAAAGCTTGCTAATGCAAATCCAACCCACGGATGAGCAGTTGGCTGACTAGAAGATGTTGTTATCTTATGCTTTTGTTTCTTCTATTTCTTGTAATGTGAAACAATCTGTTTTGTTTATAAATAAATTGTTGTTCACAATTCTGATATGCGAGTGTAGTTACATGTGTTTATGGCATTTCCCTATAATACCTATATTAAGGAACTATGTTCCTTACAAACTACTCTTGTGATTTCTCCCTTTCAAATGATCGCTCATGATTCCCTCGAAAATTTTAAGTACTCGTTTCACTCTAAGAAACAAAGTACAGAAAATAAAGTGACACTATGAGTAATCATGCTTCTGCACATATGTGCCTTTGAATCCTTGGTTAGATAACTAAGGGTATTTTCAAATCTCATACCCATTACGTTTTGATTTTCAACATACACAGTACAAGTATTTCAAAAACAATCTTCATAATCTCAAAACATTTCATATAGTTTGAAAACAATTTTTTTCAAATGCATTGTCTATGTTATTTCAAAAACATTGGCTATGTTTTCAAAAACAACCTTCATAATTTCAAAATGTTTCATATAGTCTGAAAACAATAATAACACAGTACATTTTCTTATCAAATGCATGATTTCGAAAAGCATCATTCGTGTTTTTCAAAAACCTTATACATAATTTCAAAATTCATCTCGCATAATTTTAAAACATTTTTATAAATATACTTACCTAGTACACCTACTTTATGATTTCAAATGTATTATATATAAGGTTTCAAAAACATTGAACACATTTTTTTTTGAGCCTCATGCATAGTTTTCAAAGATATTTTCCTCATACATTGACTTAACCTTCAAACTCCGCTTCATATGTCGCCTTGGCATATCTAGCATCTCAACTTCATAAGCATTTTACTTCATGTTTTGACTTAAGCACGTCCAGTGCAAGGTTTCAAAACATCTTCAACTTCTAAAATCCATATGGGATCTTTTTGTCTTCACATTTAGACCCTTGTGGATGATTATCATTCAAATCAGAGTCCTTAATTGGATTCCTTATGTACCTAAATTCGAACATTTCGGTTCATTATAATCGAAATCGAATTTTTCTTTTTCTATCTATCTTTATAGTTAGATTCTTGATAATGTTTAAAGTACCAAATGAAATCCACGAGATGGATTCCTAGTGTGCTTTAAATACATGTGCTCTGTTAACAAAACAAATTAACAAATAAACAATCTTTGTGGTTATACGACTATATGTTTGCGCATCTTGTGTTTTCTTTTATGCATTTTGTGTTTTTGTATACTCTGGATATTCGTTATCCAAATCCTCGTAGAATCTTTCATATCTTCATATGAGGGGTTCGTAGTAGGATATTCAAAAAGGTACTACCTTAAATCCTTAATGGGCTTCTATGTAATAGTTAAGACCCTTGGGTTATATAGTACCACTCCATGATTCATAAGAGACCCTTTTAGTGGTCTAGTCAAAAAAGATTGATTCACAATTTGGTTAAAGAACGACATCTAGTGATGTAGCTGAACAGACTCCTTGATAGTCTATTTAGATCATTTATTGATTTAATTAAAAGGACTCTATGGCGGTCTAGTCACACTCATCACAGGATTGTTCATTTGGTTTTACCCTACACATTATAAAATAGACTGTGTGAACTGTGCAAGGAATTGTCTAATTATGGACGCGTACATAATTATGAAAATTTAGTGCACAGAAACCCAGTAAGATTTATTATGTGTAAGAACCGATAGCGACAACAATAACAAAATGAGAACGATGTAATGGAAGTACGGTGGACGCACCAATGACGCTTCATATACTTGTAGATAAGTATCCCTCTTACATTGCAAGCATGATGTTATTAAAGTTACTAGAAGTTCAGAACCCTAACCAATGTTATTCGATCTTTTCAACTTCATGTTTTCAAGCTCTCACAAGTTTCCTCTGATTAAATTTCGGGACGAAATTTCCTAAAGTAGGGGAGACTGTGACAGTCTCAAGGCTTGGATGTATGCATTTTTACAACACCGCATAAATGTCTGTATCAGTATAGCATGAAATTCCACAAAACATAGCTTTGATTTAAACCAAGTTTTACTTCAATACTTTGTTTTTGTGCATATGGTTTAGTTGATATATTTCACTAGCCATACATATCACATTGGTTACACATTACATGATTTACATTTGACACATGAACATTATTGACATTGGTTACACATTACATGATTTACATTCGACACATAAACATTATTGACATTGGTTATACATTACATGACTTACATCTTGACATAAACATTTTGGCATATTATTCAATACTTTTGGAAATTGGTTTAAACATAAACATCTTACATTGTTGGTTTGGTTTTAGTAAGTGATTTAAGTAACGAGGCGTGTGTAATATGATACAAGCATGGTGGATACGCCGCTGGTACTTCCTATATATAAGTGTTTGTATGGTATTACATATCGCAGCGTTATTTGAATCATTTCAATTGGACATATAACATTTTATACAAATAACATACTTTTCACAATACATTGTTTTACAAACAACTTAATTTATACAAACTCATTTTACATGGTTATTCATTTAACCATACATTATTCTCTTATTTATACATATCATCTGATCTTATCGTTTTTCAAATGATTTACAAAACAAAGCAAACTACAAGGTTCATGACTAAACAATTTCTTAAACATAAGTCATGAATCTCATTTTCACAAAACCTATGTATCTCACAGGCATTTTTATGCAGGCATTTTTATGCTGACGTACCTATTTTCACATGTGTTTTCAGGATATGATGCATAGGATTTATCAAGATACACTTAGGCGGACTTGGGCCTTAGCGACAATAAAAGATGCAAGACTAGTTATTTATGTTATGTTTCTTTGATTGTCAAGACATTGTAACTATTTTAATCAATAAAACAATATTTCAATTTCCATGTGTTATGAAACAATGATTCTGTTACAACACTCCCCGACGTTTCCGCCACGTTTCGTTGTTCTACGTGGTCGGGGTGTGACAATTCTAGCTTCGTAATTAAATTTCAGCAATCGTAGTTGAAACCAGCTCGAAAAACGGATTAAATACGACAACAATGTAATTTTTCGCGATTATTACCGTTATCAACGCGCGAACGCGACTACGACAGATACCGACATTATTTTTACACATTTTTAACTCTGAAATATTATTTTACTAGACTACGGTAATTTCGGTTTTAAAAACGTGTCTCGGGCCACTTACACATGAGATGGGCTTGTGGGCCCTAGGCCCAAGACCAAAAACCACAAGCCTAAACCTGCACATAATATATTGGAATCCTAACAAAATCTTGCCAAAATCTCACAAAATCTATACAAGAGATTTGTGTCTCAGAAATTGAAACCATAAGATCTCTACAAATCTTTGCCTAAATCTTCATGGGATCTCTGTAGATCTTTATACACAGAACAAGAGGAAATCATATTAGTCAATACCCACATGAATGAGTATAAAACCTATACCCATCTTCACAAACAAATTATACACACACAAACCACAGGCACCATGCCTGCTTCACCCATCCCCCCCTCTCGAGTTCAACATCACACACATAACACATCCCTTCTCTCCAAAAATTTCAGACATAACAACAAAATCCAAACCTCTCGATCCCTCTCTCTACCTGTCTGATGAACATCACCGGCGACCGGAGCTTATCTCGGCGATCTCCGGCGCCGTTCGTCCTTCGACAAAGCCACCTTCACCTCTTGTATCCCACACCAACCGACGACAACCCCTCCCCCTTCGATGGACGGCCGGCCACCACTGCGGTGGCGGCACACGGTGATGCTTCCGACAAGAAACAGAGAGAGAGACGAGATAGAGAGGGAGAGGCCGAAGAGAGAGAGAGAGAGAGAGGCGGAGACAGAGCGGCGCCGCCGCTCACGGCGGCGGCAGTAGCGGCGTGGTGGTGGTTCGAGTCTCGGTCCGACGAGTTTTTCGATAATGGTGAGGACGGCTTCAGCTTGGTTCGGGTTGTTTCGGGTTTTATCCCGGGTCAGAGTGGTTCGGGTCAAGCTTCGGGTCACTCACGGGTTTCTTAGGTCAGACGGTTCGGGTCTCAGGTCCGGGTCAGATTCAACGAGTTTCGGTTCGGTCAACGATGGACTCGGGTCAGCTGGTCAACGGTCAAAGAGGGTCAAGTCAACAGCTTCGTGTCGTGTTCGGCTCGACTCAGTCCAACTCGGTTCGACTCGGTGTGTTTTGGCTCGACTCGGTCCAACTCGGTCAACCGAGTCAACTCAGTTAGTCAACTCAGTCAACTCTTTCCGCAAGACGACACGCGAGATGGTAAAGATTAACGGCGAAATTAACTTGAATTTATATATTTTTATTAATTTCGTGAAACGAGCTCGAACCGATTCGGATTAGTATTTAGTTTACATTATGTCGTTTTTACAAAAATACATAGATATTGATGATTGAAAAATTGTTGAATTTTGATAATATAACGACGACTTGTGTCGTCGGGGGCGTCCAAAAACAGAGGAAACTCTGCCCGTTTTTCGAGAAAACCCGTAATATACAACGCGTTTTATTAAAGGACGAAACCTATAGAATCAGAGAAACTTTAATAAACACAAATACAAATGAATATTTGTTTTACAACGACACTTTACAACTTACGAAAACGACGATTTTGAAATCGTTTACAACAGTAATCTAGTTATTTTAAACTTCGAAATCTCGACAATTCTTTTTACAAAATCAATATAATTACTTATATCGTTTCAAAAGCCGATAACACGCATTCGTTTTATAAAAAAAATAAATATAGTTTATATATTTATTTCAAATATTCAACGCGAACTCGTTTTATAAAAATAAATATAGTTATATATTTATTTTCGATAGTAAACAAAACAAATCCTTTTATAAATAAATATAGTGTTATATATTTATTTCGGATATCGAACAACACGGATTCGCTTTTATAAAAATAAATATAGTATATATTTATTTTAAACATGCAACGACTCGATGTAATTTTTATAAATATAACTTTTATATTTATTTCAAATGCTGAAACGACATATACATATGTTTTGGCAAATATATACAAGACCCAATATATATAATACAAGTTTATTATATATTACTTTCATACGAATATTCTTTTATACACAAACGACTTCTCGGGGCGACAAAGTTCAACTTAGTCATTTTCGTTAACTTAACAACTTAATCGTCGAATCGTTCAGTTAACGATTCGGTAGAGCTCGGTAACACGTAGTAAATTACCCTGTTTATTTAGAAACTTATAAGATATTCCGTGCTAGGAATATTGTAGAATACACGCTAGCAAGTCTCGTCTTGGAAACGACATTACGAAGTCGTATATTTAGCTAGCTTTGCACAGGAATATTCAGGTGAGTTCATAACCCCACATTTTTACGGTTTTATAAATGTTTTCGAGGTGGAAAGACATGCACGTTTTACAAGAATATACAAAGTTTTTGAACGAACGAAAACTCATACCTCTAAATCATTTACAAATGGATTTCAAGGAACTCAAATGGTTTACGAACGAATCATACTAAATATATCGTTTTTTACAAAACAAATGGGATCGTCTAGTGATCATATTGAGACTAGGTTGGTCTGCGTACCTAAAACGAGACAATCCAGTGAGTTCATGCTCCCCCTTTTCTTTTAACTGTTTTCAGTTTTATAACTTCGGGGGTGAAATACATGTTACAATTGTTTACAAATGGTATGATGGATACAAGAATTGAGAAATGATACGAGAAATAATACGAGAAATCGTGTCACGAATAGGGTACCATAAGCACCATTAATCAACTATATACCTAGACCATGGAACAAAAGGTTAGATCTAAAGGGTTTTCAGGCAGCCACACTCTTGGTGAGAACGAGTACCGAGTAGTGCTTTTGTGTCTCAGTCGTGAATCGATAACTAGAAAAATGCCTATGGTTTGGATGCTTCCTATGTCGTGTCACATGTTAATGGCCTTGCAAACCATTAACAACCTAGATACATACATAAATACTTGATTTATACAAGATACATACAGAAATACTTGATTTATACATGATACATACAGAAATACTTGATTTAAACAAGATACATACAGAAATACTTGATTTATACATGAGACATACAGAAATACTTAATTTATACAAGATACATACTATGTTTTCATACATAGTTTCCATATAACTTGACAAGAAAACGATTTTTAAATTCGTTTTCTCAATAATATTTCACGAACCGGTTATCAAAAAGATTTATTTCAAATCTTTTACAAACAAACTATGAACTTGCTCAACTTTATGTTGATTTTTCGCATGTTTCTTTCTCAGGTTACTTTTCAGAATTTATGGCACGGTTGGAATTGGAGGACCATTGGAGATACGAGTACTTAGTGGGCGTTCAATTTTCTAGCAGACTTAGCTTATTTGCTTCCGCTGTGCAATGAAGATACCGGTCCAGTCACACCAGCTCTGATAATTTCGGGGTGTGACAGATTGGTATCAGAGCTATAGGTTACAGCGAATTAGGTTTCTGTAGAGATACCTAGGCTCTAACCTCATTTTCCTCTGGGAACTTAGAATATTAAAACCTGAATATATACAGAACGCATAGTACTCGAATATGGTCTCCAACCGTTGCCGAAAAACAAACAGTCAAAATTTTGTTTTCAAACATACGTTATAGTGGTGTTTTACACATGGCACACAAAACAGTCGCATACAGTGCACAAAACTTTGAGAGATTAGGAAACATGCATTTAACACCTTCGGAAACTCATGTTGAAGTTCATTAAAGGTCATCACGTAGGAACCGCGAATATTAACTCGGGAACACACCATTATCCAAGTTTTCTATGATATTTTGACTTCCCGAGCAGGCAGCCTACGCATAACGAAACGCTAGTGCACAGGTATACGTGAAACTTAAGCTATACATCAACAGAGGCTGAAGTACGTTACATACGACTTTCGAGGAAGCGGCAGCTTGGCACGCGGTCCTGCAAACGACACGAGTCATGCTAAGGAGAAGACGCATGTCTTCGTATTCCCCTATCTTATTAACAACGAATACGCTTTGTTTGACATTCCATGGTAAAGTCACCTAACAACTGGTCGTCACATGCAACCCCAGGTAAAGTCCTTAAATTTCTTTTATTGAAATTCCGACTTTTGCATCTAGTGAGTAGATTTTCGTATCTCTACTCCTCTTAATGGTCATTGTATCACAATCATTTCTTTCAATATAGCGAATATTCATTTTGTGACAACTGTGTTCTGTAATCGATGTATAATGTAAAACAATGTTGATTATCAATAAACCAATGTGCTTTGGTGTTATTGTATGTGCTTTGGTGTTATTATATGTGTTTTGGTGTTATTATGTGTGTAATTGTGCTAGATGATTTTACAATCTGATTCAAATCCGATTTCAAGCTTTAAATCGCTTTCTGGAAGGTTATACGCAAACTGGTGCGCAAACGCAGTCAGTATAACATGACAAACACTCCAGAATAGTGACATAGGCTTAACATACCTTAAATAACCTCCACATAACTTAGAAATAAGTTTTGGATGGTTTGGTATGTTGAAATCAAGTTTATTCGCTTACAGGGACTAATTTCGACAAACTACGAAAGTATGCCGATTTGTACTGTAATGAACATTCCGGAACATGACCATAAGTTAAACATACCCTAAATATTAGAAATAGGCTTTGAGGGGTTCGGTGTGCTAAAATAAACTTTTTGGTTATTCAGGGACTAAAAGCGTCAAAAAGTGCATAAGTTTGCATTTTCGCGCATATCTTACTTTCTGAATATATCCGGACATTCAAAACTTTATGTAATCATTAAAATATTTTATTTTAGTGATTGGCATGATAAAATTCCATTCGTCGCATAATTTGGATCGTTTTTCGCATTCGTTCGTGTTTCGTCGTAATTAACCGAACAACGCAACCGTACGACCAAACGAACCGACATCCTAGATATTTTTGAGCATGTTTCATGTTCTCTATACTTTAACTTCATTTTAGATCCATGAAATGGGATTAACGGGGCTTAAACGTGTCAAAAATGCATCAAAAAACATGTTTTGCACATTCAGGGACCAAAATTGACATTCTGCCATAGTTATCTTAGGAAGGGACCAAAATGAAAAATCTAAATTCCAGCTTGTTCCAGCTGTTCCCCTCATTTGCACATGGTTTTAATGAAACTATGGGATCCCATGGTTTCACAAAACCACGGGCACATGTGTACGGATGAGATCGAAGCTCGTTTTACGATGAACGATCCTAACGGTTCTAGATTTCCTATATATACCCCCCACCATTCACTTGCAAAAACCACATTGATCTGATTTTGGCCCTCTAAGTTGGAGTTTACACTTCATACCTGAGGGTAAATCGGATCAAAGCTTGCGGGGACCTTTTGTAAGTATTCTTTCGTTCTTTTATCGCTTTTCGAGTCTGAAAGTCAAACTGCGTTTGACTTTCTGCATTGACCAGTTTATGGTCAATGCGAAGTTCGTTTGAACTTAATAACATGAGCGTAATCACGATGGTTATAGTCCCTAGTGACTATACCTACTGATTACCACGTTATCTAGGTGTAGTGACGAGTCGTAGTTTCGGCCAAAATGCGCATTCTTGCGTATTTTGTAACCAAACTACTTATAGGTATCAAAACCTTTTGTTTTGATACCAAACCTGTTTTCTAACTTAACTAAACATGTTTCGATATGTTTAGCTCGTCACATTTTAGATTAGTGCTTGTGTAGAGTCGTAAGTCAAGCGGACTAAACACCCGCTTAGACTTTCGAACACGACCCGTTTGGTCGATCATTAGGATCCGACCAAACATGTTTAGTGACCATAGTTGCATAGGGAATAACCTTCCGAGGTTATACCTTATGGTCACTTAGGTTAATTAGTTGTATGATAGGTAATTTATATGCCTTAGGTAAATGACCAAAATGCCCTTTTCATACATAATTGGTAATTAAGCATATGAAACATAAAATTTTGTCACGTAACTGATTATGTAACATATTTAAACATGTTTAGGCATATAATACTTGTCATAGGACTAGTTAGACGTCTCGAACGCGCATTTGCGTGCATGACGCGTTAAAGTAGCGTAAGCTACCTTAATGGATCATAATGGGTCGAAAGCACTTAGGATAGGTTTCAATTTAGGATGTAGGCTTTGTTAAACCATATCACATGAGTTCCAACACTCATTTAGTTAACAAGACCTCATTCTATCCGATCTTCCGATTTAGGTGTCTATTGTTGGACTAGTGATTCGATTACTAGGTGCTACTTGATTTCTCTGGTTTACTTGAGTTTGTTGAAGTTCTATTGATTAAGGATACTTTGCACTACATGTGAGTACATAGTTCCCCTATTTTACTATTTTTAATTGTTTTGGGGTGATTCATATGTACAAAAATGATTTCAAGGTTTAAACAATGATTTCAAAAACGATTATGATGGTTTATACAAAACTAATAACAATTTCAATAAAGTGAACAAACTTGTTGGTTGTAGTTACATAACAAATGACATTCATTAGCGTTGATCAAGCCGACCAGTATTAGGTTATGGTACCATAGGATCTGACAAATCCCGTTATCTTACTGCACCCATGGTTATGTGTGGGGGTTGTGGGTAACGACTGAATCTGATGATAGTTAACTTACCCTTTGGTGGTTTGTTAAAGCGAGAAGCGAGAAGTGAGAAGCGAGTTAGTCGAGTCACGAAGGTTTGAATGTTGTTAGCGAGACGACCAATAATAGTTTTCACAATTAAAACGAGGATGATTTAAACGATTTTAAACAAGTTAACGATTTGAAAACGATTTGAACAAGTTAAACGAATTGGATAAACGATTGGTTTTTGGTTAAGTGTTTAGATAACGGGACGGGTGTAATGTGGTGAAAACATGGTAGATACGTCGCTGGTACTTCTTATATATAAGTGTTTTCAACATATTACATACCGTGGCGTTATTTAGTTCACTTGGGTAAACGATTTTGAAACGATGTCACATAACAATGTTTTCAAAAGAATATAAACCATACGAGTTTTACTAACGAGCAAATACAAGAAGTTTTACAAACTGGTTTTCTAAAGCAAATGTTTTTGGGTTAAGAATCATGGCTACGAGATTTTTCAAATTATAATCATCTTGATTTGAGTTGGTTAATTATGTTGCAATACACTTTTCAAAACGAGGTTTGTATTTTGACTCTTGTAGTCTAATAAAGTACTGCAACATGAAAACTAGCCATGATTCCAATACTCTTATAAAACCTATGTACTCGCCAGCATTTCTTTGCTGACTTTGTTTTTACATATGTTTCAGGTGTTGTTGCTTGATGTGATTTCTAGGATGAATGCGTCACATAGGATCTGGACAAGGCCTTAGTGACATAATAAGAAGTGATAGTCAATATGTAATTTGTTTGTTATGTGTTAAGACAATGTTAATGTTTAATATTATCAATAAAACGAAACTCTTTTTGTATCCATGGTTATGAAACAATAATTCTATTACAACACTCCCCGACGTTTCCGCCACGGTTTGTTGTTTTAACGTGGTCTGTGACAGAAGAGTTGGTATCAGAGCCAATGGTTATAGGGAATTAGGCTATTAGTAATGCTTTGACCTAGACTATAACTTTTAGGACCTTAAAGCAAGGAAATTTGCGTTTAGATCTTTAAAACAAAACCGTCACCTATCCTTAGGTGATAACCACAATGAGAACACTAAGTTCGAATCCGCTTTGAAAACTAATCATCTGTTCTAGGATGATTGATTACTAGGTTTTGAACCCTCTGTTATAAGGTTTTGAACCCTCTAAGTTTTCAAAATCTCGTCAAAGTTTGGGTCTAAATAGTGTGAACACGTGCAAACTGGAAGAGTGAGTGCCTGTACCCTGAGTTTTCTGTCTAAGGCTAGAGTGTTCGTACAAATCCACATAATCGGACCAGTCACTCTTACCTGGGAACTCTTGGGGTGAGTGTTCACTTATAGGCGAGCATGTCTTCGGCGATACATTATATTGACCCATTTACTTTGATTAGTCACTGCGTGTCGTTTGTTTGTTCAAGGTAACAAACAAATGATCGCTTTTCTTGTGTTTTGTCGGTATTTTCAATACCTTTTTTGCTTTTCAACCTCACTCGTTTCCCCTGTTTCCTTGTTAGACAATGCCTCCTCGACGTGAAGCACAATCTTTTACTGCTGAAGAGATCGCAGCCCTTGTCTCTCAGCAAATGGCTGTTGTGCTTCCAGGTGTTGTGACCCAAATCCACGAGTTATACAACAACAACAATAATAACAACAATAACGCACCGTGTAATTTCAAGAATTTCAATTCTGCTAAGCCGCTAAAGTTTTCTGGGTCGCAAGGAGCAACTGCGCTCCTACAGTGGTTTGAGAGTATCGAGAGCACATTCAGACATGTGCAGTGTCCGAATGCGCGTAAGGTTGAATTTGCATCAAGCGTGTTTGAGAAGCGAGCGCTTACCTGGTGGAACGGTATTATGCATGATAGGGGTGCCGAAGTGACGTTGGCACTAACATGGGAAGAGCTTCGGGCTCTCATGATGAAAGAGTTTTGTCCCCGTCACGAAATTCGAGCTTTGGAACGAGAGTTTGATGATTTGAAGCAAGATGGGGGTGAACACCGTGCGTATAAGGATCGTTTTGAGGAACTCAGTCTGTTGTGTCCCACTATGGTTACCCCACTGGAAAAGCAATCGAGAGATATATCGATCGTTTACCTGATTCCATACAGGATATTGTGACCGGTGTTAATCCTACTACTGTACGTCACGCGATCGAGTTGTCTGCTACCCTGACTGAGTCACAAGTCAGGAAGGGTAAACTTACCCGCAAGGGTGATAAAAAGAAGTCGACCGATTCTGCGAAAGACAAGGAAAAGGGTAAGGGTAAGAAAGGTGAGTCGTCGAAGAAGTCAAGAAAGCGAAAGGGTGCTCAGAATTTTGCTATTACAGCACAGACTTCTCAGAACCCACCGACTCAACCTCCTGCAAAGAAAGCATATGCTGGTACCGCACCTCATTGTGCTCGCTGCAACGGTCATCATGTTGCACAACAAGCTTGCAAGCAATGCACAATGTGTGGTAAACTTGGGCATTTGGCCAATATTTGTCGTTTGGGACAAAATCAGGTTGCTCAGGTTCCAGCACAGGTTCAAGGGAATGCTGCGAGATTCCCACCGGGTTCATGTTTCAATTGTGGAGAGTTTGGTCACTTCCGCAACAATTGTCCGAGGTTGGTGAATGCAAATGTAGATCCAAACGTGAATGTCAACGCGAATGTGAATCCCGCTCGTGGACGAGCGTACAATCTGAATGCTAACGAAGCAAGGGCCGACAACGAGGTGGTGAATGGTACGTTTCTTGTTAACAATCGACCTGCATCTATTCTTTTTGATTCTGGTGCCGATAGAAGTTTTGTTTCTTTGTCTTTTGAACCTTTGCTTGCGATACCTAGAACTAAACTGAGGAAACCCTTATCTGTCGAAGTTGCTACTGGTAAACCTCTTGTTCTCGATTCTGTTATTCGTGATTGTCAGTTAAACCTTGATAACCATCTTTTTCCTATTGACCTCACGCCGATGCAACTTGGGAGTTTCGACATTATCGTGGGGATGGATTGGTTAACCAAACATCATGCTGAGGTGGTTTGTTTCGACAAGATTGTTCGTATTCCTTTGTCTTCTGGCGATGTTCTGGAAGTTCGTGGCGAGAAGCCTTCAGGTGGATTAAAGCTTATGTCATGTACAAAAGCCCAAAGTTATTTGAGAAAAGGATATGTTGCTTTTCTGGCACATGTCACCGAGGAGAAAGGCAAGAGCAAGAGTATTCAGGATATTCCGATTGTTCGGGATTATCCAGAGGTGTTTCCTGATGAACGGCCTGGTTTGCCTCCAGTTCGTCAAGTCGAGTTTCATATTGACATTGTACCCAATGCCAACCCGATTGCAAAAGCACCTTATCGTCTTGCACCGCCTGAGATGCAAGAGTTATCAAAACAACTTCAAGAGTTATCTGATAAAGGATTCATCCGTCCGAGCTTTTCGCCTTGGGGAGCTCCTGTTCTCTTTGTGAAAAAGAAAGATGGATCTTTTTGAACGTGTATCGATTATCGTGAGCTTAATAAGCTTACCATCAAGAATCGATATCCCCTACCTCGAATTGATGACCTCTTCGACCAGCTGCAAGGTGCTTCATGCTTTTCAAAGATCGATCTGCGTTCTGGGTATCGTCAGCTTCGTGTTCTTGAAGAAGATATTCCCAAAACTACTTTCCGCACAAGATATGGGCATTATGAGTTCACTGTCATGCCTTTCGGTTTAATGAATGCCCCAGCTATCTTCATGGACTTAATGAATAGGGTCTATAAACCTTATTTAGACAAGTTCATTATTGTGTTCATCGATGATATTCTCATTTATTCAAAGTCTATGGCCGAGCACGAGGAACACCTTCGCTCAACATTGGAACTCCTTAAGAAAGAACAACTTTTTGCTAAATTCTCCAAATGTGAATTTTGGCTTAAAGAAGTTCAGTTCTTGGGTCATATAGTCAACGAGCAGGGTATTCATGTGGATCCATCAAAGATTGTTGCTATTAAGGACTGGAGTACGCCAACAACACCTACAGAGATTCGATCTTTTCTTGGTCTTGCTGGTTATTATCGTCGATTCATTTCTAATTTCTTAAAGATCGCGGTTCCACTCACTGCTTTGACTCAGAAGAATAAGCCTTTTGATTGGGGACCCAAGCAAGAAGAAGCGTTCCAAACCCTGAAACAGAAACTTTGTGATGCTCCTGTTCTATCTTTGCCTGAAGGAAATGATGATTTCGTTGTCAATTATGACGCGTCGAATCTAGGACTTGGTTGCGTTCTTATGCAACGAGGTAAAGTCATTGCATATGCGTCAAGACAGCTGAAAATTCATGAGAAGATTTCGTTTACCTAAGTGATCTAGATAACGCAACGATATATAATGTGTTAAAAGCACTTATATATAGGAAGTACCAGCGGCGTATCCACCATGCTTTTAACACATTACACCCGCCCTGTTACCTAATCACTTCCCTAACCCAATGGCTCAAACAGTTACAAATGGTTCACATAAATCCAACGATTGCAAATAGTTCACATACATCAAATGGTTACAAATGGTTCACATACATCCAATGATTACAAATGGTTCACATACATCCAATGATTACAAATGGTTCACATACATCCAATGATTACAAATGGTTCACATACATCCAATGATTACAAATGGTTCACATACATCCAACGATTACAAATGGTTCAAAATGTAAAACAATTGTGCTAGCATGTTAAGTGAACATACATAGCCAAACATAATGAAATCATGTACTAATAGTGTACTAATGAACATAGCAAGTATATGATATGAAAACATGGAAAACACTAAAATAACAAGTAGGCACATGTGTTTCACCCCAAAACGTTTGGAAAACAGTAAAAGAGGGGTCTATGTACTCACTTGAGGATGCTTAGAAGTCTTGAATAACAACCAAGCAAAGCTAGAGGGATCACGGAATCAAACGGCACCTAATATAGGTAACTATGTAAATAAACGGACCTAAATCGGAGGATCGGATAAAATGAGGTTTTGTAAACCAAATGAGTGTAGGGACTCATGTAATATGGTTTAACAAAGCCTACATTCTAAAACGAAACCTAACCTAAGTGCTTACGACCCATTACGTTTCGTTAAGGTAGCTTACGCCACTTTAACGTGTCGTTCGCGTAAAACGCGTTCGGACCGCCTAACTAGTCCTATGTTAAGTAAAATATGCCTTAACATGTCTAATATTGTTGCCAAATCGGTTTAGATATAAAAAATTATGTTACATATGCTTAAAATGAATTTTGGCGTAAAAAGGGCATTTTGGTCATTTACCTAAGGCATATAAACTACCTATCATACAACTACTTAAATGACGTGACCATAAGGTATAACCTCGGAAGGTTATTCCCTATGCAACTATGGTCACCTAATGTGTTTGGTCAGATCCTAAAGATCGACAAAACGGGTCGGGTTCGAAAGTATAAGCGGTTGTTTAGACCGCTTACCTTACGACCCTACATAAGCACTAAACCTAAAGTGACGAGCTAAACATGTTAAAACATGCTTAACGAGGTTTGAAAATAGGTTTGGTATCAAAACAAATGGTTTTGATACCTAAAAGTAGTTTGGTTACAAAATACGCAAGAATACGCATTTTGGCCGAAACTACGACTCGCCACTATGCCTAGATAACGTGGTAATCAGTAGGTATAGTCACAAGAGATTAAAACCATCGTGATTACGCTCATGTTATGAAGTTCAAACGAACTTCATGTTGACCATAAATTGGTCAAAGCAGAAAGTCAAACACAGTTTGACTTTCACGCGAAAAAGAACGAAAGAGGACTTACAAAAGGTCCAAGAACGGAAGTTTGACCCGAT
Source organism: Helianthus tuberosus (assembly GCA_030545235.1). Lineage (NCBI taxonomy): Eukaryota > Viridiplantae > Streptophyta > Magnoliopsida > Asterales > Asteraceae > Helianthus > Helianthus tuberosus. Next base: position 64,708,089 of record CM060417.1, on the reverse strand, counting down.
TATTCTTAGGTATGAAGTGAAAGAACTTCAACTTAGAGAGCAATCAGATCAAGGTGTGAAGAATGCAAATGAAGAAGGTGGGTATTTATAGAAAAACCAAGACCGTTAGGATCGTTCATCGAAAACCGAGCTTCGATCTGGACCTTACATGTGTGCCCATGGTTTTAGAATACCATGGGTACCCCAAAACAAGCCCCTAGTTTCATTAAAACCATGTGCAAATGAGGGGAATAGCTGGAACAAGCTGGAATTTAGATTTTCAATTTTGGTCCCTTCCTAAGATAACTATGGCAGATTGTCAATTTTGGTCCTTGAATGTGCAAAACATGGTTTTTGATGCATTTTTGACACGTTTAAGCCCCGTTAATCCCATTTCAAGGCTCTAAAATGAAGTTAAAGTATAGGGAACATGAAACATGCTCAAAAATATCTCGGATGTCGGTTCGTTTGGTCGTACGATTGCGTTGTTCGGTTAATTACGACGAAACACGAACGAATGCGAAAAACGATCCAAATTACGCGACGAATGGAATTTTATCATGCCAATCACTAAAATAAAATATTTTAATGATTACATAAAGTTTTGGATGTCCGGATATATTCAGAACGTAAGATATGCACGAAAATGCAAACTTATGCACTTTTTGATGCTTTTAGTCCCTGAATGACCAAAAAGTTTATTTTAGCACAGCGAACCCCTCAAAGCCTATTTATAAGCTATGTAAAGGATATTTAGGGTATTTTTAACTTATGTTCATGTTCTGGATTGTCCGTTACAGTACGAATCGGCATACTTTCACAGTTTGTCGAATTTAGTCCCTGTAAGCGAATAAACTTGATTTCGACACACCAAACCTTCCAAAACTTATTTCTAAGTTATGTAAAGGTTATTTAAGGTATGTTAAGCCCATGTCACTATTCCGGAGTGTTTTTTGCGTTAATCTGATTACGTTTACGCATCAGTGCGCGTATAACTTCCCAGAAAGCGATTTAGAGCTCGAAATCAAACGGAAATTGATATGTGCAAAAGATACACATATTTATACAAATCCCAAGTATGAAATACAATATTTCATTGGTTTGGTATTTTTTGATGGTCGCAGAGGCACATGTGTCACAGTCTTCCCTACTTTAGGAAATTTCATCCCGAAATTTATTCGTAGGAGTCTGTCTGGGACGCTGTGTTAAATAATTGCCTTGCATGGAATCTAGGGTGTTTATCTATTTGCGTAGAATAACCCATCAAAGATTATGCAAGGCATAATCCTGTCATTTCTCTCAACGAACAATCTTTAAAAATGTAAATGAAGGAAAAATCAAGGATATTCATTTCCCTCGATGGAAATTCTTCAGAAACGAAAAGGAACGGAATGAGTCATTTTCCTCAATGGGTATTCTTCAGAAACAAAAATGAACGAATAATCAAGAATATTCATTTCCCTCGATGGATATTCTTCAGAATCGAAAATGAACGGAATGAGTCATTTTCCTCAATGGGTATTCTTCAGAAACGGAAACGAAGGAAAAATCAAGAATATTCATTTCCCTCGATGGATATTCTTCAGAAACGAAAATGAACGGAATGAGTCATTTTCCTCAATGGGTATTCTTCAGAAACGGAAATGAAGGAAAAATCAAGAATATTCATTTTCCCTCGATGGATATTCTTCAGAGACGAAAATGAATGGAATGAGTCATTTTCCTCAATGGATATTCTTCAGAATTGGAAATGAAGGAATAATCAGGGATATTCATTTCCCTCGATGGATATTCTTCAGAAACGAAAATGAATAGAATGAGTCATTTTCCTCAATGGATATTCTTCATAATTGGAAATGAAGGAATAATCAGGGATATTCATTTCCCTCGATGGATATTCTTCAGAAACGAAAATGAACGGAATGAGTCATTTTCCTCAATGCATATTCTTCAGAAATGGAAATGAATAGGGTTAACTCATGACAAAACTTGCTGTGATTTCTGTGCACTAAATTCCATAATTATGTATGCATCCATAATTACGTAATTCCTTGCACAGTCCGCACAGTTTGCTTTGTAATGTGAAGGGGATAGAATTTATGGAACAATCTTGAGATAACTTTAATGACGTCACACATAAATACAATAAGCACATAATTGTTTTCTTGATCATTAGTTTGTTATTAACTTGCTGACGATTGAACATGGGTATTTAAGGTACACCAGGAATCCCAGTCGATGGACTTCAACGTCCTCAAAAATTTATCTGAAAAGATAGGATGATCTACCAAAAATTCGATTTTTGTTTTCAAGGAAATGCAATATTCGAATTAAGGTACACAACAATTTAGGACTTACGGAAATACCCTTAGGTACCCTATTAAGGATTTATAGTGGTACTTTGGGTATTCGTCCAAAGTTGTAACTTGCGCTTTGTACTTCGTTTCCTTGGAAGAAACGGGTACTTAGGATTTTCGTGGAAAATGCAAGAGATCATAAAATGGAAGAATTTTGGGGGTAGTCTGATCTTCAAGGTATACGATTCCTTGATTGTCGGTATCGTAGGGGATATGTTGTTTATACATGCAACCACATAAATACATTGCAATGTAAATAAAAGATTTATTTATAAACAACGATAATAACTGTTTCATGGACCTTGACAACAAAAGAAAATAATACATAAGGCTTGATTAATTTCTAAGCAGCGTTGTCTTCCAACCGGTCAGATGCTCATCCCTGAGCTGGATTAGCAAGCTTTGGGCAATTTCTTCAGAAATGACCCATTTCGCCACAGTTGTAGCAAGAACCTGGTGGAAAACGAGCTTGAGCAGGATTGTTGTCAGCTTGATTTGGTGCAACTGCAGCTCGGAAAACTCTTGCTGTATGACCTATAAGTCCACAAATTTGGCATTTGCGGCACTTCACACTAGCATGATGATGAAGGTTACATTGGTTGCACAAGGGTGCAGTTCCATTGTATGGCTTCCTAGCAGGGGGTTGAGCTGGTTGGTTGGGGGCAGCTTGATCATTGTGAGCAACCACGGCGAAGTTCTGTGAAGCTTTTCGCTTCCTTGACTTCTTGGAGGATTCAGTCTATTCATCTTTGGGTTTCGATTCCTCGATTGGTTTCTTATCACCTTTTCGGAAAAGTTTACCTTTCCTGATTTGAGATTCAGTCAAGGTAGCAGATAGCTCAATGGCCTGCCTAACCGTAGTGGGGTTACTGCCAGTCACAATGTCTTGTACTGGGTCAGGGAGGCCATCAATGTACTTTTCGATTGCCTTATCAAAAGGCGTAACCATATTCCGGCATAACAGACTTAACTCCTCATAACGATCCGTGTAGGCTCGATGCTCACCGCTATCTTGCTTAAGATCGTCGAATTCCCTTTCCAAGGCCCTGATCTCGTGACGAGGATAGAATTCCTTCATCATCAGAGCTTGAAGCTCTTCCCACGTTTGAGCCAGTGCCACATCGGCACCCCTATCTCTCATCACACCATTCCACCATGTCAAATCTCGTTTCTCAAAGACACTAGATGCGAATTCTACCTTTCGCTCATTTGGGCATTGAACATGCCTGAAAGTGCTCTCTAGACTCTCGAACCATTGCAGAAGTGCAGTCGCTCCTTGAGACCCAGAAAACTTTGATGGCTTAGCCGAGTTGAACGTCTTGAAGTTGCAGGGGACATTATTGTTGTTGAGAGCTTGGTTACATTGAGCAACGATGTTCGGGATTGCAGCAGTCATCTGCTGCATAATGATAGCTGCCAGTTCTTCATTAGGTACTTGATTGTCGCGTCGTGGAGGCATTCTAAAAGGGGAAACAAGAGTGGAAACATGTGAAATGGCATTGGGTAAGAATAGGATGTTACAATTACCGAACAAAAGCATGGGTGATGGTCATTTGTTTGAACCACGAAGCAAACAAATGACACACAAAGGCTGAATCAAAGTAAATAGGTCCTCATAATGTATCGCGAAGACATGCTCGCCTATAAGTGGACACTCACCCCAAGAGTTCCCAGGTAAGAGTGACTGGTCCGATACTGCGGATTTGTACGAACACTCTAGCCTTAGACAGAAAGCTCAGGGTACAGGCACCCACCCTTCAAGTTTGCACGTGTTCACATTATGTAGCCCCAAACTTTGATGAGAATTTGAAAACTTTGAAGGTTCGTAACCTTATAATAAATCATCCTAGAACAGATGATTAGTTTTCAAAGCTGATTCAAAATTTATGTTCTTGTTGTGGTTGTCACCTAAGGATAAGTGACGGTAATGTTTTAAGATCTAAACACAAGAATCTTATGTTAGGGTCCTAGGAAGGTTATAGACTAGGTCAAAGCATTACTAATAACCTAATTCCCTATAACCATTGGCTCTGATACCAACTTTTCTGTCACACCCCGACCACGTAAAATAACAAAACGTGGCGGAAACATCGGGGAGTGTTGTAACAGAATCATTGTTTCACAACCATGGATTAAACAGTTTCATTTTATTAAATTAAACGTATTACATTACATTGGAATTAGAAACAAAACAAGAACAAATAGACTTTCATTGTTATTAACTCACTAAGGCCTCGTCCATTCCTATGTGAGCGTACACAAAAATCATCATCAAACATCATCAACTATGGTACCTGAAACACACGTGAAAATACGTCAGCATAAAAATGCCGGCGAGTACATAGGTTTTATATGAGTGTCAGATTCATGGCTCGTTTTACATGTTGCAATACTTATTTAAAAACCTTGTTTTGAAAAGTATAATATTGCGACATAATTAACCAACTCAAATCAAGTTGTTTATAATTTGCAAAATCTCATAGCCATGATTCTTAACTCCAAAACATTTGTTTTATTAAATCGAATTGTAAAATATCTCATAAAAACTCGTTAATAAAACTCGTATGGTTTATATTATTCAGAAAACATCCTTGTGTGACATTGTTTCGAAATCGTTTACCCAAGTGATCTAGATAACGCAACGATATATAATGTGTTAAAAGCACTTATATATAGGAAGTACCAGCGGCGTATCCACCATGTTTTTAACACATTACACCCGCCCCGTTACCTAATCACTTCCCTAACCCAATGGCTCAAACAGTTACAAATGGTTCACATAAATCCAACGATTACAAATGGTTCACATACATCAAATGGTTACAAATGGTTCACATACATCCAATGATTACAAATGGTTCACATACATCCAATGATTACAAATGGTTCACATACATCCAATGATTACAAATGGTTCACATACATCCAATGATTACAAATGGTTCACATAAATCCAACGATTACAAATGGTTCAAAACATAAAAAAATTGTGCTAGCATGTTAAGTGAACATACATAGCAAAACATAATGAAATCATGTACTAATAGTGTACTAATGAACATAGCAAGTATATGATATGAAAACATGGAAAGCACGAAAATAACAAGTAGGCACATGTGTTTCACCCCAAAACGTTTGGAAAACAGTAAAAGAGGGGTCTATGTACTCACTTGAGGATGCTTAGAAGTCTTGAATAACAACCAAGCAAAGCTAGAGGGATCACGGAATCAAACGACACCTAATATAGGTAACTATGTAAATAAACGGACCTAAATCGGAGGATCGGATAAAATGAGGTTTCTTAAACCAAATGAGTGTAGGGACTCATGTAATATGGTTTAACAAAGCCTACATTCTAAAACGAAACCTAACCTAAGTGCTTACGACCCATTACGATTCGTTAAGGTAGCTTACGCCACTTTAACACGTCGTTCGCGTAAAACGCTTTCGGACCGCCTAACTAGTCCTATGATAAGTAAAATATTCCTTAACATGTCTAATATTGTTGCCAAATCAGTTTAGATATCAAAAATTATGTTACATATGCTTAAAATGAAATTTGGCGTAAAAAGGGCATTTTGGTCATTTACCTAAGGCATATAAACTACCTATCATACAACTACTTAAACGATGTTACCATAAGGTATAACCTAGAAAGGTTATTCCCAGTGCAACTATGGTCACCTAATGTGTGTAATTGTGCTAGATGATTTTACAATCTGATTCAAATCCGATTTCAAGCTTTAAATCGCTTTCTGGAAGGTTATACGCAGTCAGTATAAGGCGACAAACACTCCAGAATAGTCACATAGGCTTAACATACCTTAAATAACCTCCACATAACTTAGAAATAAGTTTTGGATGGTTTGGTATGTTGAAATCAAGTTTATTCGCTTACAGGGACTAATTTCGACAAACTGCGAAAGTATGCCGATTTGTACTGTAACAAACATTCCGGAACATGACCATAAGTTAAACATACCCTAAATATCCTTTACATAGCTTAGAAATAGGCTTTGAGGGGTTCGGTGTGCTAAAATAAACTTTTTGGTCATTCAGGGACTAAAAGCGTCAAAAAGTGCATAAGTTTGCATTTTCGCGCATATCTTACGTTCTGAATATATCCAGACATCCAAAACTTTATGTAATCATTAAAATATTTTATTTTAGTGATTGGCATGATAAAATTCCATTCGTCGCGTAATTTGGATCGTTTTTCGCATTCGTTCGTGTTTCGTCATAATTAACCGAACAACGCAACCGTACGACCAAACGAACGGACATTCGAGATATTTTTGAGCATGTTTCATGTTCCCTATACTTTAACTTCATTTTAGATCCTTGAAATGTTATTAACGGGGCTTAAACGTGTCAAAAATGCATCAAAAACCATGTTTTGCACATTCAGGGACCAAAATTGACATTCTGCCATAGTTATCTTAGGAAGGGACCAAAATAAAAAATCTAAATTCCAGCTTGTTCCAGCTGTTCCCCTCATTTTTCACATGGTTTTAATGAAACTATGGGCTCCCATGGTTTCACAAAACCATGGGCACATGTGTACGGATGAGATCGAAGCTCGTTTTACGATGAACGATCCTAACGGTTCTAGATTTCCTATATATACCCCCCACCATTCACTTGCAAAACCCACATTGATCTGATTTTGGCCCTCTAAGTTGGAGTTTACACTTCATACCTGAGGGTAAATCGGATCAAAGCTTGCGGGGACCTTTTGTAAGTATTCTTTCGTTCTTTTATCGCTTTTCGAGTCTGAAAGTCAAACTGCGTTTGACTTTCTGCATTGACAAGTTTATGGTCAATGCGAAGTTCATTTGAACTTCATAATGTGAGCGTAATCACGATGGTTATAGTCCCTAGTGACTATACCTACTGATTACCACGTTATCTAGGTGTAGTGACGAGTCGTAGTTTCGGCCAAAATGCGCATTCTTGCGTATTTTGTAACCAAACTACTTATAGGTATCAAAACCGTTTGTTTTGATACCAAACCTGTTTTCTAACTTAACTAAACATGTTTCGACATGTTTAGCTCATCACTTTTTAGATTAGTGCATGTGTAGAGTCGTAAGTCAAGCGGACTAAACACCCGCTTAGACTTTCGAACACGACCCGTTTGGTCGATCATTAGGATCCGACCAAACATGTTTCGTGACCATAGTTGCATAGGGAATAACCTTCCGAGGTTATACCTTATGGTCACTTAGGTTAGGTAGTTGTATGATAGGTAATTTATATGCCTTAGGTAAATGACCAAAATGCCCTTTTCATACATAATTGGTAATTAAGCATATGAAACATAAACTTTTGTCACGTAACTGATTATGTAACATATTTAAACATGTTTAGGCATATAATACTTGTCATAGAACTAGTTAGACGTCTCGAACGCGCATTTGCGCGCACGACGCGTTAAAGTAGCGTAAGCTACCTTAATGGATCATAATGGGTCGAAAGCACTTAGGATATGTTTCAATTTAGGATGTAGGCTTTGTTAAACCATATCACATGAGTTCCAACACTCATTTGGTTAACAAGGCCTCATTCTATCCGATCTTTCGATTTAGGTGTCTATTGTTTGACTAGTGATTCGATTACTAGGTGCTACTTGATTTCTCTGGTTTACTTGAGTTTGTTGAAGTTCTATTGATTAAGGATACTTTGCACTAGATGTGAGTACATAGTTTCCCTATTTTACTGTTTTTAATTGTTTTGGGGTGATTCATATGTACAAAAATGATTTCAAGGTTTAAACAATGATTTCAAAAACGATTAAGATGGTTTATACAAAACTAATAACGATTTCAATAAAGTGAACAAACTTGTTGGTTGTAGTTACATAACAAATGACATTCATTAGCATTGATCAAGCCGACCAGTATTAGGTTATGGTACCATAGGATCTGATAAATCCCGTTATCTTACTGCACCCATGGTTATGTGTGGGGGTTGTGGGTAACGACTGAATCTGATGATAGTTAACTTACCCTTTGGTGGTTTGTTAAAGCGAGAAGCGAGTTAGTCGAGTCACGAAGGTTTGAATGTTGTTAGCGAGACGACCAAGAATAGTTTTCACAATTAAAACGAGGATGATTTAAACGATTTTAAACAAGTTAACGATTTGAACAAGTTAAACGAATTGGATAAACGATTGGTTTTTGGTTAAGTGTTTAGATAACGGGACGGGTGTAATGTGGTGAAAACATGGTAGATACGCCGCTGGTACTTCTTATATATAAGTGTTTTCAACATATTACATACCGTGGCGTTATTTAGTTCACTTGGGTAAATGATTTTGAAACGATGTCACATAACAATGTTTTCCAAAGAATATAAACCATACGAGTTTTACTAACGAGCTAATACAAGAAGTTTTACAAATTGGTTTTCTAAAACAAATGTTTTTGGGTTAAGAATCATGGCTACGAGATTTTTCAAATTATAATCATCTTGATTTGAGTTGGTTAATTATGTTGCAATACACTTTTCAAAACGAGGTTTGTATTTTGACTCTTGTAGTCTAATAAAGTACTGCAACATGAAAACTAGCCATGATTCCAATATTCTTATGAAACCTATGTACTCGCCATCATTTCTTTGCTGACTTTGTTTTTACATATGTTTCAGGTGTTGTTGCTTGATGTGATTTCTAGGATGAATGCGTCACATAGGATCTGGACAAGGCCTTAGTGACATAATAACAAGTGATAGTCAATATGTAATTTGTTTGTTATGTGTTAAGACAATGTTAATGTTTAATATTATCAATAAAACGAAACTATATTCTAGCTTCGTAATTAAATTTCAGCAATCGTAGTTGAAACCAGCTCGAAAAACGGATTAAAGACGGCAACGATGTAATTTTTCGCGATTATTACCGTTATCAACGCGCGAACGCGACTACGACAGATACCGACATTATTTTTACACATTTTTAACTCTAAAATATTATTTTACTAGACTACGGTGATTTCGGTTTTAAAAACGTGTCTCGGGCCACTTACACATGAGATGGGCTTGTGGGCCCTAGGCCCAAGCCCAAAAACCACAAGCCTAAACCTGCACATAATATATTGGAATCCTAACAAAATCTTGCCAAAATCTCACAAAATCTATACAAGAGATTTGTGTCTCAGAAATTGAAACCATAAGATCTCTACAAAACTTTGCCTAAATCTTCAAGGGATCTCTGTAGATCTTTATACACAGAACAAGAGGAAATCATATTAGTCAATACCCACATGAATGAGTATAAAACCTATACCCATCTTCACAAACAAATTATACACACACAAACCACAGGCACCATGCCTGCTTCTCCCATCCCCCCCTCTCGAGTTCAACATCACACACATAACACCTCCCTTCTCTACAAAAATTTCAGACATAACAACAAAATCCAAACCTCTCGATCCCTCTCTCTACCTGTCAGATAAACATCACCAGCGACCGGAGCTTATCTCGGCGATCTCCGGCGCCGTTCGTCCTCCGACAAAGCCACCTTCACCTCTTGTATCCCACACCAACCGACGACAACCCCTCCCCCTTCGATGGACGGCCGGCCACCACTGTGGTGGCGGCACACGGTGATGCTTCCGATAAGAAACAGAGAGAGAGAGACGAGATAGAGAGGGAGAGGCCGAAGAGAGAGAGAGAGGAGAGGCGAAGACAGAGCGGCGCCGCCGCTCATGGCGGCGGCAGTAGCTGCGTGGTGGTGGTTCGAGTCTCGGTCCGACGAGTTTTCCGATAATGGTGAGAACGGCTTCAGCTTGGTTCGGGTTGTTTCGGGTTTTATCCCGGGTCAGAGTGGTTCAGGTCAAGCTTCGTGTCACTCACGGGTTTCTCAGGTCAGACGGTTCAGGTCTCAGGTCCGGGTCAGATTCAACGAGTTTCGGTTCGGTCAACGATGGACTCGGGTCAGCTGGTCAACGGTCAAGGAGGGTCAAGTCAGCAGCTTCGTGTCGGGTTCGGCTCGACTCAGTCCAACTCGGTTCGACTCGGTGTGTTTAGGCTCGACTCGGTCCAACTCGGTCAACCGAGTCAACTCAGTTGGTCAACTCAGTCAACTCTTTCCGCAAGACGACACGCGAGATGGTAAAGATTAACAGGGAAATTAACTTGAATTTATATATTTTTATTAATTTCGTGAAACGAGCTCGAACTGATTCGGATTAGTATTTAGTTTACATTATGTCGTTTTTACAAAAAAATAAATATAGTTTATATATTTATTTCAAATATCCAACACGAACTCGTTTTATAAAAATAAATATAGTTATATATTTATTTTCGATAGTAAACAAAACAAATCCTTTTATAAATAAATATAGTGTTATATATTTATTTCGGATATCGAACAACACGGATTCGCTTTTATAAAAATAAATATAGTATATATTTATTTTAAACATGCAACGACTCGATGAAATTTTTATAAATATAACTTTTATATTTATTTAAAATGCCGAAACGGCATATACATATGTTTTGGCAAATATATACAAGACGCAATATATATAATATAAGTTTATTATATATTACTTTCATACGAATATTCCTTTATACACAAACGACTTCTCGGGGCGACAAAGTTCAACTTAGTCATTTTCGTTAACTTAACAACTTAATCGTCGAATCGTTCAGTTAACGATTCGGTAGAGCTCGGTAACACGTAGTAAATTACCCTGTTTATTTAGAAACTTATAAGATATTCCGTGCTAGGAATATTGTAGAATACACGCTAGCAAGTCTCGTCTTGGAAATGACATTACGAAGTCGTATATTTAGCTAGCTTTGCACAAGAATATTCAGGTGAGTTCATAGCCCCACATTTTTACGGTTTTATAAATGTTTTCGGGGTGGAAAGACATGCACGTTTTACAAGAATATACAAAGTTTTTGAACGAACGAAAACTCATACTTCTAAATCATGTTACAAATGGATTTCAAGGAACTCAAATGGTTTACGAATGGATCATACTAAATATACCGGTTTTTACAAAACAAATGGGATCGTCTAGTGATAATATTGAGACTAGGTTGGTCTGCATACGTAAAACGAGACAACCCAGTGAGTTCATGCTCCCCCTTTTCTTTTAACTATTTTCAGTTTTATAACTTCGGGGGTGAAATACATGTTACAATTGTTGCAATGTTTACAAATGGTATGATGGATACAAGAATTGAGAAATGGTACGAGAAATAATACGAGAAATGATACGAGAAATCGTGTCACGAATAGGGTACAATAAGCACCATTAATCAACAATATACCTAGACCGCAGAACAAAAGGTTAGATCTAAAGGGTTTTCGGGCAGCCACACTCTTGGTGAGAACGAGTACCGAGTAGTGCATTTGTGTCTCAGTCGTGAATCGACAACTAGAAAAATGCCTATGGTTTGGATGCTTCCTATGTCGTGTCACATGTTAATGGCCTTGCAAACCATTAACAACCTAGATACATACATAAATACTTGATTTATACAAGATACATACAGAAATACTAGATTTATACATGATACATACAGAAATACTTGATTTAAACAAGATACATACAGAAATACTTGATTTATACATGAGACATATAGAAATACTTGATTTATACAAGATACATACTATGTTTTCATACAAAGTTTCCATATAACTTGACAAGAAAACGATTTTTAAATTCATTTTCTCAATAATATTTCACGAACCGGTTATCAGAAAGATTTATTTCAAATCTTTTACAAACAAACTATGAACTCGCTCAACTTTATGTTGATTTTTCGCATGTTTCTTTCTCAGGTTACTTTTCAGAATTTATGGCACGATTGGAATTGGAGGACCATTGGAGATACAAGTACTTAGTGGGCGTTCAATTTTCTAGCAGACTTAGCTTATTTGCTTCCGTTGTGCAATGAAGATACCGGTCCAGTCACACCAGCTCTGATAATTTTGGGGTGTGACATTTGCGATGGAGTTTACCCTTCTTGACCTGCAAATCAGTCAGGGTAGTTGCTAACTCAATGGCCTGTCTAACCGTAGCGAGATTGCTACCAGTTACAATATCCTGAACTGGGTCAGGGAGGCCATCAATGTATTTTTCAATCGCCTTATCCAAAGGCGTGACCATTGTAGGACATAGCGAACTCAACTCCTCATAATGGTCCGTGTAGGCACGATGCTCTCCACTATCTTGTTTCAGATCGTGTAATTCATTCTAAAACACCCTTTGTTCGTGGCGTGGGCAGAATTCCGTCACCATGAGAGCTCTAAGCTCTTCCCACGTCTGAGCCATCGCTACATCTGCACCCCTATCTCTCACTACTCCGTTCCACCACGTGAGTGCCCTCATTCGGAATACACTCGATGCAAATTCTACTTTGCGCTCATTAGGACACTGGACATGGTGGAATGTGCTCTCGAGACTCTCAAACCATTGTAGGAGCCCAGTAGCTTTCTCAGCTCCACTAAACTTGAGTGGTTTAGCTGAATTGAATTGTTTAAAGTTACACAGAGTAGGTGCATTGTTGTTGTTATTGTTGGCTTGGTTCACTTGGGTCACTAGGTTTGGGAGTATATCAGCTATCTGCTGAGCAATTAGAGCCGCCATTTCAGCGTCTTGAGCAGCACTTCGACGAGGAGGTATTCTAAAAGAGAAGGAAAATATGAGAGAAAACGAGTAAGATGATATTGAATAATCAAAATGAGATGTTAAAAATATTGAAGAAACATAAGGATTGTGATCATTTGTTCGTTACTTGAAACAAACAAACGACACAATGACTAATCAAAGTAAATGGGTCTTTATAATGTATCATGAAGACATGCTTTAGCCTATAAGTGGACACTCACCCCAAGAGTTCCCAGGTAAGAGTAACTGGTCCAATAATGCGGATTTGTATAAACACTCTAGCCTAAGACATAAAAATCAGGGTACATGCATCCACCCTTCCAGATTGCACGTGTTCACATTATTAAAACCCAAACTTTGACGAGATTTTGTAAACTTTCAAGGCTTAAAGCCAAAACAAATCATCTAAATATAGATGATTGATTTCTTGTAAGAGTTTTGGAAGGAGTTTGTGACTTTTGTATTGTTTGGTAATCACCTAAGGATAGGTGACGGTATTGTTTTAAGAATCTAAACACAAGATAACTTGCGTTAAGGTCTTAGAGAGGTTATAGTCTAGGTTAAAAGTATTACTAATAACCTAATTCCCTATAACCATGTCTCTGATACCAATCTTTCTGTAACACCCCGACCGCGTAAAACAACAAACCGCGGCGTAAACGTCGGGGAGTCACGTTACAGAACTATTGTTTCACAACATACGGTACATAAAGTTTTGTATTATTAAATTAATTTATTACATTGTCTTGGGAAGTACAAATAAAACATAACAACTGTCTTTCAAGTTTAAAGGTAAACTAAGGCCCACGTTTGTCCTATGTGTAGCATGCTCAATATCAAACATTAGCTCCTAAAACATATGTAAAAATAAAACGTCAGCATAAAATGCCTGTGAGTAACATAGGTTTTGTGATGAAGATTCATGGCTTTGAAAGTCAAAAGAAAATTATTTAACTGTTTCAAAAGTAGCCGTGAATCTATGACCAAAAGTATTTCTTTTATGAAATCACATGAAAATCATTTGATTTAAAAGAAATGAAGTATGGTTAACTTAATAACCAACTGAAATGTTTTTTCTTGTCTTTTTTTGAAGTGATTTGGATAACGCTACGATATGTAATATAATAAAAGCACTTATATATAGGAAGTATCAGCTGCGTATCCACCATGCTTTTAACATATTACACATGTCTTGTTATCTAAATCACTTACCATAAACCAATAAATGTATTGTCTTGTTTAAACCAATGTCTTGTATAAACCAATGTCTTATATAAACCAATGTCATGTAAAAACAAATGTCTTGTATGGTATAAACCACAAATGTCTTGTTCGCTCGTACGGTAACGTGTTTCGTAAATAAAATATAACACTTTATTGAACACGAAAATGATCGAAATTGCTCAACGATTGAAATTATGCATTTTCACAAATAAAATACAAAATTTTATTGAATACAAAATACATTTGGGATTGTATAATGATTGAAAATGTACAAGTGTCACAGTCTCCCCTACTTTAGAAAATTTCATCCCGAAATTTAATTAGAGGAAACTTGTGAGAAAAGTTGTGGATATTTCGCTTTCATTTGATCCTCTTGAATCGGCCAAAAGTGTGTTGACTTTGTTAGACGATCAATGACTACCCAAATGGCATCATGACCTCTGGAAGTGCGCGGTAGTTTAGTGATGAGATCCATAGCAATGTTCTCCCACTTCCATACCGGAATTTCTGGTTGCTCAAGCAAACCAGATGGATGTTGATGTTCTGCCTTTACCTTAAGACAAGTAAGGCATTTGGATGCGTACAAAGCTATGTCTTTCTTCATACCTGGCCACCAATACTGGGTACGGAGATCCTTGTACATTTTTTCTGCACCATGATAGATTGAATAACGAGACTTATGGGCCTCGTTCATTAACAAGGTGCGGAGATTGTCTTGGTTTGGAACCCACAACCGGTTCATAAAATAAAGTAACTCATTGTCTTTTGTTTCAAGTTGAAGCTCAAGATATTGTGGTAATTCATTACCCATCATGCCTTGTGTAATACAAGTTCGTTGAGCTTGGAAGATACGAGTTAGGATATCAGATCGAACTTGAACACAATGAAGCTTGACACTTTCTTTACGACTACCTCATCTCTATATAAACAAGCCTCCATCCTCCCATTTTCACTTTCCAAACTCACTTACACTCTAAAAATGCTCCCAATTCAGCTGGAAATACAAGTTGTGGGAGATTATTCTAAGTGCCAAAGTGAGCACTTTTCTCACTTTTGTTCAACTTTTCTTTGACTACAAAGCTTGGAACACCTCTAGGAGTGTTTCCATAGGTTTATCATGGTAAACCAAGGTGGAACATCACCATTTTGAGGTCCAAACTTTTTGTTTTTGAAGAACTTTGATTTAAGTCTTATAAACATGTTAAAACTTATACCATCCGGTACCTACCTAGCCTCTAATCAAGTCCATGGTTTGAGAGCTTGTGTATGGTTGATTCTTACAAGTTTAGAGGTGCAAACACCCTCTAAACTATCTGTTTTGATAGGGTTTAGACAACCCACAAGTGTTGAAACCATCCAAGTCTACCATAGTTCATATGGCAAGACTTGTGTTTTGGTGAAGGTGTGAACCTTGGAAGCCATGACTATCCTAACTTGTTCCACCACCTCACTTGATGTTTTATCTTGCTATTCCAAGTAGTTTCCTAGTCCTAAAGTAACACAACCCTACCGCAACTCCAACATTTTCAATGATGGGTACGAAACACCCGGGTTGATCTTACTTGGCTACTTGATGAGCTTATAGATAGTTGTAATTTTCCTTTTCATTCATGACCATCCGAATCATCCTTGTGATGATTTGTGCATTGGTGAATTCATACAATGAGGTTAATCTTACCTCCATGCTTGACTTATATGATATCTGTGACATTTATGATGGACTTAGTATTAGGTTGGGGTGTGACACTAAATGTAATTAGCCTAAGTGGTTTAGGCTATCAATAGAATGAGATATTAGGGTTTTAGGTAACACAAATTCTAGAGAGATATGGGGGGCTAATTGTTTTCATCATTTGCAAATTAATCTAGTGGGTTTTCAAGTTCATTTTGTGTGTGTACATCTTTATTTCTTAAACAAAATCAAATTTTAGCTCGTATCGATCCTACAATTTGGTATCAGAGCTTGGTACTCGAATTTAGGATTTAACTATCTTCAAATTCAACATTAAAAATCTGATTTTTGAGTATTTTTTTAAAAGTTTTGGAGTTTTTTATTTTCTTTAAACTAGAATAAGGGTAGATATTAATAACCTCTTTTTTATTACAGGATTGTGCAAATATTCAAGATTTTAGGTACAATAAACCGTCTCTAGGGCTAGAAATGACAACCGAACATAGTAGCGACAATACCATGGAAACACGATAGATACCTTGTTACCCAACCCGCCCATTGCCACATCTAACATATATCTTCTGTCTCATTTCATGATATAACCATGTACCAGTAGAGAAGACATGCTGAAAAACACAGAATCGCATTCCTCTGAGCCTTGAATATCGATTTCTCGTATCGATCCCGTTCAGCAGCAGTACACGTCTCACCAGAGCACATCAACTTATGCTCATTCTTCCAGCAGATATCTAGAAGCTGAAAGCCACCAAAGGGGATGATGAACATTAATGGCTGCAAGATGAGTGAAATTAGAGAAACGAGAGTAGATTTCAACGCTTTTGGGGACGACAAAGTGAGCAAGAAGGCTATGGCTGCTTCGGCCGCAACTACGTACACCAGAATCATCCATTGCAAGGGCATTGGTGTGATATCGATTGTGATGGATTAGGGTTTTGAAAACCAGAGCTTACTTGTCAACTAAGGTAGGTGAAGGTTCTTCACACGTGAAATGCGCGACTTGCCACCATAGAGAGTTGTTCGACATGACGACCTGTAGCCACCGCTGAGTTCACTGTGACAACTCGAGTTTCCGACTTTCACTTTCGCATTTAATGCACGTTGACTTTGACTGTTTAGTTGTTTGATTTGCTTAACTTGTAACTGTACGTTGGATGATAAGTGAAATGAATGTTGAATCTCTATGTGATGAATATGTGTGAAGTACTTGATCGCATGAACTTGTTATCTGTTTAAGAATTTGAATCAACCCGACGAAACAGATTTCTGTTTCGCCATAAGCTTCTCCACGAAACAAGTGTGTGCTTCGTCACACTTCTTCGATGAAACAAAGCAGTGATTCGCCGAGCTCAGTTACGCCAAAGCCCAGTTCGGGCCCAATATGTAGTGACGGATATATTTACGTGAAACGATTTCTGTTTCGCATCTTTGGCAAAGTAAGGAACCCTAGACACCTCTCACCTTCTCTCCCTCTATCTTTGTGCGACGGCATCAGGACCCCCCCCCCCTCATTCGCAATCATCTTAATAAATCAAGATTTCTGGTTAGTAAGTCAGTTCATGTTTGATTTAACAACTATGTTTGCATGTGATATTTAGATGGTTATCACTTCATTGTCGGCTACTTTAATTGAATTAAAAGAATATTCAGATTTTTGCATAAGAATTGAACGGCCCAATGATTCTTAAATGTTGACTGCATATATGATTAATTAATTGCTCATGTTGATTTATGTGCATGTGATATGTTTTGAGTAGCATATGTGATTGTCGGCTAAGTGGACATTGTTGTCCAATAAAAATCCTACTCATATAAATCATAAACTGTTATGTATGTTTAAAGGGTTGAGGTTATGATTGGGTGATGATGTTGAAACTGTCACCGATGTACTAGGGTGCATGCTAGATATTATGAGCTACGATGTTGATTATGAATTACTAATGATGCTGATCGATGATGCTGATGACGGCTGATTACAATGATTAGGGTTTTCTGTATTATTTCGTAACTGCTGAATGTTATTAACCGGTCGACGTAACTGATTCATGACGTAACTGACTTGTTCACGAAACGGAATTCACGGCGAAACAGGAGAATGTGTTTCGCCGAAGGGATCATGACGAAACAGTATGTGTTTCGTCGAAGGGATTTACCGACGAAACAGGGGTGTTTCGTCGAATGGGAAAATTTGCACAGTAACTTACTCTAATTCTGTTAAAGTTAACTGAGTTAGTTGACTGCCGTTAAATGTTGTGCATGACTTGAATGATTGTTAAATACGTGCAATGTGTTACTCGGTGAATATAAATGCATTGTCCACTGTGATTGTACTTATACGTGAACTTCGTGGATACAAACTGATTATGTATACGTGCGTACTTTAGGACGTGATTGAATTACTGTGAGCACATACTTTAACATACCGAGCAAACCAAGGTGAGTTCACACTTTTACTAAGGCATGGGATTCCCAGGGTATGGGAATGGGGATTGAAGGAATGAGATTTGAATAGATACTCGTACTTACACTGTTACTAGACTATCTACCATCGTCCTCGGATGCGCAGGATACATACGTAAAACCTACGTATACTTGTACTCATCACTGTCCTCAGGTTGCGAAGGACACTCACGTAAAACCTACGTGAACTTATACTCACTACTGCCTCGGTTGTGTCAGGCACTTACGTAAAACCTACGTAAACCCCCGCGTACCCCTGTCCTCGGTTGTGAAGGACACTTACGTAAAACCTACGTAAACTTTGTACGTACTACTGTTCTCGGTTGTGAAGAACACTTATGGTTACAAATAGTCTAGTGTATATGTAAACATGGGAAGCCCCCACTAATAGAACATACTATCGGCCTAGTAGCGCCACATGTTACGAAGCAAACTTACTATTACGAACTTACTTACTGTGAACTCGCTCAACTAGTTGTTGACTCTCTGTTACATGCCTTGCAGGACCTTAGGTACTTATGGAGCTTGCACGGGAGGCGCGATCGTTGTGGGCAAGGGTTGTGGATGTTATGTTAAACGCTATGACGTTCCATACTTATACTTATGATTGGGTTTATTTTATGCTTCCGCTAAACAAAGAATTATACTTATTTTTTGAACACCTCTTATATTGGTTTGGTTGAATTACTTTTACTATTTACATTGTTCAATATGATTGGTGGCTTGATCCTGGTCAGTCACGCCTCCAAGCGGTGGTACTCCGCGTGTGGATTTTGGGGGTGTGACAGATTGGTATCAGAGCCATTGGTTATAGAGAACTCGGTTTTAATATGGGGAAAACGTTTTTATTAAAACCAGACTATAACCTGTACAGTGCTCAACGATCCACAACGACGCCTCGCTCCACGTGCAAGACTCAACATCCTAGGTAATATGGTATATGTTTTATTGCCTACTTCATAGATTACATAGAACTTGCTTGTGGTATGCTTAGATACACATAACCCCTATTGCTTGAAAATACTTGTGTGCTCACTCTCTTCTGTCATCGCACTATTCACGAATCTCTCTCACTTATGCTATATTTGCTATGAAGATCATGGCTGGACGTATTAACATGACACAAGCCCAGTTGACGGCTCTCATTAACGAACAAGTTGCTGCGGCAGTTGCAGCCGTACAAGCAGGAGGTATACCCTGCAGTTGTAACTCACACTAGGATCTTTAGAATCCTACATTTCTAAACCAACTCTTGTGTTTAATCTTGTCCTAATTCTTATACACAACAGGTCAACCACCTGTTTGCACCTTCAAAACTTTCATGGACTGTCGTCCTACTACTTTTAGTGGCACGGAGGGAGCAGTTGGACTCCTCCACTGGTTTGAAAAGCTTGAGTCAGTATTCGAAATGTGTGAATGCCCTGAGGCACACAGGGTGAAGTATGCTACCGGTACTCTCGAGGGTTCAGCCCTCACATGGTGGAAAGCTCAGGTCCAAATGCTGGGGTTGGTTGCTGCTAACGCCACCCCATGGAACAACTTCAAAGAGATGATCAAGGAGGAATACTGCAGTCGTGACGACATTCATAAGCTGGAAGTCGAGTTCTTCAACCTCAAGATGACGGGGTCAGAAATTGAGGCGTTTACAAAGAGATCAAATGAGCTTGCATTACTGTGTCCTACTATGGTGGACCCTCCAATTAAGCGTATCGAACTTTATCTTAAGGGTCTAGTGCCAGAGATCCAAAGTCATGTAACTTCAGCAAACCTTGCCACCTACCAGCAGGTTGTTCAGTTGGCTCACCGTCTCACTGATCAGGCGGTGGAGCAGAACAGGTTGCCTAAACGTCTCAGCGCTACTACTACCGCTACCACTTCAGCTACTCCTGCTACTCCTAGTGATAACAAAAGAAAATGGGAGGGGGATTCCAGCAAAGGTTCAGCTTCAGTTCAGTCTCAAGTTCAGCAGCGAAAGACTGACAACTATCAGAGCCCTAGTCAGCAATCTTCGGGCAATCACAGGCAGGGTGGTTATCGAGGGAACCTCCCAAGGTGCAACAACTGTAACAGACACCACAGTGGCCAGTGCAACAAGGGTCGCTGTCAGAGGTGCCTCAGGATGGGTCATGAGGCCAAGGATTGTAGGAGCCTACGGCCTGCTAATCAGAATCAGCAGCAACAACAAACACCGCAGAATCAGCAACAGGACAACAAAGGATGTTTTCATTGTGGCGCTGAAGGTCACTTCAAAAGACACTGCCCTCAGTTAAACCGGAACCAGAACAATAACAACAACAACAATAACCAAGGCAACGGAAACAACAATGGGGGAAACAACAACAACAATGGTGCTAGGGGTCGTGCTTTTGTGATTGGTCAGGGTGACGCGAGGAATGATCCCAACGTAGTTATGGGTAAGTTTCTTCTCGACAACTTTTATGTTACTGTATTGTTTGATTCGGGTGCGGATACAAGTTATATGTCTCTAAAAGTTAGTCAAATGCTTAAACGCATGCCAACACTTTTGAACACCAACCATGTCGTAGAGTTAGCTAACGGTAAAAGTCTAGAGGCCACACACGTAGTTCAGGGTTGTAATCTTATCCTCGCTGGTCAGACTTTCTCTATCGATCTCATTCCTATCACTCTGGGTAGTTTCGACATCGTCATTGGTATGGATTGGTTATCCCAATAGCAAGCAGAGATTCTATGCAAGGAGAAGATCATTCGTATTCCCCGTTCTGGTAAAGAACCTCTCGAAGTTCAAGGTGACAAGAGTGGTGTCGTGAGTGGCATCATCTCCTTCTTGAAGGCTCAGAAGTGTTTGCGAAAGGGCCACACAGCTGTTTTAGCCCTCGTCACAGATACATCGATGAAAGAGAAAAAGATTGAGGATATTCCTGTGGTACGCGACTTTCCTCAAGTGTTTCCTGAAGAGTTACCTGGGTTACCGCCTCATCGCCAGGTCGAATTTCAGATCGAGCTAGCTCCAGGAGCAGCACCCATAGCTCGAGCACCTTATCGCTTAGCTCCAACGGAACTGGAAGAACTGTCTAAGCAATTGCAAGAACTTTTGGAAAAGGGTTTCATACGTCCTAGCTCTTTGCCTTGGGGAGCTCCAGTACTATTTGTAAAGAAGAAGGACGGTACCTTCCGCATGTGTATAGACTACCGCGAGCTGAACAAGGTGACCGTGAAGAATCACTATCCTCTTCCACGAATCGACGACTTGTTCGACCAGTTGCAAGGGTCGAGCTATTACTCGAAGATTGATCTGAGGTCAGGCTACCATCAACTGAGAGTCCGGGATGAGGACGTCTCCAAAACAGCATTCAGAACTCGCTACGGCCATTACGAGTTTCTGGTCATGCCATTCGGGCTAACGAACGCGCCTGCGGTTTTCATGGATCTTATGAACAGGGTGTGCAAACCTTACCTTGACAAGTTCGTCATTGTTTTCATCGACGACATCCTGATCTACTCGAAGAATCAGGAGGAACACGAGCATCATTTACGACTCATTTTGGAACTTCTTCGAACGGAACAGCTATACGCCAAGTTTTCAAAATGCGACTTTTAGCTTCGTGAAGTCCACTTCCTAGGCCACGTGGTAAATAAGGATGGGATTCATGTTGATCCGTCCAAGGTAGATTCGATCAAGAGCTGGCCTGCACCTCGCACACCAACAGAAATACGCCAATTCTTGGGTTTGGCGGGTTATTACAGACGGTTCATCAAAGACTTCTCAAAGATTGCACAGCCGCTTACACTACTGACGCAGAAAGGTGTTGTTTATCGTTGGGGTAATGCACAGGAAACAACGTTTCAGCACTTAAAGGATAGACTTTGTAGCGCACCTATCCTCTCATTGCCGGAAGGCACCGATGATTTTGTGGTTTACTGCGACGCATCCATTCAGGGTCTGGGTTGTGTATTGATGCAGCGGGATAAAGTCATAGCCTACGCCTCACGCCAACTCAAAGTTCATGAAAAGAACTACACTACTCACGATTTAGAGCTGGGAGCGGTTGTTTTTGCACTTAAGATATGGAGACACTACCTGTACGGTACCAAATGTGCTATCTACACTGACCACAGAAGCCTCGAACATATCTTCAAACAGAAGGAACTGAATATGCGACAACGACGATGGGTCGAACTACTAAATGACTACGAATGCTCGATCAGGTACCACCCAGGCAAAGCCAATGTTGTGGCTGACGCCCTCAGTTGAAAGGACACCGCGCCTAAGCGCGTGCGAGCTTTACAGCTCACTATACAGCCTAGTCTTCCTGCACAGATACGAGATGCTCAGGTAGAAGCATTGAAACCAGAAAACGTCAGGGCTGAAGCCCTACGCGGCTCACGGCAGCGCTTAGAACAGAAGGAAGATGGTGCTTACTACGTCACAGGACGCATTTGGGTCCCACTTTATGGCAGCCTACGAGAGCTTGTGATGGATGAGGCACACAAGTCTCGCTACTCGGTACATCCTGGTTCGGATAAAATGTACCACGATATCAAAACTACGTATTGGTGGCCTAGCATGAAAGCTCACATAGCAACTTACGTCAGCAAGTGTTTGACTTGTGCGAGAGTCAAAGCCGAATACCAGAAACCTTCAGGCCCACTCCAACAACCTGAGATACCACAATGGAAATGGGAACAAATTTCCATGGATTTTGTTACTGGCCTACCTAGATCTCAGCGCGGAAATGATACTATTTGGGTGATCGTGGACCGACTCACTAAGTCTGCACATTTCCTGGCTATTAAGGAAACAGACAAGTTCTCTACCTTAGCAGACATTTACTTAAAAGAAGTGGTTTCAAGGCACGGGGTGCCAACCTCGATTATCTCTGATCGTGACGCACGTTTTATTTCAGAACTGTGGCAAGCAATGCACAAATCCTTTGGTTCTCGTTTAGACATGAGCACAGCTTATCACCCTCAGACGGATGGGCAGTCTGAGCGCACTATTCAAACCTTCGAAGACATGCTTCGTGCATGTGTAATCGATTTCGGCAACGGCTGGGAAAAACATCTTCCGTTAGTGGAGTTCTCGTACAACAACAGCTACCACACCAGCATTAAAGCTGCTCCATTCGAGGCATTGTACGGACGTAAATGCCGGTCACCTCTTTGTTGGGCAGAGGTGGGTGATAGTCAGATCACAGGTCCAGAAATGGTAGTTGATACTACTGAAAAGATTGCTCAAATACGACAACGCATGGCGGCAGCTCGTGACCGTCAGAAAGCATACGCCGATAAAGACAGAAAACTACTCGAGTTCCAGGTTGGGGATCAAGCGCTACTCAAAGTTTCACCCTGGAAGGGTGTTGTTCGTTTTGGCAAACGAGGCAAGCTCAATCCACGATACGTTGGACCATTCGAAGTCATAGAGAAAATAGGCAAAGTGGCCTACAGACTGAACTTACCAGCTGAACTCAGTGCAGTTCACAACGTCTTTCAAGTGTCGAATCTGAAGAAGTGTCTGTCAGATGAGACCCTTATAGTTCCTTTGAAGGAACTCACTATCGACGAGCGGTTGCAGTTCGTCGAGGAACCAATTGAAATCACGGACCGGGATGTTAAGGTCCTCAAGAACACGAGAATCCCTCTTGTACGAGTTCGTTGGAACTCCCGTCGCGGCCCAGAGTTCACCTGGGAGCGTGAAGACCAAATGGAACTCAAGTATCCCCAGTTATTCGGAAACAATGCAACCACTACTGAGGCTGAAGCTACTACAGAATTTCGGGACGAAATTCCAAATCAACGGGGGGATGATGTGACACCCCAGGAAAACCAGTAAACGATACAACTTACCTAGCTTCCTCAGTAACCGCATGCTAAATTTCGGGACGAAATTTATTTCAAGTTGGGGATAATGTGACAACTCGAGTTTCCGACTTTCACTTTCGCATTTAATGCACGTTGACTTTGACTGTTTAGTTGTTTGATTTGCTTAACTTGTAACTGTACGTTGGATTATAAGTGAAATGAATGTTGAATCTCTATGTGATGAATATGTGTGAAGTACTTGATCGCATGAACTTGTTATCTGTTTAAGAATTTGAATCAACCCGACGAAACAGATTTCTGTTTCGCCATAAGCTTCTCCACGAAACAAGTGTGTGCTTCGTCACACTTCTTCGACAAAACAAAGCAGTGATTCGCCGAGCTCAGTTAGGCCAAAGCCCAGTTCGGGCCCAATATGTAGTGACGGATATATTTACGTGAAACGATTTCTGTTTCGCATCTTTGGCAAAGTAAGGAACCCTAGACACCTCTCACCTTCTCTCCCTCTATCTTTGTGCGACGGCATCAGGACCCCCCCCCCCCCCACCTCATTCGCAATCATCTTAATAAATCAAGATTTCTGGTTAGTAAGTCAGTTCATGTTTGATTTAACAACTATGTTTGCATGTGATATTTAGATAGTCATCACTTCATTGTCGGCTACTTTAATTGAATTAAAAGAATATTCAGATTTTTGCATAAGAATTGAACGGCCCAATGATTCTTAAATGTTGACTGCATATATGATTAATTAATTGCTCATGTTGATTTATGTGCATGTGATATGTTTTGAGTAGCATATGTGATTGTCGGCTAAGTGGACATTGTGGTCCAATAAAAATCCTACTCATATAAATCATAAACTGTTATGTATGTTTAAAGGGTTGAGGTTATGATTGGGTGATGATGTTGAAACTGTCACCGATGTACTAGGGTGCATGCTAGATATTATGAGCTACGATGTTGATTATGAATTACTGATGATGCTGATCGATGATGCTGATGACGGCTGATTACAATGATTAGGGTTTTCTGTATTATTTTGTAACTGCTGAATGTTATTAACCGGTCGACGTAACTGATTCATGACGTAACTGACTTGTTCACGAAACGGAATTCACGGCGAAACAGGAGAATGTGTTTCGCCGAAGGGATCATGACGAAACAGTATGTGTTTCGTCGAAGGGATTTACCGACGAAACAGGGGTGTTTCGTCGAATGGGAAAATTTGCACAGTAACTTACTCTAATTCTGTTAAAGTTAACTGAGTTAGTTGACTGCCGTTAAATGTTGTGCATGACTTGAATGATTGTTAAATACGTGCAATGTGTTACTCGGTGAATATAAATGCATTGTCCACTGTGATTGTACTTATACGTGAACTTCGTGGATACAAACTGATTATGTATACGTGCGTACTTTAGGACGTGATTGAATTACTGTGAGCACATACTTTAACATACCGAGCAAACCAAGGTGAGTTCACACTTTTACTAAGGCATGGGATTCCCAGGGTATGGGAATGGGGATTGAAGGAATGAGATTTGAATAGATACTCATACTTACACTGTTACTAGACTATCTACCATCGTCCTCGGATGCGCAGGATACATACGTAAAACCTACGTATACTTGTACTCATCACTGTCCTCAGGTTGCGAAGGACACTCACGTAAAACCTACGTGAACTTATACTCACTACTGCCTCGGTTGTGTCAGGCACTTACGTAAAACCTACGTAAACCCCCGCGTACCCCTGTCCTCGGTTGTGAAGGACACTTACGTAAAACCTACGTAAACTTTGTACGTACTACTGTTCTCGGTTGTGAAGAACACTTATGGTTACAAATAGTCTAGTGTATATGTAAACATGGGAAGCCCCCACTAATAGAACATACTATCGGCCTAGTAGCGCCACATGTTACGAAGCAAACTTACTATTACGAACTTACTTACTGTGAACTCGCTCAACTAGTTGTTGACTCTCTGTTACATGCCTTGCAGGACCTTAGGTACTTATGGAGCTTGCACGGGAGGCGCGGTCATTGTGGGCAAGGGTTGTGGATGTTATGTTAAACGCTATGACGTTTCATACTTATACTTATGATTGGGTTTATTTTATGCTTCCGCTAAACAAAGAATTATACTTATGTTTTGAACACCCCTCATATTGGTTTGGTTGAATTACTTTTACTATTTACATTGTTCAATATGATTGGTGGCTTGATCCTGGTCAGTCACGCCTCCAAGCGGTGGTACTCCGCGTGTGGATTTTGGGGGTGTGACATTCACCGTATAACTATACTGACAAAAAAAATCGATACAACCGTACACCTCGTCGTCACGTGTTACGGAAATAAATCCAGCAACCATGCTTCAACTAACTCCGCTCCAAATCGCGCCACTTCCAACCTCCGGCAAAGTCACAACCATCATCCTCCATAAGTCGCCGCCACCCTTACTTTCTACCTTCTCTTTCTAAACCACAATGAACAAGATTGCTGGATAAATTAAGGTACTGAACAACAAATACACAACATCATAAACACAACCATCTTCTTCCACCACTGCAATCGTAACCATCATGCTTCCCCGTAAACAGAAACATAAGAACATAACCTCCGTCGAGTTATATAACTCAGATCCAGACCAAATCCATTGCATCCCTTTATACCCTAAAACCTTCAATCCAAACCTTTTTTTAACTAATAATCAATCACCCAATCCTATAACATGTGACAGATCTGTGACATCTTCAAGAACAGCTGGAAAAATACTAAAAATCACTAGATCTAAGCTAGTTTTACGTCCTTGGTGGTTTTCAGTGAAGACCCGACCAAAACGAAACTGAAACGAGCCACTGAGACTCTGATACCAAATGATAGGTCCGAACGATCTGATTTCAGTCTCGGTTCGGTAAATGATAACGAGATGGGTGATTTTGAGCCATAAACTAACAATAATAAACAAGAAATATAGAAACATAAAGTATCGGGACAAAGAAAGTTTCATTAATTTGGATAAAGAAATACAAAAGATAATCACCCACCCCGGGTGAGCTCCCCCGGGGTGGTGGCTCCCAAAATGTATCCCTAACAAGTGGGGTCTAGTAATCTATTTATAGTCCCTGAGCCTTATCCTCCAAGCAAGCCACCGCTTGCTTGGAAAACCTACTAAACAGGATAAAGCATACAAACCAATAATGTCACTAAACTAATGATATCGTAACTAATAGCATCATTCTCCATTTTAACCTAACACGAACAACAGATTATAAAAGCAATCATGTACATGAGAGTTCATCAAATTGAAATCTATATATGTATTTTTACTTATTTTCTTCTATTGTTAAATAAAACACATATGTAACTCAAATTAATATCCCAACTCAATCGTTTTTAATGAAGTTTTTACTGTACTGAATGTGAATGCCAAACTATCATTGCTATAACTTGTTTTTCTAAACTATTAACAAAATTTATCATTCACTTTACTTGGTTTTTACTGTTTTATACCATATTTGATAATAAAGTAGATATGTAGCTTCTAAAATGAATTGCCCTACTTTTAAACTAGAACAAACTAAATTGAAACGATATTGGATAAATTGTATTAAGCAACTGAAGGAGAAGGGGGATGGGAAAATTACAGACTCACAAGAAGGGGATGGAAAAGGGAAGACTCAGATCTAACAAATTCATTCTTACCACTCACACACCAAATAATTACTTAAATAGACTTGCCCTCATTTTGTTATACTTTTGCTGACATGGAACTCATGATGTAATCCTGGAACCGTTTGGGCTTGGACCG
Source organism: Helianthus tuberosus (assembly GCA_030545235.1). Lineage (NCBI taxonomy): Eukaryota > Viridiplantae > Streptophyta > Magnoliopsida > Asterales > Asteraceae > Helianthus > Helianthus tuberosus. Next base: position 64,680,130 of record CM060417.1, on the reverse strand, counting down.
GACTCTTTCTTCTCTCTTTTGCTCGGGGATATATATTTGTTGGATTATGATCAACTATTGGGCCTTCTAGACTCATAACAATACCGGCCTCATTAAGATCCACCTTGTCCTCAAGGTGAAAAGATGGAAACTGAAGTTGCAACTAATCATTATCTTCCCACGTGGCTTCATCCGTGGATAACCCGTCCCATTGGATAAGACTTTGAGGAATATTCAGCAAACCTCTTTGCACTCTTCGGGTTTGTAAGATCTTGGATGGTTGAAGGATGAGGGTGGCAGTGGCATCAACCAAATGGAGCGGAGTAATTTGTTGGGTTAGTATTCCAATGCGTTTCCGAAGCAAAGAAACATGGAAAACAGGGTGAATTTTAGCAGTGACCGGAAGTCCAACTTGTATGCCACAGCACCGATCTTAGCAAGGATAGGATATGGACCAAAATAACGATGTCCCAACTTGTGGTGGCTCTGCAAACGGACCGAATTCTGCCGGTATGGCTGTACCTTTACAAACATCCAATCACCAACCTAAAAGTGCACTTCACGACGGTGTTTATCGGCTAACAACTTCATTCGGTGTTGTGCTTTCAGCAAATTAATTTTGAGGAAGGATAGAACTCATCTTGTTCCAAAAATAGTTGCTCCAACAATGGGTCAGTAGTGGAACTGTCACACCCCGACCACGTAAAACAACAAATCGTGGCGGAAACGTCGGGGAGTGTCGTAACTGAATCATTGTTTCACAACCATGGATTAAATAATTTCGTTTTATTGAATTATTGAACTCATTGTTTTATTACAAATCAGATAAATACAAATATTATCTTTCAAGTTTTAAAATCGCTAAGGCACGAGTCCATCCTATGTATAGCATGCATCAACAATCATCACATAACAGCACCTGAAACATGTGTAAAAATAGGTACGTCAGCATAAAAATGCCTGTGAGATACATAGGTTTTATTATAATTAGATTCATGACTTATGAGTTTAAAGAAAAATATTTAATCAAAAATAGTCTTGAACCTTAAAATATTTTCTTTTATAAATCATACTAAAATTTATAAGAAATCAGATAATATAATAGAATAATACATAGGTAATTAAATAACCAAGTAAAATGAGTTTTGTATAAAATATATTGTTTGTAAAACAATATTTTGATAAAAAGGTTTGTAGTACATATATAAAAATATACTTTGGTTTTAAGAAAGTCGAATAAGTAATATATTAAAATATATTTCAGTTCCAAAATCGTTAAGTATATTAAATATACTTTAGTCGTCAAAATAATAAATTTTCAGTAGTATATCAAAAGTATACTTTGGTTTTATTAATAACATATTAAACTATGCTTTGGTTTTATAAATAACATATTAAACTATGTTTTGGTTATTTAAATAACATATTAAACTATGTTTTGGGTTTTATAAATAACATATTAAACTATGTTTTGGGTTTTATAAATAACATATCAAACTATGTTTTAATAATTAACAAAATATATGTTGGTTTTGTACATTATCACATATGAGAGTATATCAAACTATACTTTTGGAAGTATAACAAAATATACAATAAAAATGTGATTTAAGAATTCAACCAACCTAGTGCGTCAAAATACACCTAGGAGACTATAGAAATACCACGAAGGCAATCCCTATTTGGATAAAATATCGGTTTCTGACATTCCATGACAACAGGAATGGGGTGTCAAATCCTATAGCGCTATATCATACTACCAACCGGTCTGGTGAACATAAAATAAGTACTATCCAACAATTAATTTTATAATCTTTGAAAAATTAGAGTTTAAACCATAAATAATCATTCAGCTTGTAAAAAGATAAGTACTAATATGTATAATCAATTATACTTTTGAAAACAAGAACATAACAAATAGGTACACATGCTTCACCCCAAAACATTTGAAAATAGTAAAAGAGTGGACTATGTACTCACTTGAGAGTGCTTAAAAGTCTTGAACAACTACCAAGCAAGCTAGAGGGATCACGGAAATCAAACGGCACCTAATATAGGTAACTACATAAATAAACCGGACCTAAATCGGAAGATCGGATAGGATGAGGTTTCGTAAACCAAATGAGTATGGGAACTCATATGATATGGTTTAACAAAGCCTACATACTAAAACGAAACCTAACCTAAGTGCTTACGACTCATTACGGCCCGTTTAGGTAGCTTACGCTACTTTAACGCGTCGTTCGCGTAAAACGCGTTTGGAACGCCTAACTAGTCCTATGACAAGTATTATATGCCTAAACATATTTAATTATGTTGCATAATCAGTTAAGTGACAAAAGTTTGGGTTACATATGCTTAAATATCAATTATGCATAAAAGGGCATTTTGGTCATTTACCTAAGGCATATAAACTACCTATCATACAACTAACTAAACAAAGTGACCATAAGGTATAACCTCGGAAGGTTTTAACCTATGCAACTATGGTCACCTAATGTGTTTGGTCGGATCCTAATGATCGACCAAACGGGTCTAGTTCGAAAGTCTAAGCGGTTGTTTAGACCGCTTATCTTACGACCCTACATAAGCACTAAACCTAAAGTGACGAGCTAAACATGTTTAAAACATGTTTAACAAAGTTTGAAAACAGGTTTGGTATCAAAACAAACAGTTTTGATACCCAAGAATAGTTTGGTTACAAAATACGCATGAATACGCATTTTGGCCGAAACTACGACTCGTCACTACGCCTAATCAACGTGGTAATCAGTAGGTATAGTCACAAGGGACTATAACCATCGTGATTACGCTCAAGTTGCGAAGTTCAACGAACTTCGTGTTGACCATAAACTGGTCAAAGCTGAAAGTCAAACACTTGTTTGACTTTCACGCTAAAAACACGAAAAAGAACGAAAGAATACTTACAAGAGGTCCAAGAATGGAAGTTTGATCCAATTATTCTCAGGTATGGAGTGTTAGAACCTCAACTTAGAGAACATATCAGATCAAGGTGTGAAGAATGGAATGAGTGGAGATGGGTATTTATAGAAAACCAAGAACCGTTAGGATCGTTCATCGAAAAATGAGCTTGAATCTTGGCCTTACACTTGGGCCCAAGGTATTAGAATACAATGGGATGCTAAAAACCATCAATTTTCAGCCCAAGCTATTGAGAATTTTGCATTAAAACCCCTGAAATATGACCAGAATGCTGAAAATGAAGTTTCTGTCTAATGAGCTCTCGCCGGCCGCGTAAGAATTGATCAAGGCTTACGCCCCAGGCCTAGCAAACTTTGGCAGAAATGTCAAAACAGGCCCCTGCACTTGAAAAACATGCATTTTGATGCATTTTTGGCACGTTTAAGCCCCGTTAACCTCATTTCAAGGCTCTAAAATGAAGATAAAGTATAGGGAACTTAAAATATGCTCAAAAATATCTCGGATGTCGGTTCATTTGGCCGTACGGTTGCGTTATTCGGTTAATTACGACGAAACACGAACGGATGCAAATAACGATCCAAATTACGTGACGAATGGAATTTTATCATACCAAACACTAAAATAAAATATTTTAATGCTTACATAAATTTTTGGATGTCCGGATATATTCAGAACATAAGATATGCGCGAAAATACAAACTTATGCACTTTTTGACGCTTTTAGTCCCTATTGATCAACAAAGTTTATTTTTGCACACCAAACACCCCAAAGCCTATTTCTAAGCTATGTAAAGGATATTTAGGGCATATTTAACTTATGATCAAGTTCTGGAATGTTTGTTACAGTATGAATGTGACAACTGCCACTTTCTGGTAATTTACGTTCATTTAAAACGATGATTTACATTATACAAGTATGTGTTTTGAATATATTCGAACTGCATGATTACATGATATACATCTTAGAATACTCATGGAATATTCATTTATGATGCACATGATTCATTTTTATTGGTTACATTTGAAACAGTGTAAACAATGCATCGAAACAACTAGAGTAGTACCTAGTGAACTAGCGTACTGACGAAAACTCAGGATCCACAGAAACCATCTAAATGACATCTTTAGGACTCAGACGAAAGTTCAACATCAAATATACATTAAACCCTAATTAGAAATGCAAGGGTTTGGCCTAATACTTTCCCTATGTCCGGTAGCACTAGAAACTGCCCGAAAAGCGCTAAAAGTTACCATTTCATTAATTTTTCGCAAAATTCAGCATTAGTGTTTTTATTACAAGATGCAAAAGTGTTGTTTAAACACAAATTTCATATAAAATACATAGGGAATATCATTTATATACATAGTCGAATTTTTGCCTACAACTTTCATAAGTTAACCATTCGACTATCTACTTGCGAAACGAGCACTAAACAACTATCCGAACTATAATTTGACATATTTGGCAAACTAGTGAATATTATTTTTGACCAAATAAAGCTAGTTTATGATCAATTTATGTCATGAATCATCTTGAAAAGTTGCAAAAACTTAAACCTTTAAACACTTAACCATTTCATCACATTTTGAGTCCTTAAAATTTACTAACACTTTTAACCACATAAGACCCCCCACATGTTTATAACCGAAATTAAAGGGGTCCCACACCCTTAATTACTTGCTAATAATATCTAGATATTTTAGTGGTTACTAGTGGATGAGAATTGGTGATTAATTATAACACTTATCACATTAAAGATTACTACACTTTACCACATATTTCACCTTTTATTACAAAACACAAACTCTCTCATCATCTTCATCTTTTCCTCAAGAACACCCACCAAAAACCCTTTTTACTTTATCATCTCCTTGATGATCAAGATGGATTTCCATGGAACATAAGAAGATCTAAAGAACTTACAAGTAAAAGGACACTTTTTCATCCATCCAAGAACCTTCAATCATCAAGATCATCATCTTCTTTGGTTCTTAATCATCCTTTAGATCATCCCTAGCTTAATGCTAGAAGTGAGCTTCTAATCTATTTTTTCATACTTATTTATGTTTATGATTATGAATATAACTAGTAATAACTAAATAATCATACATAATAATATGAAGATACAAAGAAGCAAAAATAAAAATCATAATATATAAGATTGTTTATGTTGTGTTTTGAAGCTTGTTACTTGTTTATTTGATCTAGTTATGATAAACATCATATGAAAACTTGTTAGATGATGTTTAAAAACATAATCTAACAAGTGTACGTGAAAGTATAAAAAGGGTTATGTTAAACTTGATGTTTAATGGATGAACATAATATTTGATGTTCTAATATATATAAAGCTTTTCACTAAAAATAATGCTTTTTGAAAGATTTATAAAAGTAACATACAAAATGGGTTTTCTATAAAACTTTGGAAAAACTAGAAGTAAAGTATGATTTTTAAACAAGTAAACATATGTAAAGATCATACTAAAACCCTACATGTTTATGAGTTCATCTTGTTAAAAATATGTTACAAATCTCATGTGTTTTTGTGTAGAAATGATATGAGGTAATTGTTGTTGATTTTAAAAGAAAATCATATGTTTTGATAACATGGCAAAGTTCATATTTCGAAGGAACTATGGCTAATTTTTCTTAGAAATCATGTGTTAGAAAAATTGTCGTTTTTAACAAAGTCTTTACAAGATTAGAAAGTTGGTCTTTCTAAACATAAAAATTGACATAAATATATATTTTGGTAAAATATATATTTAGTGAACATATCAAGTATGTGCTATGTGTTTATTATTTGTATTAGTTATATATAAAAGTTAGAGACTTGATAACAATGACACAAATAAATACAAGACATACTTACAACTAAAGACTTACAAGAATACATATAAACTCACTTGAAAACAACTTACGGACATCCCGAGCTTTCGGACACAACTTATGGTCAAAACGGACGACGGGCGAATCTATGAACATATCGCCATTCCGAGAAGTTACTACGACGCTTAGGCGATCATTCGACGTGAATACATATAAATCACCAAAAACAATATCCGGATGTTTTGAAACTTATAAAAACTATTATGTTTTTATTAACTAAAACTTGGTGATTTTTATATAAATTACAAGATTTTACTAAATGGGCTTATATTCACAAAATGGACTTATTTTTACTAAATGGGCTTATATCTTTACAAATGGGCTTGTTTTATACAAATGGGCTTATTTTATACAAATGGGCTTATCATCCTAATTGGGCTTAACATAAATACATGGGCTAAGCCCAATATCAGGACTCATGGGCTAAGCCCAAAACCAAACATATGGGCCAAGGCCCAATAACATTAAGCCAAAACTATTTGGGCCCAATACTATTTAGGCCCAATACTATTTAGGCCCAATACTATTTAGGCCCTATACTATTTAAGCCCAATAACATGAATTCTTGGGCTAAGCCCAATGACATATAATTGATAAAAATACAATTATACAATTTACTTATACAAAACACGAAATCAAGAAGACAAGACCCGATGATACAACTCACAAGATACAAGATTACATATGTATATATTTGGTGAAATATATATATATAATAGTTTAACAATTCATACATCTAATACACAGTTCAACGAACAACAAAGACATACAAGTCTTACACATATTTAAGACACAAGACTTGTACTCAAGTCATTTACAAAGACCGAAGTGTCTAACAAATATAAGAACATTTGTAGGTCGCAACATTGTTCAAGACGACCACGCGTAAGATCACAAACACTTATCATTCACGGACGCAATACTGTGAGTTCATGTCCCCTATTCATTTTAAATTCTTTACACCTTTACATCTATCGGGGAAAATACATGTTCAATTGTATGTTAAGTCATGGAATGAAACACCTTAGATCATGTGCGATTAGGGTCATACATCTAAGCACCATTAATCTAGTTTGGACCTAGGTACAGAGGGTTAGATCTAATGGGTTTTGGCGAGCCCCACTCTTGGTCGTGGACCAATACAGAAGAGTGCGTTTGTGTCCCACTCGATAGTAGTCGACACGAAATCATCTAGATTTGGATTGCTTCCTATTTCGTCACACATATTAATGTCCTCGCGAAACATTAATGATCAACGATTTCATTGACGCTTTACATACTACATCATTACATACAGATACATTTTATACAACTCACATTTTACAGATACATCTTATACAACTAAACTGCATGAACTCGCCAACTTTTGTTGATGTTTTTCAAACTTAACATGTATTTCAGGAAATTAGTGGACCATGCAGACATTTCAGTCAAGGAAAGCAAGTATCAAGACTCCATGCCACCATTTGAAGGGTTTGCCCGTTATATACCGCCTCTTTGCGGTGATATAGTGGTCAAAGCCTTGATATTTTAAGACTTACATTTTGATGTATAAAACGATGACAACTTATGTTCATTTGATGGTTTGTAACCAATACATTTAACTTATGTTGCGTTCTTTTGAAACAATTATGACAATGGCATTGGAGCTTGTTTTTATTCATTTAGTATGTTCACTTATATTGTTATGCAATGAGAACTGATCAGATCACACCTCGCGCTTCCGCTACGAGAGGGTGTGACAACGAATCGGCATACTTTCGCAGTTTGTCGAAATTAGTCCCTGTAAGCGAATAAACTTGATTTCGACACACCAAACCATTAAAAACTTATTTCTAAGTTATGTAAAGGTTATTTAAGGTATGTTAAGCCTACGTCACTATTCCAGAGTGTTTGTTGCATTAAACTGGTTATATTTACGCATCAGATCGCGTATAACCTTCCAGAAAGCGATTTAGAGCTCGAAATCAAACAAGAATTGATAGGTGCAAACGATACACATATTTATACAAATCTCAAGTATGAAATACAATATTTCATTGGTTTGGTACTTGTTTGATGGTTGAAGTGACACAGGTGTCACAGTCTCCCCTACTTTAGGAAATTTCGTCCCGAAATTTAATTTTAGAGGAAATTTGTGAAGATAACTGTGATGGTTTCGCTTTCGAATAAATCCCTCAAACCCTAAGTAAAACTCTGGGCCATGTTAGGATTCTTAGCGAAATTGTCAACTCTCAAAGTTAAGTCCTTGTAGTAACAAAACATGGAGTTTCGAACTACGGACAGAAGAACGTTTCTTATGAAGACTAATCATAGGAAACTTGTGTGTGCTTGAAATCAGAATTGGTGAGTGTAAGATAAATGACATCGGTCAAGGTCCAGGACCTCTAGTAACTTAAATAACGCTATGTTCACAATGTAATAAGGAACACTTATATATAGGAAGTACCAGTGGCGTATCCACCATGCCCTTTCTACATTGTTCCCGTATCGTTATTCTTGCCACTATAGGTCTTAACACATGACAAAACTTGCTGTGGTTTCTGTGCACTGAATTCCATAATTATGTATGCATCCATAAGTACGTAATTCCTTGCACAGTCTGCATAATTCATTTCATAATGCGTAGGGGAAAAATCAATCGAATAAACATGAAGTGACTTGATTAGACCACCAAAGGATCTTTTTAACTAGATCAACGAGCGATCTTTTTAACTAGATCAACACATGATCTTTTTAACTAGACCGTCGTACGATCTCCTTAAATAGACCACTTAAGGGATCTTTTCAATTATATCATCACATGATATTCCTAACCAGATTTTTGAATCAATCTGTTTAACTAGACCACTCAAGGGGTCCAATTGTAGAATAGTACTTCATAACCCAAGGGACTTAACTACAATGTAGAAGTCCATTAAGGATTTAAGATAGTACCTTTGGATATCCTACTATGAATCCCTCATACGAAGATATGGAAGATTCTACGAGGATTTGGATATTGAAAATTCAGATCACACAAAAACACAAGACATAAAAGGAATCACATAAGCACATATAATCACATAATTGTTTAACTTGATCTGTATTTTGTTAATTTTCTTGTTTAATTAAGCACACGAGTATTCAAAGCACACCAGGAATCCAATCCGTGAATTCCGTTTGGCACTTTAAACATCTTCAAGAATCTAACTATGAAGATAGGAAGATCTTAATAGGAATTCATCTTTGTTTCTTGAAAAGAAACGAGTATTTAAGATTTTGGGGAGATCACAAGTGATCATAAAATGACAGAACCACACGAGTAGTTTGTCTTGGTGTCGGTATCATAACGTTGCATCAACATTCACACAATCGTATCAGTTTCACAAAATAAAAATTGAAACAACAAATTTTATTTATATAACAACTGAGTCGATTCAACATCAAAAGATAACAACCAAGGAATTTCAAAAACTAATTGTTCACTGCAGCATCGTTGCCCGCGTTCGCCTGATTGATGTTAAACACTCGTCCACGCGCTGGATTTGCGTTAACAAGTCTTGGGCAATTGTTTCTGTAGTGAGTAAGATCACCACAGTTATAACATGACCCAGGTGGGAACCGTGCTTGGACAGCAGCAGGATTTGCAGCAGCTTGGTTTGCATAACAGCAGGTATCGACCAAATGTCCCAATCGTCCACAGTGGGTACATTTGTGACATTACACTTGCCCCAGATGATGACGGTTGCATTTGTTGCACAAAGGTGCGGTACCAACATAATTTTGCCTTTTGCGAGGTTGGGCTGGCTGGCTTGGTGCAACCTGATTGTCTTGAGCAGGTATGGCAAAATTTTGAGAAGCCATGCGCTTCTTCTTCTTGGGTGTCTCGGCCTGTTTTTCCTTCGGTTCATTTTGAGCAGTCTTGTCAGATGGTCTTGGGTCGCCCTTTCGAGAAAGCTTACCCTTCCTGATATGGGATTCAGTCAGGGTGGCAGACAGTTCTATGGCCTGTCTGACGGTAGTAGGGTTGCTGCCAGTAACGATATCCTGAACTAAGTCAGGAAGACCATCAATGTATTTTTCAATCGCCTTCTCCACAGGCGTAACCATAGCAGGACATAACAGGCTCAGCTCCTCGTAACGGTCAGTATAGGCTCGATGTTCACCACTGTCTTGCTTTAAATCGTCGAATTCTCTTTCCAACGCTCTAAGCTCATGACGAGGACAGAACTCCTTCATCATTAGAGCACGAAACTCTTCCCAAGTTTGAGCTAGTGCCACATCAGCACCCCTATCATGCATCACCCCGTTCCACCATGTAAGAGCATGCTTCTCAAACACACTGGATGCAAACTCAACCTTATGTCACACCCTGGCTTTGCGGAAGCGTGGTTAATTTGGTGTGACTTCTTAATACCATAGCTTAACCATAACAAAGCTATATGAAATAAAACCATGCAAGATCATCCATTTAATTAAGTTTTAAAAACCAAATACAACAACATTGTCTTAACAAACACAAACATCAACATGACATAAACACAGTTTAAGGACTGTGACTTGTCCAGGAAAGAGTCACATTCCCCAAACCCGGATGACCTCGTAACTAGTGCAGTGGGAAAACGTGTCATACCGCGCCGGATCCTTTAATTCCCTGAAATACATGTAAGTTGAAAAATCAACAATAATGTTGAGCGAGTTCATGTGTTTAGTATGTGCGCACGAATAAACCTTTATAATCATTGTAAGTACGAATGTTTTGTAAACTCTGGTATGAAAGCAAATAAGGAAACATATCAGTTAATGTGTGACCACATGGTCCAACCTGCGGGCGCATGGGAGGGGATAGGACAAGCTCACCACATGGTCCAACCTGAGGGCGCATGGGTGGTGTTAAGACAAGGTCACCACATGGTCCAACCTTAGGGCGCATGGGTGGGGTTAAGACAAGGTCACCACATGGTCTAACCTGAGGGCGCATGGGTGGTGTTTGTTATGCTCAAATAGGCCTATCACTTGTATCCCTCGATCGTACTACGAGGACTAATGTTCTTACGATTTCACCTACCCAATCACATAACCTAACAGTTCCTTCCTTAGCTGACCATACCATTCGTAATTGTCCGTAGCAGTATGTAACATGTATTTCACCCCCGAAGTATAAAACTAAAAACAGTTAAGAGAAAAGGGGGACATGAACTCACAGTGGTGCGTCTCTACCAAGTATACCTCCAAATCAAGCAGCTGTGTGACGACCTACACGTACTAATTCTATTAGACGGACGGCCGTGCCTTAGCTTTAAGGTTTAAGTTTTTGGGAAATAGTTAGACAACTATTTCGTGTTTATATTCTGTATACTTGGTAATTATTTTCCTTCCCAAAGATGGGGGATTTAATACATGTATGTTCGTAACATTCGAATTACACTATTAAGTCTCACTTAATATATTTTATTTCTAATTCCAAAATATAAATATTCTTCCCAAAAATATTATATTTTAATACATGTAATTTTCCCAAAATAATACTTAGTAATATTATTTTTACTCTAAAAATAATATTTACGTAGTTCATAAAATAATCATAAACATTTACACAAGTGATGTTGTGAAAAATATATTTACTAAATACATATATTTATCACGTTTCATTTTGTGAAATCCCACCTCCGATGTTTTGTAAATAAAGTCGTGGCGAAATCTATAATTTGAAAACAAGTCAAAATGTATTTCTAACACTTGTGGTAGAAATATTTCTAAGTGTTAGGTTTTTGGGAAAATTTCGCCAGAGTTTCCTCTGTAACTGGAGGTGGCCACGCTTTCAAGCGTATCATTTTCTTTTACAAATCAAACCAACAATTTTCTTATTCAACCAAAACAATGTTCAACGTATCAAACTAGTTAATAAACATGTAATTTGCAAGAATCTCGTGAACTTGTAGTTTTCTAATATTATGAAGTAAATCCCATTACTTTTAGTGGATCTTTATATAAAGCAATACGATTTCGTAAAAGCCCCTTTTTAAAGAAATTCCATCTTTACAACTTCTTGTCAACTTTTACAAAAATAGTTATTTTGTCGAAACTTTGTGCTACACAAGTGTTTACACACTTGTGTGTTCTAAAAATCATTCGTGTTAGTGTAAGATCCGTCTTTAGAAAACATGATTTCTTTGATACTTAGTTCTTTGAAAATACCGCTTGTAGATACGTAGATCTACTAGTTTTAAACACTATTTCACAAGTAAAATCGCTTTTACACAAGTTCATGATTCGTGTGTGGTAGAGTTTCATCCTTTAACCCTTGTTACTTTCAAAACAACCTTATGTCATGATCCAAGATCGTGACCAACTCGGGTTAAATGACGATCCGAGCTACCACAACATAGATCGGGTCCAAATAATCACACAAATCAATTACTACAAGTTTTACACAACATATGAGCTTTTAACCATCACTTTTAGTGTTTTAAGTAGACTTTTGTGTGTCATCTTGTATGTTAACGAGTTTTAACCGTTACGAATCATATTAACCACTTTAAAATAGTTCGAGAAGATGATTTAAGCAACTTACTACTAGCTCGAGGCTAGGGAAGAATCTAAGCGAAAAATGCGTGGATAAAAGCAATGTAGTGAGGTCCTTCGCCTTTCGATTGCACCAAGCCTCATTATACGCGATCCTTATCACTTGTAGATACTTGGAATGGCGAGATCAAAATTCGAAAATGGTGGATGGTGGTGGGGTGTGTTCGGCCGAGAGCTCTAGGAGAGGGGGAGAGTGTGTGAATTTTGTTAAGTGTGGTTTAGGTTATGGTGGACATGAGTAGTAACTTATAGGCCAAAACTAAAGATCATTAACCAATGGACTTAGTGTCTCCAAGATATTAAGCAACAAAGATTAAACAAATCAACAAAGTACAAGGGGTGTCCCCCAAGGGGACGGTTCGGTTGAGGGGGGGGGGGTCTCGGTTCAAATCCAACTAAATAGTAAGTATTAGTTAGTTAAGTGTGGAGGTTAACCTGGTTACTAGTGTTATGTGCTTTATGACGGGTGTTAGGGTATTCAGGGACCCTAACTGGCTCAGAAAAAGAAAAACAATTTTTGATGACAATATTTTCATGTTCCGGGTATAGTCCGGTTGTTCGGTTGGATAGTAATCCGTTAAAGTGCTTAACGAAGCTTTAAAGTGTCGTTATTATTATTTTTAGTGACACAACTTATTCCTCAAAGTGTCAGGAATATTTTCTCATGTTTTGGCACTTTATTAGTTAGCTAAATGCTGAATTGTTTATTAAAGTGCTGAGTTTTGTGCTTAGAGCACGTTTTAGGCACATCCAGTCATTGTAACTTATTCCTAGAGACGCAGTTCTACAACCCTTATATCCCTACACTCACCACTAGTGTAGCAAAATATTTCTGCCTCATACAGGCCTTAGAGGCAGTGTCTGCCTGATGCTGGCTTATCAGCATGTTCGATAGGTTATCCGTTTATAGTGCTACTGTGCTTTTTGTGCATCATGTTTGTCACTAAGGTTCAACATGTAAATAATGTAGTGACGGTAAGTAAAGTATGATGCAAGTAAGTACATGTATCAGTATTCAAGTAGCAGTTTATCCACAAGTTCAAGCAAGCACAGTAATTAAGCAGTAATTAATTATTAATTAAGTCGTACGGATACCTGGTTTAGTGAGGGTTGTCACATTCTCCCCCCGTTAGAAAAATTTCGTCCCGAAATTTTAAGTTCTGCTTGTAGATGCAGGGTTCTTAGGAAATAGGTGGGGGTATTTCTCTTTCATCCGGTCTTCACGCTCCCAGGTGTATTCAGGACCATGTCTGGCATTCCAACGAACTTTGACGAGCTTGACACTGCTCCGGCGGGTCTTGTTTACTTTCCAATCCGTAACCTCAACCGGTTCTTCAACGAAATGGAGCGTGTCGTCAACATGAATCTCGTCGATGGGAATGGCAATGGTATCTTGAGTTGGACTTTTCTTCAGGTTGGATACATGAAATGTATCGTGAACTGAATGGAGTTCAGCAGGTAAGTCCAGCTTGTATGCTACCAGTCCTATTCTTTCCAAAATTCTGAAAGGACCAATGTAGCGCGGATTTAACTTCCCATGCTTTCCGAAGCGTGCCACACCCTTCCAGGGTGAAACTTTTAATAACACCATTTCTCCAACTTGGAATTCCAAGTGTTTCCGGTTTGGATCTGCATAGGCTTTCTGTCTGTGGCGAGCTGCTTCGATGCGTTTTCGAATCTGCGCAATCTTGTCTGTCGTCTCTTGGACGATTTCAGGACCAGCAAGTTGCCTATCACCTGCGTCAGCCCAACATAGGGGTGATCGGCACTTGCGTCCGTAAAGGGCTTCGAATGGCGCGACACCAATACTGGTGTGGTAGCTGTTGTTGTATGAAAATTCGACCAAAGGCAAATACTTATCCCAGCTACCGCCCAAATCCATAACACACGCTCTCAGCATGTCTTCCAAAGTCTGTATCGTTCGCTCGCTTTGACCATCAGTTTACGGATGAAACGCAGTGCTCAGATTTAATTGTGAGCCAAAAGCTTCTTGGAAGGATTGCCATATCCTTGATATGAAACGTCCATCTCTATTAGAGATGATCGAGAGAGGTACTCCATGGCGCGTGACGATCTCTCGCATGTATATTTCTGCCAGTTTGCTCGTATTATCCTTTTCCCTGATTGGCAGAAAGTGCGCGGACTTTGTTAGGCGGTCAACTATCACCCAGATAGTGTCATGACCTCTTGGCGTTCTTGGCAACTTTGTAATAAAATCCATGGAGATTTGTTCCCATTTCCACTTGGGAATCTCAGGTTGTTGCAGAAGTCCTGAAGGCTTCTGATATTCGGCTTTAACCTTAGCGCATGTTAAACATTTGCTCACATAAACAGCAACATCGCCTTTCATCCTAGGCCACCAATAATAATCTTTGAGATCCTGGTACATCTTATCCGCTCCAGGGTGGATAGAGTACCGCGACTTGTGAGCTTCATCGAAAATAACCTTCCTTAAACCTCCAAACAGAGGAACCCAAATCCTTTTCTCAAAACATAATGTTCCTTCCTCGTTTGGCACCAAAAGCTTCTCCATCCCACGGAGATATTCTTCTTCAAGGTGTCCTTCCTTGAGAGCTTCTTTCTGCGCGGCACGAATGCGCAAGGAAAGATCGGTTTGGATAATCATTTCTGAAGCCCTAACCCTTATGGGCTTGATCCTCTCCTTTCGACTTAGGGCATTGGCGACCACATTCGCCTTCCCTGGATGATACTTTATCTCGCAGTCGTAATCGTTCAGCAACTCAACCCATCGTCTTTGTCTCATATTCAACTCCTTCTGGTTGAATATGTGTTGTAGGCTTTTATGATCTGTAAAAATTGTACACTTTGTACCATAAAGGTAGTGTCTCCAGATCTTAAATGCAAAAACCACTGCGCCAAGTTCCAAATCATGTGTGGTATAGTTCCTTTCATGTACTTTCAATTGACGTGATGCGTAAGCAATAACCTTTTGGCGTTGCATCAACACACAACCCAATCCTTGACGTGAGGCGTCACAGTATACCACGAAATCATCTGTACCATCTGGTAGTGCTAAGATTGGCGCTTTGCAGAGCTTATCCTTCAACAGCTGAAACGCTTCTTCCTGTTTGATTCCCCAATCAAACTTCTTATCTTTCTGCGTGAGGAGCGTCAATGGTTGAGCGATCTTCGAAAAATCCTCAATGAACCTTCGATAGTAGCCAGCCAAACCCAAGAATTGTCGAATCTCGGTTGGCGTCTTTGGCGTTTCCCAATTCTTGATTGCTTCGATCTTTGTGGGATCAACATGGATTCCATTTCCATTAACCACATGTCCAAGAAATTGTACTTCACGAAGCCAAAATTCGCACTTAGAGAATTTGGCATACAGTTGTTCTTTCTTCAGCAACTCCAAAATAGCTCTTAAATGCTGTTCGTGCTCAGCCTTTGTTCTTGAATAAATCAAGATGTCGTCGATAAACACAATCACGAACTTGTCCAAGTACGGCTTGCAAACTCTATTCATCAAGTCCATAAAGACTGCAGGTGCGTTTGTCAAACCAAACGGCATAACTAGGAACTCGTAGTGTCCATAACGAGTTCTGAAGGATGTCTTCGGGATACTCTCCTCTTGTATCCTTAACTGATGGTATCTAGATCGCAAATCGATCTTTGAGTAAAAGCTTGAGCCTTGCAGTTGGTCAAACAGATCATCAATTCTTGGCAGAGGGTATCTATTCTTGATCGTCAGCTTGTTCAGCTCCGGGTAGTTGATGTTTATTTGAAAATCATCATCCTTCTTTTTGACGAGTAGAAATGGGGTTACCCCAAAAGGGAATTTTGATCTGTTATCTTCCTTCTCTATCCATTGCTAAAACTTCTCTGTCAATCCTTGCATCTCCGAAAATGTAAGTCGCTACGATGCATCGACTACGGGTGCAGTGCCTGGAATTAAATCGACGCGGGATTCGACTAATCGTTGAGGAGACGATTCCGGCAAGTCTTCGAGGAAGACTTCGGGGTATTCTCCAATCACAGGGATATCTTCGAGTTTTGGTTCTTCAGCTTCTTTTTCCACGACATGAGCCAAGAATGCAACACATCCTTTGTGCGATTTTTTTTTTGTGTCTTCTTTGCCTGATAATCCGTAGGATCGTATCCTGCTCCATGAATCACAATCATTTCTCCGTTCGTCGTCGGGGCGCGGATGACAATCTCCGCCGGGTTGTTCGACAACCAGTCCATCCCAATTATCACATTGAAGCTTCCGTTAGGCTTGTTCTATCGAGAACTGGGTATCTAGGTTACTTACTACTAAAACAACTATATTTTCTGAAGCTAAAATTTGACAATACTGTCAAATAGAGCATAACATTGACTATTATGAGACGTACCGATATCCACGCTTGGATTCTATCCCCGCTGTTGAGCTTTCATCCACGTGCCTGAGTGTTCTTAGGGCAATACTTCCTGAAATGCCCCACATCACCGCAATTAAAACATGCTTGGCCACAGCCTTGATTGTCACCATCCCTGCCTTGATAGTTGTTGTCGTCGTTATTTCCTCCGCGATTTCCGCTACCATCTTGACCTCTATTTCCATGTTTAGTACCTTGCCGACACGTTTCCTTGACATGTCCCACCTTGCCACAGTTACCACATTTTCCATACCTACACCGCCCGTTATGGTGACGTCGACAGTTGTCGCACTTTGGTAGGATACCCGTGTACTCTTTTCTCTTTTTGGCCTTGTCGTTGCTACTCGACTGGGTACCCTGTTTGAAATTCGCCAACTTCCTCTTGTTGTCCCCAGATGACTCTACATGAGTCTCCTTCTTCTCCTCAGAGGTTGAAAATTTGTTCATCCTGATTGCCTCTTCCGTCAGGGCTACACTTAGATTGATGGCCTCAGTGATTGTTGCAGGCTTTGATGTCGTTACCATGCTCATGATTTGGGGTGCCAATCCCCAAATGAAACGCTCAATCCTCTTAAACTCCGGATCTACCATGTAAGGAACGATACGCGATAGAACTTGGAACTTCTCCACATACTCAGCTATTTTTGGACCTTCCATCTTCAAGTTCCAGAACTCAGTTTCTACCTTCTGGCTTTCTGTTCTCGAACAGTACTTTTTATGCATTAGCTCTTTCAGCTCATCCCATGATAGAGCATACGCAGCAGCCTCGCCCATTGTCTGAACCTGAAGTTTCCACCATGACAGAGCCCCATCTCGGAACAGCCCGGAAATGTACGTGACCTGATCTCTTGGGGCGCATTTGCTTGCACGGAAAACAGTGTCCGTCTTCTCAATCCAGTGTACGAAGGCTACGGCACCCCCAGTGCCGTCGAAATGTAGGGGCTGGCAGCCTAAGAACTGCTTGTAGGTGCAGCCGTTGGGTGGGTTATTTCCTGAGGTACCTCCGTTGCGCTCGGAGCGATGGGCCTCGTATTGTGCGATGACTGCAGCAATGATTCCCTGAAGTTCCGCCTCGTTGGTGGGTATGCGTACATCCCGTCTTGGAGGCATCTTCTAAATGATGATCGTATGGGTCAGGTCATAGTAAGTAAAGTGTACGTAAGTATACAACAATATCAACACATAACATCTCATGTTATAAATAAATCAATCACATAACATCTCATGTTATAAATCAATCACCCATATTGATAGCCTCTGCAATGGTTGAGGGCTTCGAGGTAGTAACCATGCCCCTGATCTGGGGTGCAAGTCCCCAAATGAATCGTTCCATCCTTTTGAACTCCGGTTTGACTAAGTAGGGGACGACCCTAGACAAGTCGTGAGATTGCTGGATGTATTCAGGAATCTCTGGTCCGTCCATTTTCAATTCCGGAACTCTACCTCACGCTTCTGGTTTCCAGCCCTAGAATTGTATTTCTTCTCCATCATTCCTTTGAGCTCGTCCCAGCTCAGTGCATAAGCAGCATTTGTGCCAAGGGTCTGGACCTGAAGGTTCCATCATGAGAGTGTGTCATCTAGAAATAACCCCGAGGTATAGGTAACACTCTGTTGGGGCGAACCGTTACTTATTCTTAGGATGGAGTCAATCTTTTCGGACCAACTAACAAATGCAACGGCGCCTCCTGTTCCGTCAAAGTTCAAAGGCTTGCAGTTCAGGAACTGCTTATAGGTGCAGCCAGTTAGAGGGTTATTTCCAGTAATGCCATCGCTGTGCTTAGAGCGGAGGGCTTCATGTCGTGCATCTGCCTGTGAGATGCGTCCTTGCAGCTCGGCTTCTGTCCTTGGCAACGTACTGGTGTTTGTGTCACGTCTGGGTGACATTCTCTTCTGTCGAAGTGGTATGAAGCGGGTTTGACAACGTTTCAGTTGTCTAGGAGATATATAGCATCATAAGCCATCATGTAATCACCCAATTTCACGTGTAAATATACTTAATGTATGAGTGGGGAAATAATTTCTAAGTCTTTACATAGGCTTGTCAAATTGGCTTATACGAGGCTACAACGCCTTGGTCATTCGTGTTTTAGTTATTTCCCGCTACATTGGTTTTCATTAGCTTGACCCGCAGAGTCCACCAGGATTTCTGTGCACTACAAGTCGTTATTACGTGGGCCCCCGTAATAATAAATTGTCTTGCACAGTTACCCCAATTTTCTCTCGTCCAAGCAGATGATCAATCAAGGAGCAACAGTAGGTGCATTGGCATGAACAGGGTCATGCTCCAATGCGGGGTCAGGAGTAATGCCTGGCTCAGGGGCCACAGCCGGCTCCGGATCAACAAACTCCATCTCAAAATCAGCTGGATCAACAAACATAGGGTCGAAATCATCATCAATATCATGCTCGATCGCGAAACTCGGGGCAGGGGCAGGTGCAGCGGACGATGCTCTAACAGGGTCTGTGTCATGCGAATAGTACTGCGCTCCCTGCGCTAGTGATGGAGCAGATGCCACAGACTCAAATGGGTCTGTGACGGGTGAATGGGCATGAGCCTCTTCTTGCAGGAACGTCAGCAAGTGGTAGGCTATCACCAGCAGCAATAGGGCCTCGCCCTCAAATGGGTCCTCCTCTAATCGATCGTTATCGTCGTCAGAGACCACGTCTGGGGGGCATATCAACAACGGGAGAAGCGGCAAGGGCACAGGAGCAGGGATCACCGCGAGTGGCAAATTCCCAACAAGATGGCCATCAGCTGGCTCTGCTACGACATCAGGCAGCGCAAAGGGCTGAAAGTCGTCATCGTCTGTGCCGGTAGTATCAGAAATGTACACCTCGTGCTCCGATGAAACTATGTCGTCTGATACTATGGCCATGGGATTCGTAGTGTCCATATTTCTAGTACATGATGAAGGCATGATGTTTGTAACACAAACACACATACGTATAACAATTAATCATATAATCATATAATCATATAAACATATTAGTTACCAATAAGCAATCAAATAGTTCTCCTAGTCCCACTAGCCTCTCAGACTGCTCTTCCTAGTCCCACTAGCCAAACTCTCCCAGCCTCTTAGACTGCTCTTCCTAGTCCCACTAGCCTATTCTCCCAGCCTCTCAGACTGCTCTTCCTAGTCCCACTAGCCTATTCTCCCAGCCTCTCAGACTGCTCTTCCTAGTCCCACTAGCCTATTCTCCCAGCCTCTTAGGCGGCTTTCCCTAGTCCTACTAGGCAACTACCTCGGTCTCCTAGACCGAGCCTCGGTCCTCCAGACCGAGCCTCAACCTCCCAGACTGAGCCTATAAATAATAAATAAATGTGCTCAACATTTGTTTGTAAAAAGTTTTGGATCTGGACTTGAGTGGTATGCAGTAAAAAAATTTTCGTGAGAGCCCTAGTGATCATAGTCTAGACTCGAGAAGGAATCCTAGTTCGCTATGATCAGAGCTCTGATACCAAGCTGTCACACCCTGGCTTTGCGGAAGCGTGGTTAATTTGGTGTGACTTCTTAATACCATAGCTTAACCATAACAAAGCTATATGAAATAAAACCATGCAAGATCATCCATTTAATTAAGTTTTAAAAACCAAATACAACAACATTGTCTTAACAAACACAAACATCAACATGACATAAACACAGTTTAAGGACTGTGACTTGTCCAGGAAAGAGTCACATTCCCCAAACCCGGATGACCTCGTAACTAGTGCAGCGGGAAAACGTGTCATACCGCGCCAGATCCTTTAATTCCCTGAAATACATGTAAGTTGAAAAATCAACAATAATGTTGAGCGAGTTCATGTGTTTAGTATCTGCGCGCGAATAAACCTTTATAATCATTGTAAGTACGAATGTTTTGTAAACTCTGGTATGAAAGCAAATAAGGAAACATATCAGTTAATGTGTGACCACATGGTCCAACCTGCGGGCGCATGGGAGGGGATAGGATAAGGTCACGACATGGTCCAACCTGAGGGCGCATGGGTGGTGTTAAGACAAGGTCACCACATGGTCCAACCTTAGGGCGCATGGGTGGGGTTAAGACAAGGTCACCACATGGTCCAACCTGAGGGTGCATGGGTGGTGTTTGTTATGCTCAAATAGGCCTATCACTTGTATCCCTCGATCGTACTACGAGGACTAATGTTCTTACGATTTCACCTACCCAATCACATAACCTAACAGTTCCTTCCTTAGCTGACCATACCATTCATAATTGTCCGTAGCAGTATGTAACATGTATTTCACCCCCGAAGTATAAAACTGAAAACAGTTAAGAGAAAAGGGGGACATGAACTCACAGTGGTGCGTCTCTACCAAGTATACCTCCAAATCAAGCAGCTGTGTGACGACCTACACGTACTAATTCTATTAGACGGACGGCCGTGCCTTAGCTTTAAGGTTTAAGTTTTTGGGAAATAGTTAGACAACTATTTCGTGTTTATATTCTGTATACTTGGTAATTATTTTCCTTCCCAAAGATGGGGGATTTAATACATGTGTGTTCGTAACATTCGAATTACACTATTAAGTCTCACTTAATATATTTTATTTCTAATTCCAAAATATAAATATTCTTCCCAAAAATATTATATTTTAATACATGTAATTTTCCCAAAATAATACTTAGTAATATTATTTTTACTCTAAAAATAATATTTACTTAGTTCACAAAATAATCATAAACATTTACACAAGTGATGTTGTGAAAAATATATTTACTAAATACATATATTTATCACGTTTCATTTTGTGAAATCCCACCTCCGATGTTTTGCAAATAAAGTCGTGGCGAAATCTATAATTTGAAAACAAGTCAAAATGTATTTCTAACACTTGTGGTAGAAATATTTCTAAGTGTTAGGTTTTTGGGAAAATTTCGCCAGAGTTTCCTCTGTAACTGGAGGTGGCCACGCTTTCAAGCGTATCATTTTCTTTTACAAATCAAACCAACAATTTTCTTATTCAACCAAAACAATGTTCAACGTATCAAACTAGTTAATAAACATGTAATTTGCAAGAATCTCGTGAACTTGTAGTTTTCTAATATTATGAAGTAAATCCCATTACTTTTAGTGGATCTTTATATAAAGCAATACGATTTCGTAAAAGTCCCGTTTTTAAAGAAATTCCATCTTTACAACTTCTTGTCAACTTTTACAAAAATAGTTATTTTGTCGAAACTTTGTGCTACACAAGTGTTTACACACTTGTGTGTTCTAAAAATCATTCGTGTTAGTGTAAGATCCGTCTTTAGAAAACATGATTTCTTTGATACTTGGTTCTTTGAAAATACCGCTTGTAGATACGTAGATCTACTAGTTTTAAACACTATTTCACAAGTAAAATCGCTTTTACACAAGTTCATGATTCGTGTGTGGTAGAGTTTCATCCTTTAACCCTTGTTACTTTCAAAACAACCTTATGTCATGATCCAAGATCATGACCAACCCGGGTTAAATGACGATCCGAGCTACCACAACATAGATCGGGTCCAAATAATCACACAAATCAATTACTACAAGTTTTACACAACATATGAGCTTTTAACCATCACTTTTAGTGTTTTAAGTAGACTTTTGTGTGTCATCTTGTATGTTAACGAGTTTTAACCGTTACGAATCATATTAACCACTTTAAAATAGTTCGAGAAGATGATTTAAGCAACTTACTACTAGCTCGAGGCTAGGGAAGAATCTAAGCGAAAAATGCGTGGATAAAAGCAATGTAGTGAGGTCCTTCGCCTTCCGATTGCACCAAGCCTCCTTATACGCGATCCTTATCACTTGTAGATACTTGGAATGGCAAGATCAAAATTTGAAAATGGTGGATGGTGGTGGGGTGTGTTCGGCCGAGAGCTCTAGGAGAGGGAGAGAGTGTGTGAATTTTGTTAAGTGTGGTTTTGGTTATGGTGGACATGAGTAGTAACTTATAGGCCAAAACTAAAGATCATTAACCAATGGACTTAGTGTCTCCAAGATATTAAGCAACAAAGATTAAACAAATCAACAAAGTACAAGGGGTGTCCCCCAAGGGGACGGTTCGGTTGAGGGGGTGGGGGGTCTCGGTTCAAATCCAACTAAATAGTAAGTATTAGTTAGTTAAGTGTGGAGGTTAACCCGGTTACTGGTGTTATGTGCTTTATGACGGGTGTTAGGGTATTCAGGGACCCTAACTGGCTCAGAAAAAGAAAAACAATTTTTGATGACAATATTTTCATGTTCCGGGTATAGTCCGGTTGTTCGGTTGGATAGTAATCCGTTAAAGTGCTTAACGAAGCTTTAAAGTGTCGTTATTATTATTTTTAGTGACACAACTTATTCCTCAAAGTGTCAGGAATATTTTCTCATGTTTTGGCACTTTATTAGTTAGCTAAATGCTGAATTGTTTATTAAAGTGCTGAGTTTTGTGCTTAGAGCACGTTTTAGGCACATCCAGTCATTGTAACTTATTCCTAGAGACGCAGTTCTACAACCCTTATATCCCTACACTCACCACTAGTGTAGCAAAATATTTCTGGCTCATACAGGCCTTAGAGGCAGTGTCTGCCTGATGCTGGCTTATCAGCATGTTCGATAGGTTATCCGTTTATAGTGCTACTGTGCTTTTTGTGCATCATGTTTGTCACTAAGGTTCAGCATGTAAATAATGTAGTGACGGTAAGTAAAGTATGATGCAAGTAAGTACATGTATCAGTATTCAAGTAGCAGTTTATCCACAAGTTCAAGCAAGCACAGTAATTAAGCAGTAATTAATTATTAATTAAGTCGTACGGATACCTGGTTTAGTGAGGGTTGTCACACCTTACGCTCATTCGGACATTGCACATGCCTGAATGTGCTCTCCAAACTTTCAAACCATTGCAGGAGCGCGGTTGCTCCTTGAGTCCCAGAAAACTTCAAAGGTTTAGCAGAGTTGAAGGTCTTGAAATTACACTGAGCATTGTTGTTGTTGTTGTTGTATATCTGATGGATCTCGGTTACTAGGCCCGGAAGCACAGCAGCCATTTGCTGAGCGACAAGGGCTGCGACTTCTTCATTAGTTTGAGGCTGTGCTTCTCGTCGAGGAGGCATTTTCTAAAAATAACAAGAAGACATGAGGGGAAACAAGTGAAATGGCATTGGGTAAGAATGTTACAATTACCAACCAAAAGGCATGGGTGATGGTCATTTGTTCGAACTACGAAGCAAACAAACGACACACAAAGGCTGAATCAAAGTAAATAGGTCTTCATAATGTATCGCGAAGGCATGCTCGCCTATAAGTGGATACTCACCCCAAGAGTTCCCAGGTAAGAGTGACTGGTCCGATACTGCGGATTTGTACGAACACTCTAGCCTTAGACAGAAGACTCAGGGTACAGGCACCCACCCTTCCAGTTTGCACGTGTTCACATTATTTAGACCAAAACTTTGACGGGATTTTGAAAACTTAGAGGGTTCAAAACCTTATAATAAATCATCCTAGAACAGATGATTAGTTTTCAAAGCGGATTCCAAATTTGTGTTCTTATTGTGGTTGTCACCTAAAGATAGGCGACGGTATTGTTTTAAAACTAAACACAAGATAACTTGTGCTAGGGTCCTAGGAAGGTTATAGTCTAGGTCAAAGCATTACTAATAACCTAATTCCCTATAACCATTGGGTCTGGTACCAACTTTTCTATCACACCCCGACCACGTAAAACAACAAATCGTGGCGGAAACGTCGGGGAGTGTCGTAACAGAATCATTGTTTCACAACCATGGATTAAATAATTTCGTTTTATTGAATTATTGAACTCATTGTTTTATTACAAATCAGATAAATACAAATATTATCTTTCAAGTTTTAAAGTCGCTAAGGCACGAGTCCATCCTATGTATAGCATGCATCA
This sequence comes from Helianthus tuberosus, assembly GCA_030545235.1. NCBI lineage: Eukaryota > Viridiplantae > Streptophyta > Magnoliopsida > Asterales > Asteraceae > Helianthus > Helianthus tuberosus. The sequence continues at coordinate 64,655,488 of CM060417.1, read as the reverse complement.
GCAATCATCACATAACAGCACCTGAAACATGTGTAAAAATAGGTACGTCAGCATAAAAATGCCTGTGAGATACATAGGTTTTATTATAATTAGATTCATGACTTATGAGTTTAAAGAAAAATATTTAATCAAAAATAGTCATGAACCTTAAAATATTTTATCTTATAAATCATACTAAAATTTATAAGAAATCAGATAATATAATAGAATAATACATAGGTAATTAAATAACCAAGTAAAATGAGTTTTGTATAAAATATATTGTTTGTAAAACAATATTTTGATAAAAAGGTTTGTAGTACATATATAAAAATATACTTTGGTTTTAAGAAAGTCGAATAAGTAATATATTAAAATATATTTCAGTTCCAAAATCGTTAAGTATATTAAATATACTTTAGTCGTCAAAATAATAAATTTTCAGTAGTATATCAAAAGTATACTTTGGTTTTATTAATAACATATTAAACTATGCTTTGGTTTTATAAATAACATATTAAACTATGTTTTGGTTATTTAAATAACATATTAAACTATGTTTTGGGTTTTATAAATAACATATTAAACTATGTTTTGGGTTTTATAAATAACATATCAAACTATGTTTTAATAATTAACAAAATATATGTTGGTTTTGTACATTATCACATATGAGAGTATATCAAACTATACTTTTGGTAGTATAACAAAATATACAATAAAAATGTGATTTAAGAATTCAACCAAACCTAGTGCATCAAAATACACCTAGGAGACTATAGAAATACCACGAAGGCAATCCCTATTTGGATAAAATATCGGTTTCTAACATTCCATGACAACAGGAATGGGGTGTCAAATCCTATAGCGCTATATCATACTACCAACCGGTCTGGTGAACATAAAATAAGTACTATCCAACAATTAATTTTATAATCTTTGAAAAATTAGAGTTTAAACCATAAATAATCATTCAGTTTGTAAAAAGATAAGTACTAATATGTATAATCAATTATACTTTTGAAAATAAGAACATAACAAATAGGTACACATGCTTCACCCCAAAACATTTGAAAACAGTAAAAGAGGGGACTATGTACTCACTTGAGAGTGCTTAGAAGTCTTGAACAACTACCAAGCAAGCTAGAGAGATCACAGAAATCAAACGGCACCTAATATAGGTAACTACATAAATAAACCGGACCTAAATCGGAAGATCGGATAGGATGAGGTTTCGTAAACAAAATGAGTGTGGGAGCTCATATGATATGGTTTAACAAAGCCTACATACTAAAACGAAACCTAACCTAAGTGCTTACGACTCATTACGACCCGTTTAGGTAGCTTACGCTACTTTAACGCGTCGTTCGCGTAAAACGCGTTTAGAACGCTTAACTAGTCCTATGACAAGTATTATATGCCTAAACATATTTAATTATGTTGCATAATCAGTTAAGTGACAAAAGTTTGGGTTACATATGCTTAAATATCAATTATGCATAAAAGGGCATTTTGGTCATTTACCTAAGGCATATAAACTACCTATCATGCAACTAACTAAACGAAGTGACCATAAGATGTTTGCATCTCTACTCCCCTTAATGGTAGTTGCATCCCAATAATTTTCTTCGCTGAGAGCGAACACACATTGCTTTGATATCTGGTCATTTCTTCATTTTAGCAGATACTCATTATTCCTTTTCTTGGAAACTTATCTGACATACATGCATCATTTGCTACGCATGTGGTTTCGTCTCGAACAAACATTTCATTGAAATTCAAATATTATTTTGCTAAACCTAATTACTGATTCATGATTCGAATGACCTACATTATTGTTATTGTTGGCTCTTTAGTTACCAAGTCAACACGCTTTCTTGAAACTGCTTTCTTTCAAGTTACATTTATAGTTCATCATCGTAACCATGCTGGGATTCCCTAGTTGATGCATACGTTTATTATCGGATTACGCCAGAACCAAGTTCAATTGCTTGAACTTATTCATTTTGCATATTCAGTTTAAGACGTCATATGATGTATTGAGAGCATCATATTCAAATCATTGGCAAAGATTCTTGTGTTTCGAGTCGTAGTAGACTTTCTTGGTCTACGACTTCACTAGATCATTTGTTGGTTACGACACTTTGTGGGGATACTTTCACAAAATTGAAGCTTGCGCTTATTTGACTACTCACTTCATACACGGATTTAATAGTCTATTCATTTAAAAATCCATTTGATATTCACAATTAAAGCAGACTCAACACAGTCGTGTGTTAGACAACGGTAAATAGATTCATTTCATACCACGGTGTACCTCCGAACGGTCCTTTCATTATAAATTGAATACCCTGTGGTATTTATTGCTTTCTCACCAGCGATCAAAAACAGTGGCTCTTTGAGGTTCCATACTCAACTGAAAACTCTATGACATTGTGTAAATCAAATCATCAGGATTGTTCGGTACATATTCATTTGATTTCCAACACGATGAACTTGTTCAGTCCCCACTATACTTGAATTATGTCATTAAGACACCTTGTGGTGTCATTACAAACTTGTAACTTGTGCTAATCAAGGTCAACCGTTCATACAAAACTGCATATACTTTCGCTTGACTTATCACTTAAACATTTCTGATGCAACTACGAATCAAGACAATGACACACCAGATACGCTTGTATTTCATTCGGCGTACTTTCGAAATCTAAGAATGTCAACACCTTAAACCTTACCATCCATTTACTCGGGAGTTAAAAGATCATTTTACTATTACCCTTGAGTCGTTGATTTTAAATTCATATAGCGGATACTATGGTTTGCGGAACCTCGTTTGCATACTCCGATCGATCGATTGAGGATCTTATTAGTCAAAACTCCTCTTTTGTGGAACCCCTGCTAGCTGGATTACACTAGACTATACGTCAAATACGTCTTGTACCTTTGACATCAAATGCTTTGAGCACACACCTTTTAACCCTAGGATTCGGGTTGTTATATATTCTTGGACTCACCTGATGTGAGTAAGGTTTGATTCGATTTGGTGATTTTCTACCTCGGTATTATTCATGTACATACACGTGTGACGAAACCATAAGGAGTTAAGGTAGTACAAATTTTGAGGACGAAATTTTCTTAACGGGGGGAGAATGTGACAACTGTCAATTTTGCATGCATCCGTACAATTAATTAATATTAAATTTGTGCTTAATGACTGTGCTTAATTACAACTGTTGATTAAACTGCTTTCTGATTTCTGTTACATATATACATATGCATCACATTTCATACTGTCACTCCATTTATTTCACACAAACTTTAGTGACAAACTTGATGCACAAAGCACAGTTAGCACACCGAGCGGATAACCCAGAGACATGCTGACAATGCCAGCACCCAGACAGACAATGTTCTCAAGGCCAGTATGAGTCAGAGACAGGACCCTACACTAGTAGGGAGTGTAGGGAAGTGAGGACCATTAAACTGCGTCACTAGGAGATAGTTATAGTGCCGGGAAGTGCCTAAAACATACTTTAAATGCAGAATTCTGCACTTAATACCCAAAAATTCAGCATTAAACAATGCTAGTAAAGTGCAAAAACTTGGTAAAATAGTCCTAGACATTTTCCAAAGGGTTGGGAATTTAATATGTCACTAAAAACAATATAAAAGACACTTTAAAGCTTTGTTTAGCACATTAACGGATCAACATCCAACCAAACAACCGGACTTTACCCGGAACAAAAAAACATTGCCAAATACATTGTTTTTACTTTTCTGAGCTAGTTAGGGTCCCCGAACACCCTAACACACTTTATATTACATAACATACAATGATACACTAACTAAACACTTTAAAACCAACTAGATTTGTAACTAGATAGATTACAACCCAACCCCCCTACCCCCCCCCCCCCCACTTGACGGTCACCATAAGGGTGACCCACCCTTGCATACTTTTGATTATTTTATTAAGATGTTTGTGATTAAGGAACATATTACATGATGGATTATGAGGATACTTGGTTTATAAATTAACCCACAAGACAGTTGATCATTTCATTTCACCACACAACAAACACAAGCTTCTCTCCTTCCTTCTTCCCCCATTCACGGCCGCCACCCATCTCCACCATATCACCACCATCAACTTTCATTCAGGCCATTTTCCATACAACCAAAGGTGCAAGAGGTCCAACAAGCAAGCTTGGTGCACTCGGAAGCTCAAGGACCACTCTAGTTTTCTTTTATCCACCATTTTTACGCTCTGAAACTTCCCTAGCCTTGTTCTAGTAGTAAGTGCTTTAAATCATCATCTTGTTCTTATTTTTGATGGTTAATAGTTGAAAGAATGATAAATATTAAGAAACTCCAAAGAACATAATCAAAGTCTATGAACATAAACTAACTAATGATGAAGTAATGTTAGAATGAGGTTGAAATCATGTTGTTCTTGTGTTGTTATGATTATTGGATGTTGTTTGTTAGTAAAAGTAAGATGGTTCATCACCTAGACTTGCTAGATCATGTTTAAGAACATGAACTAGTAAGATGTAAAGGTTAAAGTTATGAAGGATGATGAAACCATCCACACATGAACTTTGAACTTGAATAAATACAAGATTTCTTGGAAAATAAAGATGTAAACTTGTAGATCTAAAGATCTATAAGTGGTTTTCTCGAAAGAACCAAGTGAAAAATATTAGTTTTGTTAAAACTTGGATCTTGTATGAACTAAAAACATTTTTAGTAAGTAAACAAGTGTATGAACACTTCTGTAACAAGAAAATTTAACAAAGAAATATTCTTGGAAATCATGACTAGAAGTTGTGAAAATACACATTCTTTAAAAATAAAGTTTTTAAGAAACTAATCATATTTTTAAAGATAACAAGACCTACTAAGTATGTTAGTAACTTACTACATATTTTTACGAACTTTCAAGTTCATAAGTTTATGGTTCATGTTCATTTTTGTCAAAGTTGATGATAAAAAATTGTATGATGTTGATTGTTAAATTGTTTGATTGATTTTACAAAAGAAAATGATATGCTAAAAAGCATGGACACCTCCATTTACAGAGGAAACTCTGGCGAAATTTTTCTAGAATTACAACACTTAGAAATATTTTTCTAACATGCGTGTACAAATATATTTTTAACTTGGTTTTCAAAAAAATAAACTTCGCCATGATTTTTATTACAAAAATACCAAGTACCGGAGGTGGATTTTCATAGATAAAATTTATTAAATATATATTTAGAATATATATTTTATAATAAAACGCTTGTGTGATTGTTTGTTATTTTGTGTACTAGATATATTATTTTTAGGGTAAAAATAATATAACTTGAAAATACCATGAAAGTACGATTCCAAAATAATACCAACGCTCTCACAAAATGATTATTTAAGTTACACAAGTAATGTTATATTACGAAACGCTGGAACGTAACTTACGTAGTATTTCGGAAGAATACTCTTATACGTATATTTTTGGTAGAATATTATTTTGGAAATGAAAGAAGTGAAAATATGATTTCGTAAAAATTACTATGTATATCATATTTTCGACAACGAGAAAATATATTATTTTTGGGAGATAAAAATATATTTTCCTAGTATATTTAGAAGATATATAATATTTGAGAAAAATATATATTTTCCGGGACAATACATGATTAAACAAAATATGGTTTATTTATACATTTTTAAGTGAGACTTGAAATATATGGTATTGGAAATATATATTGGGAATATATTAACATATTTTTATTTAAAACAATACACCGAAATACGACGCCATTACTTGGCAAGATATACAAATACAAATACGAAAATACATGTATGAGATATCCCCACCCTTGGGAAGGAAATACAAAGTTAAAATACTTGAGAAGTATTAATACAGAAACACTGCATAAACAATTATTCCAAAACTAAATATAATTATTATAACTTGGAATAATATCAGAAACGTAACCCAAAGACACAAATACTAAGACAAGGCACGACCCGTTCATCTAATAGACGTTAGTACACTGTAGGTAGTCGTGTTGGCTGAAGAGACTTGGGTTACACATACTGAAGACGCAATACCGTGAGTTCATGTTTCCCCCTTTTCTCTTTACTGTTTTCAGTTTTATACTTCGGGGGTGAAATACATGTGACTATTATTACAGACTTTTATATACATGGTATGGTTAGCTTAAGGAGCGTTTACTACTTAGATCATGTGAGTGGGTAGGTGGAACTTGAGGCCATTAATCCTCGTTGTAGGACCGAGGGTCATGAGCGATAGATCTATTTGGGTGTAGCGAGCCCAACTCCTGAGTCCACCGAACGGACCATGGGGTGACTTTGAGCCCGACGCAAAAATCTGCTAGGTTTGAGTCTTCCTGCATCACTTCACACATATCATTGGCTTTGCAACCCAATGGTGATCTCTTTTTCCTTAATTGCTACATACCAGGGATTTTCATACATACAGACATACTACAAAGGTTTATACATACTCACTTTTACATGAACTCGCTCAACTTTATGTTGATTTTTCAAACTACATGCATTTCAGGGAATTAGCGGATCTGACGAAGTATGCATAAGTCAAGCTGCGTTGAATAAGATGTCATCCAGGGCAATAGGTTTAGGAGGTGTAACCCTTACCTGGACAGGTTGTATGTCTTAAACCTCGTTTTATTAAAAGTCTTTTGTTGTGTCTTATGAACACGTTTTAGACAAGTATGGTTTGTAAAATTATTTTAAGTATCGACTTTTCCAAACACTGATGTTGTAGCATTTTAAAACTTAATGAATGGATGAACGTCTTGTATTTTTATCATATAGCATTGTTATGATGGTTGCTATGGTATTAAGAAGTCACACCAAAATAATCCACGCTTCCGCAAAAGTCAGGGTGTGAAAGCTTGGTATCAGAGCCTTGATCATAGCGAACTAGGATTCTTTCTCGAGTCTAGACTATGATCATCAGGGCTCTCACGAAAACATTTTCAAAGATTTTTACATTGCATACACAAAACGTCCAGATCCCGGAAACAAACATTTTTACAAACAAAAAGGCATAAATACACATTTCTAAATTTATGTTTATAATTCAGTCTCAGAGACTGAGGAAGGATCAGTCTTAGACACTGAGGGAGGATCAGTCTTAGAGACTGAGGGAGGATCAGTCTTAGAGACTGAGGGAGGATCAGTCTTAGAGACTAAGGGAGGATTGGTCTTAGAGACCAGGGATTTAGTCTTAGAGACTGGGAGGTTGGTCTTAGAGACCAGGGATTTAGTCCTAGAGGCTGGGAAAGTTGGTCTTAGAGACCAGGGAGTTGGTCTTAGAGACCAGGGAGTTAGTCTGAGAGACTAGGGAGTTTAGTCTAAGAGACTGGGTAGGATAGTCTGGGGAAGACTAGGATGATTACATGCTTACATTGTTATTACTTACACGCTTAATTGCTGATTATTGATATACGTGCATATGTGGTGAATATTTTGCATACACTAATTGTTAATAATTTCTATGGGTATACATGCTATGACTATTATGAACCGGCACACACGTCACACTATTTAGAAGGCGAGTTATCAGACATTGATAACCCTACGGCCGCCGTCACAGGTGATGAGACTGCATCTGCGCCAGAGACAGTTACGTCAGACCATGAGAGTGATCCAGATATGCTGACCAAGGACGAGGACGACTTCCAACAGTCCGCGCTACCAGATTTTGGTGATACTTTACCTTTGCGGGTGGTTTCTCTGACAAGAATCCTTCTGTCACTCTTATTTCAGTCCATGACCCCTTCGTCACTGGACATCCCGGTGATGAGCACACCATGGCTCCGATCCTCGACAATGCGCCTCCTGTGGACATTCCTTCCGACGGTTGGCTACTCGACGGACAATTAATGAGGACGTTGACATGTTTATTGATGGTCCTCCTACTGACGCCCATGATAATAGAAAGTTAGACGAGAACATTATTACACATTTCACTTTTGAGACCCCTGTTGTCAAGCTACCCTCTGATTCTAGTATACTCCCGATTTCAGACTCCTTTGAGTCTGTGACATTTACAGCCTTTTAGACGGCCGTATTACATCTTTATACTACTGACACAGACGACGACGCCGTTATGACTGCTGCACTAACACCTGCTTGAGGCACCACACCATTACACGACCCAGGGCCTGCTCCTGAGCTAGCTTCTGCACCTTTTGGGTCAGCTTGATGTTGCACCTACTGATCCTGCACCCTTACTTGGTCATGACCCTGTTTCTTTTGGTTTACTAGACATTGCACCCCTAATATCTGACCAGTGCCAGCACCTGACAATTTCCTTAGTGGTTGAAACGTTTGTTTTTGCACCCATCACCGCTGATGTTGCTCCTTTTCCCCTATGGAGACCGACGCCCATTGCACTGGCATACTTATCGTTTCCTTTCCGAACTTGCCCGCACCCCGGAAGAGTACTACAGGTCAGCACCTGCATAACGATTCCTTTGCTACAGCAGCATTTTCTACGACCTCGCAAGCCGCACCATTTGCTACTTTCACCTCTACGACGCTGGACGAGCCATTTCAATGGTTCCTATAATACACTATGCTAATTTTAGACCCTTACCATCCCTCACATTATGGAGGCCACACACGAGATGAGTTGCTCCTGTAACATCAACTACAGTTTGAGGATATGAGTCGCAGAATGTTGGAGCTTGAGCTGACACCACATTTGGTAACTTCAAATGCAAAACATTACATAGCCGAAAACATGATTTAAGTGTCTACATCACAAGACAGCATATTGTCTGAAAAGTTTATGTAAGACACCCCGTCCTCCACCCTGTCTATTGCCAGCATACTTTGATCCGCCACATACATCAAGGTTCCTTATTGTGCTCTTGACCGTTGCTATTACACCGTTCCCAGGATTCTGATGCTCATTTCTTTACCATCAAGTAGCAGAACAGCTAATTGTTTCGACGTATATACAAGCTTGAGGAGGAGTTCACGCATGTTAACAGCTTACCTTTCTTTCCTCCTCCACCTCAGTCAAAAGCATAGTTGATTTCTGGATTATGCGGATTGCATTACATTTGGGTAAAGACACTAATGATAAGCCGGGATTGTGGAGACTTTTGAAGACCACGTCTGACTACGTAATTGTGATACACCGTTATACTTGTTGGGCAAGGGTAGAGTGACCCTGTACCCCCTTTCGATGAAATACAGTTTGTTAGACAATGTAATCGTGGTTGGTAAATAATGAAAGCTCAATCACAACATTCTCGTTATATATGTTATTGGAATTACTTGTTTGTGTTATGAAATGGGATGTTATGTGTTTACTTGCGATTGACGAATGTTATTACATACGCGAACTACATACTTATATGCATAAGGACCTGACCTAACCTATCTTCTTTTAAAAGATGTCGATACAAGGGAACCTCGAGACCAACAACCCTCTGCCAGCAACAGCTGCAGAACTACAAGAGCGCATCTCACAGGCCATTGCACAGCTCGAGGCCCTTCGCCCCAAGCATAGCGAAAGTACCTCTGGAAGCAACCCACCTCATGGCTGTACATATAAGCAGTTCCTCGACTGCGAGCCTCCGAACTTTGACGGCACTGGAGATGCCATAACCTTTGTGAAATGGACCGAAAATATGGATTTTGTTTTGCGAATAAGCGGATGTACACCAGAACAACAAGTCCCATATGCATTAGGGTCGCTTCGAGATGGGGCCTGGTCATGGTGGAACTCTCAGATTCGAATGATGGGCATAGCCGCTACGAACACTCTAACATGGGATTGAAGGAAATGATGCGTAAGGAGTATTGTTCTCAGATGGCGATCCAGAAGCTGGAATTCAAATTCTGGAAGCTAAGGATGGAGGGTCCAAATGTGGCGGAGTACGTGCAAAAACTTCACGATTTATCGCGGGTTGTTCCGTACCTAGTTGAACCAGAGTTGAAAAGGATGGAGCCATTCATCTGGGGATTAGTGCCTCAGGTCCTGCGCTTAATGACGGTATCAGCTCTGCCAATAACCATCGATGCAATCAAGTTAAGTGCGGCACTCAGTAAAGAAGCAGTTAGACTGGAAAAGCTTTCAAACCCTGATAAGAAGAAGGAAACTCAGGTGGAGTCATCCGAAAAGAACAAAAGAAAGCCCACTGACTTCCAGGAGAATACCCGAACGAATAGCAAGGACAAGGTTAAAAAGGGAAAAGACTACATGGGTATCCTGCCTAAGTGCGACAATTGTCTACGTTATCATGTCGGGCGATGTAAATATGGAAAATGTGATAACTGTGGTAAGAGGGGGCATCCCAAGGAGACTTGTAGACAAGGTATTGAAAGTGGAAATAGAGGCCAAGATGATAGTGAGAATCATGGAGGAAACAACGACAATGACAAAGGAAGGACGAGTGACAAACAAAAACGTGCTGAAGGTTGTCTTAACTGTGGGAGCAAGAAGCATTTCAGAAAATACTGCCCTAAGAAGAACCAGGCACAAGGATAAAAGCTCAGTGGCAGAGCTAGGGGAGCACGCCAGAAATCCCAGCATGGATATCGGTACGTCCCATATTACTCAACGCTATGCATTTGCGCTGTTAGATACTGTCGCAAGTTTTAGCTTTGCATCTCTAGGGTTGAGAGTATGCTTGGTTTAGTAATAAGTAAGTTAGATAACCCGCACTCGATAGAACTAGCTAATGGAAAGCTAGTAGAAGCCAAAGAAGTAAATGGGACATGGCAAGATAGGACCCGGAGAGTGTGAGTTTACGCTTGATCTACTGCCAGTGAATTGAGAGACTTCAACAAGGTAGTTGGACGGATTGGTTGACAAATGATCAATAGGAAGTTGATATCCGCACCGTAATGGCGAACGAAGAAACAATCTCGACTCGTGAAGCAGAGTACGCCTTTACAAATTACAAATTGCTTGAAGGCACGAAAGTTGTTTGCAAATTGGATGTGTTGTTTCTTGACTCATGTCGCGGACAAGGGAGTCGAAGAACCAAAACACGAAGATATTCCTGTGATAAGGAAATGTCCTAAAGTCTTCCCCGAAGACTTGCCAGAATTATTTCCTCAACAACAAGTCGAATTTCGCATCGACTTGATTCCAGGCGCCGCTTCAATAGATAATGCACTCTAGAGACTGACATCTTCAGAAATGCAAGGATTGACAATGTAGTTTCAGTGATTGATAGAGAAGGAAGGTAACAGACCAAAATTTCCGTTTTGGGTTACCCCAGTCCTGCTAGTCAAGAGATAGGACGATGACTTTCAAATGAACATCAAACTACCAGGAGTCGGACGAGCTAGCCAACAAGAGTCAGCGACTCTTACTAAGAATTGACGAACTACTTATTGGGCAAACTGCGAGGATCCAACCCGTATTTCCCGACCGATCGATGATCGAGTAGCTGTAACTTCAAGAAGAAAGTATACCGGGGGAAAATTAGGGGACAATAACTTGTTTTAAACGTACACAAGAATGGCGTTTCCTACACAATGCACGCAATCGTTTTACACAGAATACGAAACCTTGAGGATCTAGAAAATATATACTTAGGACCATGGGAACCCAGGTCCAAATTCACAAAGATTGTTACTTAGGAACCACATCTGTTAACTCAAGCAGACACCATTAACCTGACATATATGCCAGTTCCGTTGACCAAACAGAGAATACTTGAATTTCTTTTACTTCTAGTGAGTAGATGTTTGCATCTCTACTCCCCCTTAATGGTAGTTGCATCACAATAATTTTCTTCGCTGAGAGCGAACACACATTGCTTCGATATCTGGTCATTTCTTCATTTTAGCAGATACTCATTATTCCATTTCTTGGAAACTTATCTGACATACATGCATCATTTGCTACGCATGCGGTTTCGTCTCGAATAAACATTTCATTGAAATTCAAATATTATTTTGCTAAACCTAATTACTGATTCATGATTCGAATGACCTACATTATTGTTATTGTTGGCTCTTTAGTTACCAAGTCAACACTCTTTCTTGAAACTGCTTTCTTTCAAGTTACGTTCATAGTTCATCATCGTAACCATGCTGGGATTCCCTAGTTGATGCATACGTTTATTATCGGATTACGCCAGAACCAAGTTCAATTGCTTGAACTTATTCATTTCGCATATTCAGTTTGAGACGTCATATGATGTATTGAGAGCATCATATTCAAATCATTGGCAAAGATTCTTTTGTTTCGAGTCGTAGTAGACTTGCTTGGTCTACGACTTCACTAGATCATTTGTTGGTTACGACACTTTGTGGGGATACTTTCACAAAATTGAAGCTTGCGCTTATTTGACTACTCACTTCATACACAGATTTAATAGTCTATTCATTTAAAAATCCATTTGATATTCACAATTAAAGCAGACTCAACACAGTCATGTGTTAGACAACGGTACATAGATTCATTTCATACCACGGTGTACCTCCGAACGGTCCTTTCATTATAAATTGAATACCCTACGGTATTTATTGCTTTCTCACCTGCGATAAAAAACAGTGGCTCTTTGAGGTTCCATACTCAACTGAAAACTCTATGACATTGTGTAAATCAAATCATCAGGCTTGTTCGGTACATATTCATTTGATTTCCAACACGGTGAACTTGTTCAGTCACCACTATACTTGAATTATGTCATTACGACACCTTGTGGTGTCATTACAAACTTGTAACTTGTGCTAATCAAGGTCAACCGTTCATACAAAACTGCATATACTTTCGCTTGACTTATCACTTAAACATTTCTGATGCAACTACGAATCAAGACAATGATACACCAGATACGCTTGTATTTCATTCGGCGTACTTTCGAAATCTAAGAATATCAACACCTTAAACCTTACCATCCATTTACTCGGGAGTTGACAGATCATTTTACAATTACCCTTGAGTCGTTGATTTTGAATTCATATAGCGGATGCTATGGTTTGCGGAAGCTCGTTTGCATACTCTGATCGAACGATTGAGGATCTTATTAGTCAAAACTCCTCTTTTGTGGAACCCCTGCTAGCTGGATTACACTAGACTATACGTCAAATACGTCTTGTACCTTTGACATCAAATGCTTTGAGCACACACCTTTTAACCCTAGGATTCGGGTTGTTATATATTCTTGTACTCACCTGATGTGAGTGAGGTTTGATTCGATTTGGTGATTTTCTACCTCGGTATTATTCAGGTACATACACGTGTGACGAAACCATAATGAGTTAAGGTAGTACAAATTTCGAAGACGAAATTTTCTTAACGGGGGGAGAATGTGACAACTGTCAATTTTGCATGCATCCGTATAATTAATTAATATAAAATTTGTGCTTAATGACTGTGCTTCAGTACAACTGTTGATTAAACTGCTTTCTGATTTCTGTTACATACATACATATGCATCACATTTCATACTGTCACTCCATTTATTTCACACAAACTTTAGTGACAAACTTGATGCACAAAGCACCGTTAGCACACTGAGCGGATAACCCAGAGACATGCTGACAATGCCAGCACCCAGACAGACAATGTTCTCAAGGCCAGTATGAGCCAGAGACAGGACACTACACTAGTAGGGAGTGTAGGGAAGTGGGGGCCATTAAACTGCGTCACTAGGAGATAGTTATAGTGCCGGGAAGTGCCTAAAACATACTTTAAATGCAGAATTCAGCACTTAATACCCAAAAATTCAGCATTTAACAATGCTAGTAAAGTGCAAAAACTTGGTAAAATAGTCCTAGACATTTTCCAAAGGGTTGGGAATTTAATATGTCACTAAAAACAATATAAAAGACACTTTAAAGCTTTGTTTAGCACATTAACGGATCAACATCCAACCAAACAACCGGACTTTACCCGGAACAAAAAAACATTGCCAAATACATTGTTTTTACTTTTCTGAGCTAGTTAGGGTCCCCGAACACCCTAACACACTTTATATTACATAACATACAATGATACACTAACTAAACACTTTAAAACCAACTAGATTTGTAACTAGATAGATTACAACCCAACCCCCTACCCCCCCCCCCCCTACTCGACGGTCACCATAAGGGTGACCCACCCTTGCATACTTTTGATTATTTTATTAAGATGTTTGTGATTAAGGAACATATTAGATGATGGATTATGAGGATACTTGGTTTATAAATTAACCCACAAGACACTTGATCATTTCATTTCACCACACAACAAACACAAGCTTCTCTCCTTCCTTCTTCCCCCATTCACGGCCGCCACCCATCTCCACCATATCACCACCATCAACTTTCATTCAAGCCATTTTCCTTACAACCAAAGGTGCAAGAGGTCCAACAAGCAAGCTTGGTGCACTCGGAAGCTCAAGGACCACTCTAGTTTTCTTTTATCCACCACTTTTTCGCTCTGAAACTTCCCTAGCCTTGTGCTAGTAGTAAGTGCTTTAAATCATCATCTTGTTCTTATTTTTGATGGTTAATAGTTGAAAGAATGATAAATATTAAGAAACTCCAAAGAACATAATCAAAGTCTATGAACATAAACTAACTAATGATGAAGTAGTGTTAGAATGAGGTTGAAATCATGTTATTCTTGTGTTGTTATGATTATTGGATGTTGTTTGTTAGTAAAAGTAAGATGGTTCATCACCTAGACTTGCTAGATCATGTTTAAGAACATGAACTAGTAAGATGTAAAGGTTAAAGTTATGAAGGATGATGAAACCATCCACACATGAACTTTGAACTTGAATAAATACAAGATTTCTTGGAAAATAAAGATGTAAACTTGTAGATCTAAAGATCTATAAGTGGTTTTTTTCGAAAGAACCAAGTGAAAAATATTAGTTTTGTTAAAACTTGGATCTTGTATGAACTAAAAACATTTTTAGTAAGTAAACAAGTGTATGAACACTTGTGTAACAAGAAAATTTAACAAAGAAATATTCTTGGAAATCATGACTAGAAGTTGTGAAAATACACATTCTTTAAAAATAAAGTTTTTAAGAAACTAATCATATTTTTAAAGATAACAAGACCTACTAAGTATGTTAGTAACTTACTACATATTTTTACAAACTTTCAAGTTCATAAGTTTATGGTTCATGTTCATTTTTGTCAAAGTTGATGATCAAAAATTGTATGATGTTGGTTGTTAAATTGTTTGATTGATTTTACAAAAGAAAATGATATGCTAAAAATCATGTACACCTCCATTTACAGAGGAAACTCTGGCGAAATTTTTCTAGAATTACAACACTTAGAAATATTTTTCTAACAAGCGTTTACAAATATATTTTTAACTTGGTTTTCAAAAAAAATAAACTTCGCCATGATTTTTATTACAAAAATACCAAGTACCGGAGGTGGATTTTCATAGATAAAATTTATTAAATATATATTTAGAATATATATTTTATAATAAAACGCTTGTGTGATTGTTTGTTATTTTGTGTACTAGATATATTATTTTTAGGGTAAAAATAATATAACTTGAAAATACCATGAAAGTACGATTCCAAAATAATACCAACGCTCTCACAAAATGATTATTTAAGTTACACAAGTAATGTTATATTACGAAACGCTGGAACGTAACTTACGTAGTATTTCGGAAGAATACTCTTATACGTATATTTTTGGTAGAATATTATTTTGGAAATGAAAGAAGTGAAAATATGATTTCGTAAAAATTACTAAGTATATCATATTTTCGACAACGAGAAAATATATTATTTTTGGGAGATAAAAATATAGTTTCCTAGTCTATTTAGAAGATATATAATATTTGAGAAAAATATATATTTTCCGGGACAATACATGATTAAACAAAATAAGGTTTATTTATACATTTTTAAGTGAGACTTGAAATATATGGTATTGGAAATATATATTGGGAATATATTAACATATTTTTATTTAAAACAATACACCGAAATACGACGCCATTACTTGGCAAGATATACAAATACAAATACGAAAATACATGTATGAGATACCCCCACCCTTGAAAAGGAAATACGAAGTTAAAATACTTGAGAAGTATTAATACAGAAACACTGCATAAACAATTATTCCAAAACTAAATATAATTATTATAACTTGGAATAATATCAGAAACGTAACCCAAAGACACAAATACTAAGACAAGGCACGACCCGTTCGTCTAATAGACGTTAGTACACTGTAGGTAGTCGTGTTGGCTGAAGAGACTTGGGTTACACATACTGAAGACGCAATACCGTGAGTTCATGTTTCCCCCTCTTCTCTTTACTGTTTTCAGTTTTATACTTCGGGGGTGAAATACATGTGACTATTATTACAGACTTTTATATACATGGTATGGTTAGCTTATGGAGGGTTTACTACTTAGATCATGTGAGTGGGTAGGTGGAACTTGAGGCCATTAATCCTCGTTGTAGGACCGAGGGTCATGAGCGATAGATCTATTTGGGTGTAGCGAGCCCAACTCCTGAGTCCACTGAACGGACCATGGGGTGACTTTGAGCCCGACGCAAAAATCTGCTAGGTTTGAGTCTTCCTGCATCACTTCACACATATCATGGCTTTGCAACCCAATGGTGATCTCTTTTTCCTTAATTGCTACATACCAGGGATTTTCATACATACAGACATACTACAAAGGTTTATACATACTCACTTTTACATGAACTCGCTCAACTTTATGTTGATTTTTCAAACTACATGTATTTCAGGGAATTAGCGGATCTGACGAAGTATGCATAAGTCAAGCTACGTTGAATAAGATGTCATCCAGGGAAATAGGTTTAGGAGGTGTAACCCTTACCTGGACAGGTTGCATGTCTTAAACCTCGTTTTATTAAAAGTCTTTTGTTGTGTCTTATGAACACGTTTTAGACAAGTATGGTTTGTAAAATTATTTAAGTATCGACTTTTCCAAACACTGATGTTGTAGCATTTTAAAACTTAATGAATGGATGAACGTCTTGTATTTTTATCATATAGCATTGTTATGATGGTTGCTATGGTATTAAGAAGTCACACCAAAATAATCCACGCTTCCGCAAAAGTCAGGGTGTGACAGTTTTGATACCCAAGAATAGTTTGGTTACAAAATACGCATGAATACGCATTTTGGCCGAAACTACAACTCGTCACTACGCCTAATCAACGTGGTAATCAGTATGTATAGTTACAAGGGACTATAACCATCGTGATTACGCTCACGTTGCGAAGTTCAACGAACTTCGTGTTGACCATAAACTGGTCAAAGCTGAAAGTCAAACACTTGTTTGACTTTCACGCAAAAACACGAAAAAGAACGAAAGAATACTTACAAGAGGTCCAAGAATGGAAGTTTGATCCAATTATTCTCAGGTATGGAGTGTTAGAACCCCAACTTAGAGAACAAATCAGATCAAGGTATGAAGAATGGAATGAGTGGAGGTGGGTATTTATAGAAAACCAAGAACCGTTAGGATCGTTCATCGAAAAACGAGCTTGAATCTTGGCCTTACACTTGGGCCCAAGGTATTAGAATACAATGGGATGCTAAAAACCATCAATTTTCAGCCCAAGCTATTGAGAATTTTGAATTAAAACCCCTGAAATATGACCAGAATGCTGAAAATGAAGTTTCTGTCTGATGAGCTCTCACCGGCCGTGTAAGAATTGATCAAGGCTTACACCCCAGGCCTAGCAAACTTTGGCAGAAATGTCAAAACAGGCCCCTGCACTTGAAAAACATGCATTTTGATGCATTTTTGGCACGTTTAAGCCCCGTTAACCTCATTTCAAGGCTCTAAAATGAAGTTAAAGTATAGGGAACTTAAAATTTGCTCAAAAATATCTCGAATGTTGGTTCATTTGGCCGTACGGTTGCGTTGTTCGGTTAATTACGACGAAACACGAACGGATGCAAATAACGATCCAAATTACGCGACGAATGGAATTTTATCATGCCAAACACTAAATTAAAATATTTTAATGCTTACATTAATTTTTGGATGTCCGGATATATTCAGAACGTAAGATATGCGCGAAAATGCAAACTTATGCACTTTTTGACGCTTTTAGTCCCTATTGATCAAGAAAGTTTATTTTTGCACACCAAACACCTCAAAGCCTATTTCTAAGCTATGTAAAGGATATTTAGGGCATATTTAACTTATGATCAAGTTCTGGAATGTTCATTACAGTACGAATTGGCATACTTTCGCAGTTTGTCGAAATTAGTCCCTGTAAGCGAATAAACTTGATTTCGACACACCAAACCATTCAAAACTTATTTCTAAGTTATGTAAAGGTTATTTAAGGTATGTTAAGCCTATGTCACTATTTCAGAGTGTTTTTTGCATTAAACTGGTTATATTTACGTATCAGATCGCGTATAACCTTCCAGAAAGCGATTTAGAACTCGAAATCGAACAAGAATTGATAGGTGCAAATGATACACATATTTATACAAATCCCAAGTATGAAATACAATATTTCATTGGTTTGGTATTTGTTTGATGGTTGAAGTGACACAGGTGTCACAGGAACCCCGAATGTAGCGGGTCAAGGTGGGTGGTTTGAGACCATACAAAACCTCAAAGGGAGTCATTTGAGATGAGGTCTGATTGGACGAATTGTACCAGTACTCAGCCCATGGTAAGAAGTGTAACCATCGACTCAGATTATCAGCTACAAAGCACCGCAGGTACATTTCCAAACACCGGTTAAGGGCCTCAGATTGCCCGTATGTTTGGGGATGGTAAGCGGTACTAAATTTGAGGGTCGTACCATTGAGGAGATGTAAAACTTTCCAAAAGTCCATCATGAATCGAGCATCACGGTCCAAAACAATCGACAAGGGTACCCCGTGTAAACGAACAAACTCATTAGTGAAAACGGTGGCCACATTCGTACTTGTGAAGGAAAAGGGTAAAGGAATAAAGTGACCGTATTTTGAAAGACGATCCACCACTACCATGATAACATTTTTGCCTTGAGAAATGGGTAAACAAGTGATAAAATCCATCGCGATATCTTCAAAGACCTCCTGGGAATCGGTAAGGTTGTAGAAGACCCGCAGGAGATAAAAAGGATGGTTTAGTCTGCTGACAAACTTGACACTGAGCAGTAAAAGACTTAACATCCGAGCGCATATGTTTCCAGTAATAGGCAACAGCCAAGAGCTGATAAGTGCGGGTAACACCCGAGTGATCACCGGAAAGCGAAGAATGATGTTCTACGAGTAGTTGGTCCTATAAAGACTGTTTCTTGGGAACTACAATTCGGGCTTTGAAAAGCAACAGTCCGTTTTGGATGGTGTAATCAGGAAATGCACTTGGATCTGCAGTAATCTGAGTCATAAAAGCGGTCAAGTCCGAGTCCAAACAAGTAGCTGCAGCCAAATCTAAGAGTAAAGAGGGAACCGGTGCTGAGATAGCCAAGAGATGACCCGAAGAAACTCGAGAAAGCGCAACAGCAACGCTATTTTGACTGCCGGGCCGATATACAATGTCAAAGTCAAAACCCAAAAGTTTACCCAACCATTTTTGTTGTTCGGGTGTTTAGATGACTTGATCTTGAAGTCGTTTCAACGATTGTTTATCCGTAATAATTGTAAACTTGTGACCCAATAAGTATTGTCTCCACATTGCAATTGCTTGTGTAATGGCATACATTTCCCGGTGATAAGTGGATGCTTGTGGCATTCGCGGGCATAGCTTCTTACTAAAATAAGCTAGTGGATGCTTATCTTGAGGCAACACAGCACCAATACCCACACCTGAAGCATCGGTTTCAAGAGTAAATGGTTTTGAAAAGTCGGGAAGGTGAAGTATTGGAGTCGAACTAAGGAGTTGTTTAAGCTGTGTGAATGCGTGGAAAGTAGTGTCATTCCAAACAAAAGCATCTTTCTGTAATAGGTCAGTCAACGGACCTGCAATAGGTCAGTCAACGGACCTGCAATAGAAGCATAATTTTTAATAAATCGCCGGTAATACCCAGCAAGCCCCAAGAAACTCCGAAACTTGGTGACGTTTACGGGAACCGGCCATCGTTGGATGGAGATAATCTTGTCGAGGTCCATTGCCACTCCCTGGGAAGATATCACATGACCCAAATGGTCTTTCCAAGTTTTGCTATAAATGAGAATGTCATCAAAGAAGACTAAAATAAATCGACGAAGATATGGATGGAAAACATCATTCATAAGGCGTTGAAAGGTAGAAGGGGCATTGATCAACCCGAAGGGCATGACCAAAAACTCGTAGTGCCCGTCATGAATCCGAAAGGGGGCTTTCATTGAATCATTACCCGCAATATGAATTTGATTATACCCGGCCAATAAATCAAGCTTGGAGAAGAATTTAGAGTCATGTAACTCATCGAATAACTCATCTATTGATGGTATAGGGAATCAGTCCCGGATGGTTATGGAAAACAATGCTCTATAATCGACGCAAAAGCGCCACGTACCATCCTATTTGCGCACCAAAAGGACCGGAGAGGAAAAGGCACTCGTGCTAGGGCGAATATGTGACAACTGCCACTTTTTGGTAATTTTCGTACATTTAAATCAATCATTCAAGTTACACAATTATCAGTATTGAATGTCCGAACTGCATGATTACATGACATACACTTAGACTACTCATGGAATACATATTTATGATGCACATGATTCATTTTTATTGATTACATTTGAAACAATTTAAACAATGCGTCGAAACAACTAGAATAGTACCTAGTAAACTAGTGTGCTGACAAAAACGCAGGATTCGTAGAAACCATCTAAATGACATCTTTAGGACTCGGACGAAAGTCCAACATCTAATATACATTAAACCCTAACTAGGAATGCAAGGGTTTGGTCTAATACTTTCCCGATGTCCGATAACACTAAAAGCTGTCCGAAAAGCGCTAAAAGTCACAAATTCGTTACTTTTCCGCAAAATTCAGCATTTGCATTTTTACTACAAGGTGTAAAAATGTTGTTTTAACCCAAAATCTATATGAAAATACATTGGGAATATCATTTATATACATAACCGAATTTTCCCTACAACTTTCATAAGCTAATCTTTCGACTATCTTATTGCGGAACGATCGACAAACGGCTAGCCGAACTATATTTTGACATAGTTTTCAAACTAGTAAATATTATTTTTGGTTCTTTTAAGGCCTATTTATGGTCATTCAATGTCATGAAACATCTTGAAACTTTAAATCCCTAAAACACCTAAACATTTAAACATTTCATTACATTTATGAAGTCTTAAAATTTACTAACACATTTAACACCATAACACCCCTTTTCCCCCATGGTTGAGCCGTGAACATGGGCCCACAAAACCACTAATTTGGTGTTAATAATATCTAGATATTTTTACATTTGCAAGTGGATGTTGTTGGTAAATAATTATAACACTTAAACACATTAAGTTACTAGCACATTACTACCATTTTACACCATACTTTACACACACATAAGAATACTCTCTCATGTTCATCTTTTTCACCAAGAACACCATCAAAAACCCATTTTATTTTATCACTTCCTTGATGATCAACATGGAGTTTCATGGAACATAAGATGATCTAAAGCACCTACAAGTGAAAGCAAGTATTTTCATCCATTCAAGAGTTTTCTACTAACATGATCTTCATCTTCTTTGCTTCTAATCATCATCTAGATCATCCCTAGCCACAAGTGCTAGAAGTGAGCTTCTAAATCAATTCTTTTCATATTTATTTATGCTTATGATTGTTAAAATAACTAGTTATAACTAAAGAAGCATACAAAATATTATGAAGATACAAAGAAGCAAAAAACTAAAAATCATGATATATATGTTTGATTATGTTGTGATCAAAGTCTTATTACTTGCTTATTTGATCTACTCTTGATGAAGATCATAAAAATAACTTGTTAGATGATGTTTAAAAACATGATCTAACAAGTATACATGTCTATGTTAAAAGGGTTTTTGTTAAACATATAGGTTAAATGGATGATCATAATTTATGGTGTAGTAAAGATATTTAATGTTTTTCATTAAAAACAATACTTTTACAAGATTATGAAAAGTAACATACAAGTTGAGATTTTTATAAAACTTGATGAAACTAGAAGTAAACATGGATTTAAATCTAGTAAACATATGAAGTGATCATACCAAAAACCCTACATGATTTTGATTTCATCTTGATAAGTTTATGTTATAAAATCTCATATGTTTTTGTTAGGAAAGTTATGAGTAAATTGATGGTGAATTTGAAAAGAAAATGATATGTTTATTAAACATGGCTAAGTACATAATACAAAGGTTATATGGCAAAATTTTCTTATAAATCATATGTTATAAGAACCATCATTTTTGGCTAAATCTTTACAAGAATAAAAAAAAAAGATTTTAAAGAATGGTTTTTATAAAAACAAAGCTAGTAATAAATATATATTTTTGAGAAATATATATTTAGTGATTTAGTAACTTATATGCTATGTGTAAATTGGTGGTATTAGTTATATGTATCAATTAGGAACTTGAATATAATGACACAAATAAACACAAGACATATCACAAATAAAGATGTACAAGGTTACATATAGATACGCCTTAAAAACGAGTTACGGAAGATCCGAATGATCGGACACAAATTATGGTCAAATCGGACGACGGACGAAACCATAAACATATCGCCAATCCGAGGAGTTACTACGAGGCTTAGGCGATCTTTCGACGCGAATACATATAAATCACCGACAACAATATCCAGATGTTTTGAACTTATAAAA
The DNA here is from genome assembly GCA_030545235.1 of Helianthus tuberosus. Taxonomy (NCBI): domain Eukaryota; kingdom Viridiplantae; phylum Streptophyta; class Magnoliopsida; order Asterales; family Asteraceae; genus Helianthus; species Helianthus tuberosus. Next base: position 64,632,711 of record CM060417.1, on the reverse strand, counting down.
ATTATTATGTTAACTTATTCTTAGTGATTTTTATAAAAATTACTAGAAATTTACAAATGGGTATATTTTACAAATGGGCTAAATTTACAAATGGGTATATTTTACAAATGGGCTTATACTTACTAATGGGCTTATCTTCCTAAATGGGCTTAACATAAATACATGGGCTAAGCCCAATATCAAAACTCATGGGCTAAGCCCAATACCAAACATATGGGCTAAGGCCCAATAACATTAAGCCCAATACTATTTAGGCCCAATAACATTTGGGCCCAATAACATAAATTCTTGGGCTAGGCCTAATAATATTAAGACATGGGCTCGACCCAATGACATGAAAACATGGGCTCGGCCCAATGACATAATTGGTAAAAATACAAGTATACAATTGATTCATACAAGACACGAAATCAAGAGGACTAGATCCGATGATACAAATTACAAGATACAAGATTACATATATATATATATATATATATAACAGTTTAACAATTCGTACATATAATACAAAGTTCAACGAATAACAAAGACTTGTACACGAGTCATTACAAAGACCGAAGTGTCTAACAAATCTAGAACCTTTGTAGGTCGTGTTACAATTCAGGACAATTGCAAGTGAGGTTACAATTACATACAGTTTACGGAATGCAATTCAGTGAGTTCATGTCCCTTTTTCATCTTAAATGCTTTTCAAGCTTTACAACCTTCGGGGAAAATACATGTACAATAGTATGATAAGTCAAGGAATGAAACACCTTAGATCATGTGCAAAATTAGGGCCATAACTAAAGCACCATTAATCCAGTTTGGACCAAGGAACAAAGAGTTAGATCTAATGGGTTTTGGCGAGCCCCACTCTTGGTCATGGACCCATACAGAAGAGTGCGTTTGTGTCCCAGTCAAGGATAGTCGACACAAAAATCATCTAGGGTTGGTTTGCTTCCTATTTCGTCGCACATATTAATGTCCTTGCAAAACATTAATGATCACGATTTCATTGACGCTTTTCATACTACATTTGATACAAATACATCTCACATTTTACAGATACATCTTATATCCAGTTTGGATACAATTACAGTTGAGACAAATACACCTTACATACTGTTTTGATACAAATACATCTTATACAGCTAAACTGCATGAACTCGCTCAACTTTTGTTGATGTTTTCAAACTTACATGTATTTCAGGGAATTAGTGGACCAATGCAAAGATTTCAGTTCAAGGAAAACAAGTATCAAGACTCCATGCCAACTATTGAAGGGTTTGACTGTTATATACCGCCTCTTTTCGGTGATATAGTGGTCAAAGCCTTGACATTTTAAGACCTACATTTTGATGTATGAAACAATGACAACTTATTTTTCATTTGATGGTTTGTAAACAATGTACATAACTTATGTTGTGATCTTTTGAACAATTATGACAATGGCATTGGAGCATGTTTTATTCATTTAGTATGTTTACTTATATCGTTATGCAATGAGAACCGAACAGATCACACCTCGCGTGTCCACTACGAGCGGGTGTGACAGTTTGGTATCAGAGCTTCGATTGTAGTGAACCAGGATTCTTTCTCGAGTCTAGTCTACAATCACTAGGAACCTCTCACGAAAACAATTTATACAAGAATGAGAAGTCTTCATTGCATAAACATTTTTCAAGGTCCACTACAAACAAAAATTCATTTCATAAAAACCAAGCAAGGACATTTCCATGGGTGAAGTCTATGAGAGATAGGCGCATTACATTAACAGACTATGTGCCTACAATACATTACATTATCAGTGCTTATACAAGATAGACACATTACATTATCAGTTTACACATCATAAACAGTTTACAAGTTCAGCATATACAAATTCAACTTATGTAAGATAGAAATCCTTGTTAGATAGGATTTCATGTGATTATATATATATATATATATATGATTTATTTATATATGTGTTGTACAAAACATTTTGCCAAGAACAAAATACCTTCGACTTCAAACACTATTATTATTCTTTACTCGCATGATGAAAATATCGACCTCACGTCTACTGCGGAGCTTATGGCGAACATGATTCCTAAGTGAAATCTTAAACTTAATTCCGTAAAATATGGTTGCTTTCTCGCGAATGCTGAGATGCCTGACCATGATAATGACGACGAGGCAGAGCTGGTAACCTTGGACAACAACTCCATTAGTGGGACGAGATCCCTGTGACTCATACTAATCAAGGTTGATATACTCTTGTCCCTACAAGGAAGATGAAGTACTCATCTTGAAGGTACCCCTTTAGTTGTTATTGTTACGAATTCTCTCTATTTCTATTCTATCTAACGTTGTGCCACTTCGTGAGTAATGACAACGGGCGTTAGCCGTGGACTATCACAAAGGTCCCTCCTATGTTGAAGGTATGTAGACAATAGTGTCCTTTCTCTGACTGATCGTTTGCTTCGAACGAGAGAATGCTAGGGTGACCATGAAAGGCGATTTATTATTACGGAGGCCTACGTAATAACAAATTGTAGTGCATGGAAATTTTGGTGGACTCTGCAGGCCAAGCTAGTGATCACTATCCATTCGAAATTCTTAAGTTATTACTTGAGATTCAATTCTTCCTATCTAGTAGAACATGAACTGGAGTGGTTAGTATAACACCCTACAATACAATACAATACAATACAATACAATACAATACAATACAATACAATACAATACAGGAAGAAGACACATATTTGTTCGCACCTAACATTCGATTTATATCGCGAGACGGTTGAGACTAGTCATCTAAACAAACAAAACTTGTTAGCCACTCATGAAGGATTTTTCCTCAACATTCTAAAATTCTGGCACATTAGTTGTTTCCTTGGTGCCTATGACACCTTACCTTACCCTACCTTATCATATTTTACCTTATCTTATTTATTGGAAATGGATACAATAAATTCTGTCGCTTGACATTTGTCTTATCCCAAGGGATGGTATGGCATAACCCATACTACAATTCCCTTATTGCTTTCTATTCGACATCTTTGGAGATTCTAATGATCTTGCTAGAACTCGTGAAACTCAAGCACTATTACCATATTTGTCACATGGACAAGTAAGACAAAGGATTTTCTCTACTTAGGACGACCGAGGTCCGTAGAGTATGGAATACATATTATATGGACGAAGACCACTGGTTGGTTTCCCCTCCTCAACGAATTATTTTTCTTTTTCCATTTAGACATATGACCAATACACACAAGAGGCATTACGCTTTTTGGTTTTGGTTATCCACATTATCATTTATTCAAACATGTATGAACAATGCGGTCTTGAGGTTTTCATGACCGATTGATTGCATTCTTCATTCTTGGGCACATGATAGACTTTATTTATCCAAATACATGTCTAGATTCTTTTAATAGTGAGTATTAAAAAGATCATGGCGCCAAAAGAATCAAATGTATAAGTCAAAAGTTATGTGTTGAAGATCATTGCTTTTACACAAGACATGGTTTATACATGACATTGTTATGCAAGACATTGTTATACATGGCATTTGACGTTGGTATACACAAGCCATTTTTGGTGGTTATTTGTAAGTGATGAGACGTGTGTAATATGATAAAAGCATGGTGGATACGCCGTTGGTACTTCCTATATATAAGTGCTTATATTATATTGCATATCGTGGTGTTATTCAAACCTCTTCGACAAAGGCAAGACACGACATCTTTTACACAAGACATGATATTCTATTTCAAGACATGATATATTTTATACACCACATTTCATTTGGTTATTATTTAACCATACATCATTCTTTGATATCATCTGATTTTCATATCTATTTTCGTATGATTTTATAAAAGAACTCGATCATGACTAGAGCCAATGTTGTTGGTTACACTTGATGTTTTCACGGTCTCTCAAGGGTTGTTCCATACTGGGTAACACCCGAATTCAAACGCATTGAGCGTTACAATTTAAGTTTAGTCCTAGAATCCAAAGTATGGTCACATCTTCTCACCCTACCTCGATCACTCAAAAGATAACTCTCGCGATGAGAGAAACGAAGGCATTTCCTGCCATAAACGATTTTGGCACCAGGAGGTATGCTAGTAACTTGCCGAAATTCTAAATACGACAAGTGAGACGTTCATCATGGGAACACTTGCAAAAGTGCCAAGAGTAGCAGTATGCTGAGACCGGGCTCAAAACAAAGACTAGTAATACGGTAATACTTAAGAATGAATCAAGCTAATGAATAAGTGCATGTATGGTTAGAACTATGAATACTCCACAAAATCCCAATGATGTCATGAGTCCGTTGTGACAACTGTGCTCTGTAATCGAAGTACAATATAAAACAATGTTAATTATCAATAAAACAATGTTTTTTGGTGTTATTATGTGTGTATTTGTGTTTGATGATTTTACGATTCGATTTCGATTTCAAGCTTTAAATCGCTTTCTGGAAGGTTACACGCAAACTGGTGCGTAAACGCAGTCAGTTTAACGCGACAAACACTCCGGAATAGTGGAATAGGCTTAATATACCTTAAATAACCTTTACATAACTTAGAAATAAGTTTTGGATGGTTTGGTGTGTTGAAAACAAGTCTATTCGATCGCAGGGACTATTTGCGTCAAACTGCGAAACTATACCGATTCGTATGGTATCGAACAGTCCGGAACTTGATCATAATCTAAACATACCATAAATAACCTAAACATAGCTTAGAAATAAGCTTTGAGGGGTTCGGTGTGCGAAAACATGCTTATTTGATCTTACAGGGACTAAAAGTGTCAAAAACGGCGTAAGTTTGCATTTTCGCTCATATCTTACGTTCTGACCACATCTGGACATCCAAAATTTTTGTACACACTAAAATATTTTTATTTTAGTGATCGGCTTGCAAAAATTCCATTCGTCACATAATTTGGATCGTTTTCGCATCCGTTAGAGTTTCGTCGTAATTTGACGAATAACGTGACCGTACGACCAAACGAGCCGACATCCGAGAGTTTTCTAAGCATATTTTGAGTCCTCTATACTTTGACCACCTTGTAGGGCCTTGAAAATGGCTTAACGGGTGTTAAAAGTGCTAGAAATGAGCTCATACACATGCAGGGACCAAAGCTGTCAAAAATGAAAGTTGTGCTGATCTGCTGAGTTCACACGGGCCGCGTATGCCCCTCCCCTACTCTTACGCGCCCCGCCTAAATGTGCCAGTGACCAGAAATCAATTTCAGCAACTGTTTGATAGTTTAGGGGCTGTTATTGCAAGTTCTTGGTGTGTTAACCAAGTTAACACCTCTTCAAGGCTTTCTAATCAGCTCATAACACTTGTATGGCTAGGATTTAATGCTTGATGGCCACACAAACACTTGTTTTGATCTTGTGAGTTCATGGCAAGTATAAATAGCCTAGCATTACATTTGTTGCAACTCACACTTGATCTAAATTTTCTAAGTTGAGGTTTTATAACTTCATACCTGAGAATTATAAGATCAAGTTCTAGCAAGGACCCTTTGTAAGCTTCCTTCATTCTTTTATTGCTTTCCTAGCTTAAAAGTCAAACAGTGTTTGACTTTCAGCTTTGACCACGAGTTGGTCAACGAGAAGTTCGTTTGAACTTCGCAACGTGAGCGTAATCACAATGGTTATAGTCCCTAGTGACTATACCTACTGATTACCACGTTGACTAGGCGTAGTGACGAGTCGTAGTTTCGGTCAAAATGCGCATTTATGCGTATTTTGCAACCAAACTACTCTTGGTATCAAAACACTTTGTTTTGATATCAAAACCTGTTTTCTAACTTAGTTAATCATGTTTTATCATGCTTAGCTCGTCACTTTTAGTTTAGTGCTTGTTTAGAGTCGTAAGTCAAGCGGTCTAAACCACCGCTTAGACTTTCGAACTCGACCCGTTTGGTCGATCATTAGGATCCGACCAAGCATGTTTAGTGACCATAGTTGCATAGGGAGTAACCTTTCGAGGTTATACCTTATGGTCACATAGTTTAAGTAGTTGTATGATAGGTAGTTTATATGCCTTAGGTAAATGACCAAAATGCCCTTTTCATGCATAATTGGATTTTAAGCATATGTAACCTAAACATTTGTCACTTAACGAATTTTGCAACATAATTAAGCATGTTTAGGCATATAATACTTGTCATAGGACTAGTTAGACGTCTCGAACGCGCGTTAGCGTGAACGACGCGTTAAAGTAGCGTAAGCTACCTAAACGGGTCGTAACGGGTCGTAACGGGTCGAAAGCACTTAGGTTAGGTTCCGATTTAGAATGTAGGCTTTGTTAAACCATATCACATGAGTTCCAACACTCATTTGGTTTACAAGACCTCATTCTATCCGATCTTCCGATTTAGGTGTCGATTACTTGACTAGTGATCCGATTACTAGGTACTACTTGAATTTCCTTGGTTTGCCTGAGCTTCGCTAAGTTCTTTAGATCAAGGATACCCTTCTATTCAATGTGAGTACATAGTTCCCCTATTTTACTGTTTTCAATTGTTTTGGGGTGACTCATATGTATTAAACGATTTCGAGGTTTAAACGATGGTTTCAAAAACAATTTAAATGGTTTATATTAAACTAATAATGATTTCGATAATGTGGACGAACTTGTTGGTTGTAGTTACATAACGAATGACATTAATTAATTTTGGCCGAACCGACCAGTATTAGGTTATGGTACCATAGGATCTGACAAATCCCGTTATTAGACTACACCCATGGTTATGTGTAGGTAACGACCGAATCTGATGATTGTTAACTTACCCTTTGGTGGTTTATTAATATGAGAAACGAGATAGTCGAGTCACGAAGGTTTGAATGTTATTAGCGAGACGACCAAAAGTATTTTCACAAATAAAACGAATACAATTTGGAGACGAGTTAAACGATTTGAAACGACTTAAACGAGTTAAACGATTTGATTAAATGATTGGTTCCGGGTAGTGATTAGATAATGGGATGGGTGTAGTATGATAAAAGCATGGTAGATACGCCGCTGGTACATCTTATATATAAGTGCTTTTATCATATTACATTTCATGTCATTATTTAGTTCATTTGGGAAACAATTTTGAAACGATGCTACACAACGAGGTTTTCGAAATGATATAAACCATACGAGTTTTATTAACGAGTTTTTACGAGATGTTTTACGAGTTGGTTTACTATAACAAATGTTTTGGGGTTAAGAATCATGGCTACGAGATTTTATAAACTATAACCATCTTGATTTGAGTTGGTTAATTATGTTGCAATACACTTTTCAAAACGAGGTTTGTACTTTTGACTCTTGTAGTCTAATGAGGTACTGCAACATATAAACGAGCCATGAATCCAATACTCTCATAAAACCTATGTTCTCGCCAGCATTTCTTTGCTGACTTTGTTTTTACACATGTTTCAGGTGGTGTTGCATGATATCGATTGCTAGGATGCATGAGTCACATAGGATCTGGACGAGGCCTTAGTGACTTAATAACGATAATAGACGATGTTTAATTTGTTTGTTTGGTATTAAGACAATGTAATTTACTAAATGAATCAATAAAACGAAACTTTTAATTACCATGGTTGTGAAACGATGATTCTGTTACAACACTCCCCGACGATTCCGCCGCGGTTTCGTTGTTTTGACACGGTCGGGGTGTGACATTCGTAACACTCTACGATCATCATGTATCAATTCTTTTAATATCAACACCTAGCTTAGCTAGTGTCTTTAGATGTTAAGCATATACTCGAATTAGAGTCATGTTGGACACACATTACTATATCAAGTTAGCTAATGGGGAATTAGCTGAGACATGTCAAATCATTAAGGGTCACTGGTACGTATCCTATCAATCAACATTTCACATCCATATTATTTGACACCATTGCCGATTTTTAGCTTTATCTCAACATTTCACATACATGAGTTTCATGGCTAGTGACAGGATTGTCCTAGCTACAAATAGGGATTGGGTTATCCTACATCTAAACATAGGGATTGGGTTGTCCTCTACATTTGTACAGTGAAGTCCTTACTACATAGAATTCAAAATGTACTTGGCCTAGAATCAAGTAAGCTAGACGTCTCCTCATTCTATAGAATTGGCAAACGGTAAACTAGTCGAGTCTGGAGCTGAAATTCAATATCGATCTCTTACCCGTTCAGTTGGGTAGTTTCGAAGTAGTGGTTGGCATGGATTGGTTATCCGATAACCTAGCCGAAGTCTTCTGTCATGAGAAGATCATTCGCCTACCACTGCCGAACAAAGAGACATTTGTTATTCATGGAGAGAAGCACAACACACCATTGCGGATCATTAATTGCATGAAGGCACAAAAGTGCTTACGGAAAGGTTGTATTGCCTTTCTAGCACTTGTTGTAGACAAGAAGGCCGTTGGACCACAGCTGAGATATTCCTGTGATAAAATAATTTCCTGAAGAATTTCCTGAAGACTTGCCAGGACTACCACCATATCGACAAGTCGAGTTTCACATTGACTTGGTAACGGGAGCTGCACCCGTAGCCAAATCTCCATATCGATTAGCACCTTCTGAACCTTGTAGTTGACCAAATAAGGATGTTGTGAGTTCATAACCCCCACTGTTTACCATTATACATCTTTATAAAGGTTTTGGGGGTGGAAGAGATGCAAGTTTTGCAAAAGTGCACAACATTTCGATGAACGAAAATTCATATTTCTAAACCATGTTACAAATGAATTTCCAACTAACTCAAATGGTTTATGAAAGGTTCGAGCTTCTATTTCAAGTTAGACTTACAATTTGGGTATCACCAATTATGAATTCAAGAGGAAAGCGTACCGAAAACGGATTTTAAAACTCGTTATAGTTATTACGAGTTTCTCGTCATGCCTTTTTGGTTTAACGAACGCACTAGCGGTCTTTATGGATTTAATGAATCACGTGCACAACCCATATCTCGACAAATTCGTCATAGTGTTTATTGACGACATATTAATATACTCACGATCGACTGATGAACACGAACAACACTTGAGAACCATTTTGGAGCTACTAAAGAAGGGGAAACTATACGTGAAATTTTCCAAGTGCGAATTTTGGATTCGCGAGGTACAATTCCTCAGGCATGTAGTGAACGAGAAAGGCATTCAAGTATACCCAGCTAAAATTAAAGCAAATGAGGATTGGGAAGTGCCCAAGACTCCAACTGAAGTCCGACAATTTTTGGGATTAGCGGGATATTATCAAAGATTTATTGAGTATGTTTCTAAGATTGCCTAACCGCTAACCTCCCTCACACAGAAAGACAAGAAATTTGCCCCAATCGAAAAACAAGAAGTAGCATTACAACTTGTCCTTAAGATTGGTGCATAGCATTTCAAAATCTTATCACTACCCGACGGTACCGATGATTTTATCGTATACTGTGATGCTTTGCATCAAGGATTGGGTTGCGTACCCATGCAATGTGAAAAAGTTATCGTGTACACGTCACGCCAACTAAAAGTTCACAAGAAGAACTATACCATTCACGACCTTGAGTTAGGGCGATGGCATTCGCTTTCAAAAATATGGCGACATTATTTATATGGTACTCAATGCACTATTTTCACGGATCAAAAAAGCCTTCAACACGTATTCAACCAAAAAGAATTAAACATACATCAACGACGTAGGGTTGAATTGTTGAACGACTATGATTATGAAATAAAGTACCATCCGAGCAAGGCAAACGTTGTAGCAGACGCCTTGAGCCGCAAGGAACGAGTTCGAACATTGAAAGTTCAAGCACTAGAGAAGATGATTCACAAGCGCTCAAGGAAGAGCATATTCAAGAAGAAACACTTCGAGGCATGAAGGAACAATTAGTGCCGAAAGAAGATGGAACTTTATACCATATGGGTCGAAATTGGATTCCATTCTTTCGCGGCCTTCGGAATGATATTTTTGAGGAAGTAAATAGGCCTAAGTATTGAAAGAATACTATTGGTGGCCTAACCTCAAAAGTGATATCGCGACTTATGTAGGAGAATGCTTGACCTGCGCGAAAGTCAAAGCGGAATATCAGAAACCCTCGGGCTTGCTACAACAACCCGAGATTTCTGTTTGGAAATGGGAACAAATATCAATGGAGTTCATTACGAAGTTACCCAGGACCTCAAGAGGTCATGACATGATTTGAGTAATCGTCGATAGATTGACAAAGTCCGCACACTTCTTACCGATTCGGGAGAAGGATAGTATAGAGAAACTAGCGGAACTCTATCTCAAAGAAATAGTGGCTCGTCATGGAGTGCCTAATTCAACCATCTTATACCAAGATGGTCGCTTTGTTTCAAGAATTTGGAAGACATTTCAATAGGCCTTTGGATATCATTTAAATCTAAGTACGGCCTTTCATCCACAAACTGACGGCCAGAGTGAACGGACAATCCAAACACTCGAAGATATGCTTCGTGCGTATGTTATGGATTTAGGCGGCAATTGGAATGCTCGTCTACCTTTGGTTGAGTTTTCCTACAATAACAGCTACCATACAAGCATACAAGCTGCACCGTTTGAAGCTCATTATGGTCAAAAGTGTCGCTCTCCGCTATGTTGTGCAAAAACTGGCAATAAACAGTTAAATGGTCCGGAGTTAGTCCAAGTGACTGCAGAATTTTTTTTTTCAGATCAGAGACAATATCAAGGCGGCTCGCGATCGACACAAGAGCTACGCAGACAAGAGACAGAAACCATTATCTTTCGAGGTCGGAGACAAAGTCTTGTTGAAAGTCTCGCCTTGGAAGGGTGTAGCGAAGTTCGGTAAACGTGGAAAGCTTAACCCACGTTACATTAGACCATTTGAAATTTTGGAGAAGATTGGCACTATAGCCTACAAGCTGAAATTACCAAACGAACTTAGCAGTATACACGACACATTTTATGTATCGAATCTTAAAAAGAGTCCAACGCAAGAAACGGTTATCATCCCTGAGGATGAGATTCATATTGACGACACACTCCAATTCATTGAAGAACCTGTTGAGGTCATGGACTGTAAAGTCCAGAAATAATGGAGGAGTCGTATCAAATTATTAAATGTATGTTGGAACTCTCGACACGGACCCGAGTATACTTGGGAATGTGAAAATCAAATCAAAGCCAAATACCCTTACCTGTTTGAGAAGTCTCCTGCAAAGGATGACTGTCTCCTGCAAAGGATGACTCAGCTTGAATTTCGGGACGAAATTCTCAATAACAGGGGGAGAATGTGACAATTGCCACTTTTTGGTAATTTTCGTACATTTAAATCAATCATTCAAGTTACACAATTATCAGTATTGAATGTCCGAACTGCATGATTACATGACATACACTTAGACTACTCATGGAATACATATTTATGATGCACATGATTCATTTTTATTGATTACATTTGAAACAATTTAAACAATGCGTCGAAACAACTAGAATAATACCTAGTAAACTAGTGTGCTGACAAAAACGCAGGATTCACAGAAACCATCTAAATGACATCTTTAGGACTCGGACGAAAGTCCAACATCTAATATACATTAAACCCTAACTAGGAATGCAAGGGTTTGGTCTAATACTTTCCCGATGTCCGATAACACTAAAAGATGTCTGAAAAGTGCTAAAAGTCACAAATTCGTTACTTTTCCGCAAAATTCAGCATTTGCATTTTTACTACAAGGTGTAAAAATGTTGTTTTAACCCAAAATCTATATGAAAATACATTGGGAATATCATTTATAAACATAACCGAATTTTCCCTACAACTTTCATAAGCTAATTTTTCGACTATCTTATTGCGGAACGAGCGACAAACGGCTAGCCGAACTATATTTTGACATAGTTTTCAAACTAGTAAATATTATTTTTGGTTCTTTTAAGGCCTATTTATGGTCATTCAATGTCATGAAACATCTTGAAACTTTAAATCCCTAAAACACCTAAACATTTAAACATTTCATTACATTTATGAAGTCTTAAAATTTACTAACACATTTAACACCATAACACCCCTTTTCCCCCATGGTTGAGCCGTGAACATGGGCCCACAAAACCACTAATTTGGTGTTAATAATATCTAGATATTTTTACATTTGCAAGTGGATGTTGTTGGTAAATAATTATAACACTTAAACACATTAAGTTACTAGCACATTACTACCATTTTACACCATACTTTACACACACATAAGAATACTCTCTCATCTTCATCTTTTTCACCAAGAACAGCATCAAAAACCCATTTTATTTTATCACTTCCTTGATGATCAACATGGAGTTTCATGGAACATAAGATGATCTAAAGCACCTACAAGTGAAAGCAAGTATTTTCATCCATTCAAGAGTTTTCTACTAACATGATCTTCATCTTCTTTGCTTCTAATCATCATCTAGATCATCCCTAGCCACAAGTGCTAGAAGTGAGCTTCTAAATCTAATTTTTTTTTCATATTTATTTATGCTTATGATTGTTAAAATAACTAGTTATAACTAAAGAAGCATACAAAATATTATGAAGATACAAAGAAGCCAAAAACTAAAAATCATGATATATATGTTTGATTATGTTGTGGTCAAAGTCTTATTACTTGCTTATTTGATCTACTCTTGATGAAGATCATAAAAATAACTTGTTAGATGATGTTTAAAAACATGATCTAACAAGTATACATGCCTATGTTAAAAGGGTTTTTGTTAAACATATAGGTTAAATGGATGATCATAATTTATGGTGTAGTAAAGATATTTAATGTTTTTCATTAAAAACAATACTTTTACAAGATTATGAAAAGTAACATACAAGTTGAGATTTTTATAAAACTTGATGAAACTAGAAGTAAACATGGATTTTAATCTAGTAAACATATGAAGTGATCATACCAAAAAGCCTACATGATTTTGATTTCATCTTGATAAGTTTATGTTATAAAATCTCATATGTTTTTTTAGGAAAGTTATGAGTAAATTGATGGTGAATTTGAAAAGAAAATGATATGTTTATTAAACATGGCTAAGTACATAATACAAAGGTTATATGGCAAAATTTTCTTATAAATCATATGTTATAAGAATAATCATTTTTGGCTAAATCTTTACAAGAATAAAAAAAAAGATTTTAAAGAATGGTTTTTATAAAAACAAAGCTAGTTATAAATATATATTTTTCAGAAATATATATTTAGTGATTTAGTAACTTATATGCTATGTGTAAATTAGTGGTATTAGTTATATGTATCAATTAGGAACTTGAATATAATGACACAAATAAACACAAGACATATCACAAATAAAGATGTACAAGGTTACATATAGATACGCCTTAAAAACGAGTTACGGAAGGTCCGAATGATCGAACACAAATTATGGTCAAATCGGACGACGGACGAAACCATAAACATATCGCCAATCCGAGGAGTTACTACGACGCTTAGGCGATCTTTCGACGCGAATACATATAAATCACCGACAACAATATCCGGATGTTTTGAACTTATAAAAATTATTATGTTAACTTATACTCAGTGATTTTTTTAAAAATTACTAGAAATTTACAAATGGGTATATTTTACAAATGGGCTAAATTCACAAATGGGTATATTTTACAAATGGGCTTAATTTACAAATGGGCTTATACTTACTAATGGGCTTATCTTCCTAAATGGGCTTAACATAAATACATGAGCTAAGCCCAATATCAAAACTCATGGGCTAAGCCCAATACCAAACATATGGGCCAAGGCCCAATAACATTAAGCCCAATACTATTTAGGCCCAATAACATTTGGACCCAATAACATAAATTCTTGGACTAGGCCCAATAATATTAAGACATGGGCTCGGCCCAATGACATGAAAACATGGGCTCGGCCCAATGACATAATTGGTAAAAATACAAGTATACAATTGATTCATACAAGACACGAAATCAAGAGGACTAGATCCGATGATACAAATAACAAGATACAAGATTACATATATATATATTTGGTGAAATATATATATAACAGTTTAACAATTCGTACATATAATACAAAGTTCAACGAATAACAAAGACTTGTACACGAGTCATTACAAAGACCGAAGTGTCTAACAAATCTAGAACCTTTGTAGGTCGTGATACAATTCAAGACAATTGCAAGTGAGGTTACAATTACATACAGTTTACGGAATGCAATTCAGTGAGTTCATGTCCCCTTTTCATCTTAAATGCTTTTCAAGCTTTACAACTATCGGGGAAAATACATGTACAATAGTATGATAAGTCAAGGAATGAAACACCTTAGATCATGTGCGAAATTAGGGCCATAACTAAAGCACCATTAATCCAGTTTGGACCAAGGAACAAAGAGTTAGATCTAATGGGTTTTGGCGAGCCCCACTCTTACAAAAGAGTGCGTTTGTGTCCCAGTCGAGGATAGTCGACACAAAAATCGTCTAGGGTTGGTTTGCTTCCTATTTCGTCACACATATTAATGTCCTTGCAAAACATTAATGATCACGATTTTATTGACGCTTTTCATACTACATTTGATACAAATACAAATACATCTCACATTTTACAGATACATCTTATATCCAGTTTGGATACAATTACAATTGAGATAAATACATCTTACATACTGTTTTGATACAGATACATCTTATACAGCTAAACTGCATGAACTCGCTCAACTTTTGTTGATGTTTTCAAACTTACATGTATTTCAGGGAATTAGTGGACCAATGCAAAGATTTCAATTCAAGGAAAACAAGTATCAAGACTCCATGCCAACTATTGAAGGGTTTGACTGTTATATACCGCCTCTTTGCGGTGATATAGTGGTCAAAGCCTTGACATTTTAAGACCTACATTTTGATGTATGAAACAATGACAACTTATTTTTCATTTGTTGGTTTGTAAACAATGTACATAACTTATGTTGTGATCTTTTGAACAATTATGACAATAGCATTGGAGGATGTTTTATTCATTTAGTATGTTTACTTATATCGTTATGCAATGAGAACCGAACAGATCACACCTCGTGCTTCCGCTACGAGCGGGTGTGACAGAATAATTCCTTGGTCAAACATCTCTTTAACTAACCGTTCAATTTCTTGTTTCTGGAAATGCGGGTACCGTTACGGACGGACAGAAACGGGTGTGCTGTTTGGCAATAAGTCAATATGATGATCCTGAGTACGGGTTGGAGGAAGCCCATGTGGAGCGGTAAACACAGCAGAAAACCGTTACAGAACCGTTTGCAATTCTGGTGGATAAGGCGGCTAGGAAGTATTAGGAGGTAACAAAGACAAATGATATAGTTGCCCAATTGCATCTGAGTGAAGTAATTTCCGGAACTCATTGAAATGAATAGCCTGAACTGAGTATGTATTACCTTGTTATTTAACCCGTTTACCTTGTAAGGAAAACTCAAATACCGATGTGGAATAGTCCGTCATAACCGGACCTAATGTAGCTAACCACAAAACCCCCCAAACCATATCCCACCCTGCAAGGGAAGAACATAGAAATCAACCACCACTGTATGCCCCTAGATAACTAATTCCACATTACGAGCCAAACCAGAACATGGTAATCGTATGTCGCTGCCAACAAGAACTGAAAAGGGAGGAATACATTCCACTTAAAATTTCAGAAAATCGGCAATTCGAGTCTGCATAAAACAATGCGTACTACCACTATCGAACAAAACCTGAACCTCTTTACCGGAAACCGTACCCGTAAAACGCAAAGTAGAAATAGAGCAACCACCCGATAAAGCATTATAGGAAATAGTGGAATGCGTTTTTACCTCCTCAACCCAAAGTTTGTCCGCTAACACAGCATCAGAATTATCAGAAGAAGGGGAATCCAAAGAGCCACCATTATCGACTGAATCATCATCGAATAAGAGGAGTTGAGGAGTCGATTTGCATTTATGCTCCCAAGTATATTTTTCGTCGCAACGATAACCAACCCTTGCGAACGTTTCTGAGCAATTTCCAGTGGTGTTAAGCGATGAAAACCGATATTCTTAGTATTTGGAAAAGCAGAAGAGGTTTTACTGGTGCTAGATGTAGAAGACGATGGAGTAACAGGGGATGGCATTTTAGGGGTAGGTAAGATGGGCATTGAGGAGCCCAGAGATTCCCGGCCCATATCTTTTTCAAATTAGATCCGACTCTCATGAAGTTAGGCCTTATCCATAGCATCTTCAAGGGTAATAGGTTGACGGATTATGACAGATTGTTTGATATCAGATCTGAGACCTGAGATCTAACAACTGATCAAAAATTCCTTCGCCAATGGAACAATGGTACGATTAGAAATCGTCTCAAACTTAGCACGATAATCAGCGACAGTAGAGCTTTGAATGAGTTTCGCTAATTGACCCTCTGGTTTCTCCAAATCATGAGGACGAAACCGTTTAGAAAGCGCCTCAGTAAACGCGAACCACATGGTGACTCGATGACGAAGTTGGAGCCAATCGAACCAATCGGCAGCGACGTCATCCAAATAAAACGACGCAATCGATAAACGATCCACTTCGGGAATGGAATAAAAATCAAAGTAACGAGACGCCTAAGCTAACCAACGTTCCGGATTCTCGCCGTTAAAACGAGCCAGATAAACCGGCGCCTGTTTATGGCAACCGATTGCGCTAGATCCAGGCGAGCCATGAGGACTCTGTTTCACGTCGGACAATTTCGGATCTGAACGGCGGATGAGCTCATTGATGGAAGATTGGATAGCAGCGATAGCCGAAACGACTGCATCCAATTCCGTTCGAAACGAGCGGTGATCCTCCTGAACGGATTTAAGTGACTCCTCAAAAACACGAGCTCGAGTTTCATCTACCATCGGTGTAGAGGAACAATGAAAGCACCAATTGGAACAAACTAAATTGAAACGATATTGGATAAATTGTATTAAGCAACTGAAGGAGCAGGGGGGATGGGGAAATTACAGACTCATAAGAATGGGATAGGAAAAGGGAAGACTCAGATCTAACAAATTCATTCTTACCACTCACACACCAAATAATTACATAAATAGACTTGCCCTGATTCTGTTATGCTTTTGCTGACATGGAACTCATAATGTAATCCTGGAACCTTTTGGGCTTATACCGGACTCTTTCTTCTCTCTTTTGCTTCCGATCCATATTAGTTGGGTTATGATCAGCTATTGGGCCTTCTGGACTCATAACATAAACTTCAAATTTGCTACCTGGAGTATTTTGGTCAAAACACAAAAAAAAAATGATATACGGCTTGAAGTTAAACAAGACAAAAGATCAAATACAAATAACTTTAACGTACAAAACGTACGAACTGAAAGTTTTGCTGAAAAAACGCGGTGGCATTTTCGTAATTATTTACATTGTAGAGTAATTATCAAAATTATCTACAACTGATCTTGTAGGGTAATTATGATCTTGTAGAGTAATTTTGATCTTGTAGCGTAATTATCAAAATTACTCTACCAGTGTATCTTGTAGAGTAATTTTAAGTGGTGTTTGTTTTTTCATAAAAACCTCATCTGGCCTCTTATGTCTGTTCCGTGCAGACCACGCGCAGACGTTTAGCTCTGCAGACCGTTTGTTTTTTAGAAGACATTTTATTAAAAAATGTCTTCAAACATCTGCACGTCCTCTTCTCCACGCAGACATGGTCCAATGTCTTCCCACCTCTTCCAACCTCTTCCCACCCTTCCTACCTCTTCTTCTTTCCTAATCTCAAAACACAGACACCTCTCCTCCATCCCTCTTCTCCTCCCAACCGTCACCTCCACTTCCTCCGCCTCCACCTCCACCTCCTTCGTCACCACCTCCAATCCATAGAAAATTGTCTTAATCTACCACCAATATCTCGTTTTGGAAAATCATACTCAAATATGCCCAAGACCAATGTCATCTCTTTGGTTAACATGATATAGATAAAATTAGGGATTCCAAATCAATTTTCTTAAACTCTAGTTTCAATAATCTTTGCATAGTTAGCCCCTAAATTCAAGTTTTAACACACTAAGTCACAAATTCAATATTCAAATTCATAGAACACAAAGATTTACATGTTTGAACTGATTTCTAAATTCATATTTATTGTGACAAATACTTAAACAAGTAGCAAAATTCAAGTAATAAACTAAAAAAAAAAGAAAAAAATAGGTTTACCTTTTGGAGAGGGAGAGCTCCGACAGAAGGTGGCAGCGAGACGGATTTGGCGGAGGGAGGCGGTCCGGTGCCGGTGGAGAGACAGAGGTGAGAGTGAGACTTATGTGCGTGTTGTGTGTTATGTTACATTGATTTTCTTTAAAACCCTAACCTTTTAATTTACTATGGGAAATATTATTGGGACGTCTATTCACTATGAGGTGGTGGTGGTGTATGATGGTTATGGTGGTGGTTGTTTTTAGAGAGAGAGAGAGAGAGAGAGAGAGAGACATCAGCTGTTTGCTTGTAGAAGTTAAAAAAACAGTCTTTTTCTTGCAGACTGCAGAGGTTTGGTCAACCTCTTCTGCTACAGATGTTTGCAGATGTGGTCCGCAGACTGCAAACGTTTTACCTCTGAAAAAACAAACAACACCTTAATCTTGTATGGTAATTATCAGAATTACTCTACAAGTGTATCAAAATTACTTTGCATCAAAATTACTCTACAAGTGTATTAAAATTACTCTGCTAGTTTATCAAACAATATACAATTCAAAATTACTCTACAAAATTACCTTACAAGATCAAAATTACCATACAATATTATTTGTCGAGTAATTATGACGCTCTACAAAATTACTTTATAAGATCAAAATTACGCTACAAGAACATTTTACAAAATTACTCTACAAGATTAAAGTTACCATACAAGATCATTTATAGAGTAATTTTAATATTAACTCTACAATGTAAATAATTACGAACATGTCACCGCGTTTTTTTTTGGTTTTTTCATGCCTTTCGTACGATAAAACACTTTGTACGTGAACTTAACTCGGTATTTTGGTCAAAACAACCAAAAAAAAAAAAGATGTACAGCTTGAAGGTAAACTTTAGTAGTTAGCAAGTATACCTTACGTCTCACGCACTTAAATCAACATCTTTCAAACAAACACACTGTAAGTTGATCTTTAAACATTTTTATACCCTATTATCAAGATAAGAAGATCAAGAGAATCAAAAGCATCCTTCTATAAAGATATAAACATTTATATTGTATTTGCGAGTAGTGATTCTATTAAGAAATATAGCAGGCAGTGAAGATAACTCGTGTTTGTAGAACAAGAAGTGGACGTGGATTCGTTACTTCCTTTTGTTCATGTGATAACATAGCTCTTTAGCAATTCATTTTTTATCGTCGTACAACTGCAAAGGTTTCTAGATACTAATATTTTGTCTAACAAACAATTATTTTGTACAAAGATTAATCTAAATAAACATCTTCATCTATCTAACCATAACTATTTTCTTGTTTGACATGACTGGCTAGCCATCTTGGGTCAATTTATATTTGTAGATAACATGAACATGCACCAGATCGAAAGATACCAAACTTGAACACAATTTATGCATCTAATCATTGAGATGAAACATAACAATTCATAATCTTTTAAACATGACTTAATCAAGATAAATTTTGACATCAATACCATTATCAATAAGTGATTGAACAACTGCTCTGATTTTACCTTCAAATTTATCCCTTTCCCTTGGTGTATACGAGGCTGTGAACACATCAGCTTCTCGAGCGCGATCAGACAATATCCTACCGATCGCCAAACAAGCAGGGATATCGGACCTGGATTTAAGTGCTGCTTTGATGTCTTTTGAGTTCGTGCCAGCAACTGCGACTTGTTTGCTTGTTACCCTGTGAGTAACTGAAGCTGAAACAAACCGTTTTGAGATGAAAACATCCAGTGTAAACGGCTCCATGTAAGCTATCGTACGCTGTTTGAATGATATATGCTTGTTTGGATTCTTCGATTTCTTTTCTTTTTTGTAGGTATATGGACGGCTATTATCATCGTCCAAAAAATCCTCTACTCCGAAGAAGCTTCGAGGTCCAAAGGCCTGTAATTCACTATCATTTAAAGCTTTAATGTAGTTTCGAGAGTTGCCAAGATGCACTTATCAACAGCTATTTGGGTTAGGTTTTATATTTAACGGGTTGAGTCCTCAAAAATGTATTTTTATGTTTAAAACCTCCTAATCATTTTGTTAAAAAATATATCTTTATTGAAATGATCCTGGTTTTAAAAAGTGCAAGGCGTGAGGGTCCCGAAGCTGAGGTGAGAGGCAAAGGCGCAGGCATCACAATCGCGAGGCACAAGGTATTTATATAATATTCGAGTGAATTGCAAGTTTTGTCCTTTATGTATATAGGCAATTGCAGGCCGTGTCCTTTATCTTTAAAATTGACGAGTTTTGTACTTATTGTTTCAAAATGTTGCACGGTATGTCCTTTGACCCTAACTCAGTTACTTTTTTCTGTTAAATTAGATCATGTGCAAGACACATAAGGGTATAATTGTCTTTTTATCTTATTATTTAAAAAATATCTTAAAAAAATATTATATAACACTCAATATCATTCTCTCTCTAGAAACCCCATCTCTCTCTACTCAATCTCTCTCTGTACTACTCCCACCACCACCACCACCACCACCACCTACTTCCACCACCACCACAACAGATGTATCAATCATCTTCCTACGACATCATCCGTCATCCACACGCATCCTCCGATGATCGTAACAGCGACGGTTCAGCCCTAGACATAGTGGTGAACTGTCGTGAACGCCAACGGTTGTGGATCTGAACGGGTGGGTGGTTGAAGCGGTGGTCTATGGCGGTGTGGACATTAGTTGAGAGAATGGTGTTTGCACGGGTTTGGATGGTGGTTGAAGCGGTGGTCTATAAACGAACACGAATTCACTGCTTGGTTCTATTCCTGTTCTTAGATCTTCAAGATTGCTTGAACTTGTTGATCTGGTTATATTCTAACAAGAGGCAAATGGGATTTGGTAGTGGTATCATCTATTGTTTTATCTTCCTCACCAAATAAGATGAACAACTGATTCTGAATTTTGTGTGATGCAAATGGGGTATCATCGATTGTTTTATCTTCCTCTCCGCTGTGTGATTCAGATCCATAAACCAATGTGCAAACAATTTAATTTTTGATTTGATCTTTAGTCCTAATAATTTGTACAGATTTATTTAAAACATTTAATTAAATAGATCAATTTACAAATAATTTGATTTTTATTGTATTCTCTGTCATTTGCTGCTGATGATGATTCGTGTTCGTTGATAGAGACGGAATTACAGCACTGCGTATTTTTTTTTCCAGATTTGATGGTGGAAGGTTGTGGTGGTGGTGGTGGTGGAAGAAGAAGGGAATATATATAGAGATGAAATGACAAGAATACCCTCATGTGCAAGGCACATGATTATGCTTAACAGAAAAAAGTAACTGAGTTAGGGTCAAAGGACATACCGTGCAACATTTTGAAACAATAAGTACAAAACTCGTCAATTTTAAAGATAAAGGACACCGCCTGCAATTGCCTATATACATAAGGACAAAACTTGCAATTCACTCTATAATATTCTATCATCATATATCCAAAATTTAAAATTTAGATATAAACAAATTGTATATACGATTTAATAATAAATAGCCGCTCTATACAACCTAAAAAGTTAAATGCACAAATCTGACCATGTACAAGAGGCGCGTGTCAAGCAAATTTGACCTGACACCATTGGAAGCAAATGTCTTTCTCTCCTTAGTGCACCTCAGGTGGGCTTTTTTAAACCAAGGATGTGATACTAAATTCATAATCATATTGGACATATAACCAAATATTGTGGAGAAACAGCGTTTTGGATCAAGCCAACCCAATCCAAAAGAATATGTTGTTCCAAATGTTTTGTTGCGCTAACAGCAATGCTAATCCTTTCTAACAAAAAGAAATCACCAAGTACCTGACCATTGTGAATATGTCTGGCAAACAAAACTCGGTCTTTGCACCGCCATGGATAAACGACGCAGGACATACGCGTTTCAACATGACTCACCAACCCCAAATCAAATTAGGATATCTAGTGAATGCTAAGAACAAGCAACAAGTTGGCTTATTTTTTGTTCAACTGTATTGAAGTAAACAGATAAACAAGGGCAAATGGCACCAAGTAGCAACCAACCTCTTCGTTTTTGACCATTTGGGAAACCAATCCTTTCTTATCCATATTAGCAATTAACTTTTACTCTTTTACCCGTTTTATAAAAAACCCTGTTGTAAATTTATGACAGGTTGCATGGTGCCGTGTCACCTGACACGTGGCGTGTTATGATGATGTGGCAATCTTTATTGGACAAACACAGTCTATTTATTTACATGTAGTATCTATTATAATTTAGAGCTAATCTTTGTTTTGAAGGGTGGGGGCTTGAGGCATGCGGTTGTAAATAAAGTTTATTTGAGTGTACATAAAGGAATGCCTCGCAATAAGTACAACTTGTAGTTGTGTATGGTTGCAAATAGAGCAACGCCTTCTCCTGTACATGCCTCGGCTTTTGAGACCTCGCATTATATAACTCCAGTTAAGTCCATATCCAAGATTCATCAATAGCTAGCTTTTGCTTGGTTATCACAAATCATTAATAATTAACCAGTAAACACAGAAAAAAAACAACTTCATATACCTCCGTTTGAGACCACTAGAAAAGAAGTAAATACCCCCAGGTGCCCTAAACCCTACAAATCCCCCTTCGTATCAGTTTTATAGGAAATAGCAGCAAAAGTGGCGGACCCAGGATTTCTTTAATGGGGTCCACTATTTTCGGTGTTCGATTTTTCAAAAACAAACGTTAAAATTTTCGGGTGGTCGTTTGGGTTGGGACGGGGCAGGGCAGGGCAGGGCAGGGCAGGGCAGGGCGAGGAACATAGTAAAATACAATACCATAACAAAATTATATAATCATTACCCATGAAAGGTTTTCCAAATCAATTTTCATACGAGTATTACTATTACTTGAAAAAGATTAGGCATCAAAGTTTCTTTTCAATGATTCTTACATAGTTTTCCCTAAACTTCAAGTTTTTAGATAATAAGCCACAAATTCTAAAATCAAATTCAAGCATCCAAAGATTCATAGTGTGTAATGCCTTAAACAACTAGTCAAGTAACAAAATTTAAGTAACAAAACTAAAACAAAAAAGATTATAGTTCTTACCTGTGTGGAGAGAGAGGAACGCAGCAGACGGCCGGCGGGTTGTGGACGGGCGGAGAGGGCGGCTGACAGGCGGAAGAAGGCGGCGGACATGCGGAATAGCGGAGGAAGGCGGCAGAAGGG
Source organism: Helianthus tuberosus (assembly GCA_030545235.1). Classification (NCBI taxonomy): domain Eukaryota; kingdom Viridiplantae; phylum Streptophyta; class Magnoliopsida; order Asterales; family Asteraceae; genus Helianthus; species Helianthus tuberosus. The sequence goes on along the minus strand of CM060417.1, from coordinate 64,609,354 downwards.
TTGTGGACAATGGACGGTCGATGAACTTTGAAGGAAGAAGGAGCGACTTTTGTTTTTGCCTGTGTACGTTTTGAAAGTGTGTAAAAAACCCTAGTTAAAAAATGCTTTCAACAAAAAAAACAGGTTTAACAAGGATCAAACCCAGGACGTTTCGTTTGTAAACACGGGGTTTCACCATTACATCAAGTACACATTTATTGTAATGATGTCCAACTAATTTATTTTATTGGGTCCATAGAAAATCTAATATACCGGTTCTACTACTTTTTAAAAAAAGATTGAGGTCCGGTTACCCCGACCCGCTCAATGTGGGTCCGCCCCCTGAATGGGGGTGGTATTCTATTGGAAAAGACAAAGCCTTTAAAAACACCTAGGTTGGGAAGAGGAAGGTCTTGAGTTCAAGTCTCATAACTGACAGAGGATTAAAAAAACTAGTTGTTAAAAAAAATCAGCAAAACATGCATTAATGAAAGCAATTATTAATTTCAGAAGTTTGATCAGCTATTTCGATTTGAGAGGGAGAGTGCACTCGTGGTCGCCCAAATTTAAAGTTGTCCTAAACCAAACCAAACCTTAGGCACGCAAGGTAGTTAGACCTAAATTTACATGTTATCTGGAATTGGCGAATCATTTGAGAGGGAGGGTGCACTCGTGGTCGCCCAAATTTAAAGTTGCCTTAAACCAAACCAAACTCTAAGCACGCAAGGTAGTTAGACCTAAATTTTCATGTTATCTGGAATTGGCGAATCTCCTTAAGAATATAAAGAAGGCCTTAAAAATCGAAGATCTGAGATAGTTCAGCAAGAAGAAAAAAAATTTCAGGAGGTTTCTACAGTGATTGAAGACCTTGAAAACTAGCAGAATCTACAAGTTTAAGTTCGAGTGAAAGACAGCTTTGTGTCTCCTTGCGACTTAAGCTAAAAGAGATCGAGCATGGTAAAACGAAAGACCTTCTCTAAAATTCTCGATTGCGGTGGATAAAAGATGGAGATGAAAACACCGCGTTCTTCCATAGGGTTATCAAAGCTAACGAGGCTGTTAATAATATTTGGGTGGAAGATCCGAACCAAATTAAAGATTTCATGAAGACCTGGTTCAAAAAACACTTTGTTGAATCGATTAGACGGTGTCCAAAATTCAGCAATTTGGGACTCCTTAGGTTGAATCAGGAGCAGATCTTAGATATTTCTGGTCAGTTTTCAGAAGCGGAGATCAAGAGAGCGTTAAAAGACTGCGATGGGGAAAAGCACCGGGACTAGACAGGTTTACAATGAAATTTTTGAAGACTTTTTGGGACCAGTTGAAACCGTTCATCCTAAGGGTAACGACTGAATTCTATTCGACATGTACCATTTCTCATGGCTGTAATGCTTCTTTTGTGACCCTTAACCCAAAAATCTCGACTCGAAAGGAGTTAAAGATTTTCGCCCAATATCGTTGGTGTGTTTGGTCTGTAAAATCATTTCAAAGGTCCTTTCGTTCGAACCGACTAAAAAGGATCATTGAGTCTTTAATCTCCCTAAATCAATCGGCGTTTGTAAGTGGGGGATATATTTTGGATAGCGCCTTGATTGTTAGCGAAACAATATCTTGGGCAAGGAAGAGTAAAACTAAGTTGTTGATTTTTAAAGTGGACTTCGAGAAGGCCTATGACTCGCTGAATTGGAAGTGCCTTTTTAGAGTTATGGAATACATGGCCTTTTCGGAAGAATAAGTTATTTGGATAAAGCGATGCCTTGCTTCTAATCGAGAATCTGTGCTTGTCAATGGCTCCCCGTTGAGAGAGTTCCAGTTTAAGAGAGGGTTAAGACAAAGTGACCCCCTATCCCCGTTTTTATTTATCTTAGCTATGGAAGTTCTCGATATGCTTATGAAGAGAGCGATAGATATTGGGCTTTTTTTCATGGCATTACTCTCCCAAACAATGGCCCGACCCTTAGCCATTTATGTTACGCGGACGATGTCTTGTTCATTGGAGAATGGCCCGAATATAACGTGTTGAGCTTGAGCCGGTTCCTTAGATGGATTAATCTTGTAACCGGGCTTAAAGTTAACTACCAAAAATTGCCATCTCTTTGGTGTGGGTGTGGACCGTGATGAGGTTTCTAGGCTCTCTCGTATCCTAAATTGTGGAGTTGGATCTTTCCCATTCACCTATCTTGGTATTCCTATCGGAGCTAATATGAAGCATGCAAAATATTGGGATCTTGTCATTGAAAAATTCAAAAGAAAGCTTCCGACATGAAGGCTAAAACCCTGTCACTAGCTGGGTGTAACACCCCAATCGCGTAATACAACAACACGCGACGGGAAACATTGGGGAGTCACGTTACAAATTGTTTCATAACACATGGCTCATAAAGTTTTGTTTTATTGAGACAATAGATTACATTGTTTTGGAGAATACTATTATTGCACAACAATTGTCTTGTAGATTTTAAAGTCACTAAGGCCCAAGTCTGCCCTATGTGAAGCATGCTCAAAGTCAAACATATGTTCCTGAAACATATGTGAAAATATGTATGTCAGCATAAAAATGGTTGTGAGTAACATAGGTTTAGTTGTTGAGGATTCATGGCTTTGATTTGTTAAAAGAATTGTTTAAATAAAAAGTAGCCATGAACCTTTGTAAAAATGTTTTCTTTTGTAAAATCATATGAAAATCAGATGATTTAAAAGAAATAATGCATGGTTAAATAAATAACCAAATGAAATGAATTGTGTAAAAATATGTCATGTCTTGAAATAAAGTATCATGTCTTGTGTAAAAGATGTGTCTTGTATAAAAATGTAATGTCTAAAAATGTCATGTCTTGTCTTGTCTTTGTCGAAGTAGTTTAAATAACGCCACGATATGTTGCGTAATAAAAGCACTTATATATAGGAAGTACCAGCGGCGCATCCACCATGCTTTTATCACATTACACATGTCTCGTTATTTAAATCACTTACCAATAAACCACCAAATAATGTCTTTAAACCAATGTCAAATGTCATGTATGTAACAACCCGCACTTTCGCGCTCGTTACTCTCGCTACGCCTAGCACCGAGATTCGGATCATAATGTAAATTATATCGCTTACTACGCTACATCACATATTTTCGCACTACAACGCTTATTACGAATGCTATATCACAACGCATACGCTTATAACGCTAACGCTTACACTATTGCAGCATGCGAGTGTCTAGACTACATGCTCGCTCATTGCTACGCAAACTCGAAACGTGGTTACTTATACATATATTATATATAGCATATATTGTTTGTATTATCTATGCATTAATACTTGCATGAAAACGCTCAAACGCTAACTCGACTTATCACGATAAAACGCAACGCAACCCGATATTTATCATCTTGCTAAAATACTTAAGGTACATACACTAACCAATGCAACAAAACACTTTGAACGAGCATCCAACACGCGAAACAGGAGTTTAATACACGAAAACTCAGTCACCGTCCGAATGGGCCATCCGCCCAGATGGAGCTCATCCGTCCGGATGGAGCCATCCGGATACAACCATGCGCGCACTGCCTCAAACCTCACCCTCACCTATAAATAGGGGACTTGTGTCTCCATTTCAACACTTTGGCTCTCTCATCCGCTCCTAAGCTTTCTGACGCGAATCAAGACTTTTTGTAAGCTTTTTCCTTCAATCTTCATTCCATTCCACTTCTACACCATCTTCTTCATCAAAATCACACACACACTTTAACTATTTCTCGAAATCACTGATTTGAGACCTATCGAAGGCGGCTTCCACTCGTTTTGCTTAGGCAAACTGTGGTGGAGCATCATTCAATCGAGGTTGGTTCAAGATCTAAAGGATTTTCACATTTTTCAACATATTTACGAAACTTCTCTTCGATTTTCATAAAACATTGGTGGAATCGGGACCCCATCAGACTCTCGACTCGTTCCATGATCAAGAGCCGACTCGAAAACTAATTCCTACCAAAGAGATGGACCGACTAACGGGCCGAACATGAATCTTCATCAAGAACAGAACATCTGATCGAATGGGCAAAGCCCATCCGCCCGAATGGACTGGGCTTGGTGTTTTCCGTTGTTTGAATCCGTCAACATGTCCGTCTCCGTTAAACAAAACTGATTGATTAAGAAAATTTTTACAAAAACTTTAGCTCAACCCATCCGTTCGAATGGACAATGTCCATCCGTCCGGATGAACTGACCCTGACAATTTTTGTTGTTTAATTCTTGTTACCACGACTGTTAGAACGTTTTTACTCAAAACTTCAACTATTTTAACGGTTCACAAACAACCACAGTCCATCCGTCCGGATAGGCTCGGTTGCCACACCACATCTTTTCTCTCAAACTTTTAAACACCATTCTGTTCCAACAAAGCCATTCGTCCGGATGGACTATACCCATCCGTCCGGATAGACTGTTGGACACTTATTCCGCTTTTTACCCCACTCGACACTCTAAATTTCATACCGTGTCAGCACTAGGAAGACTTATGCTTTCTGTTCCCATACACAGGCTGATCCGGCGCTCCCTTCAATCCAATCCAGATTGTGTTTACTTGATAAACGCACACTGTGAGTATACTTGACCTTCTTTCCGCTCTAAAACGCACCTTTGGGGTGTAACATACGTTGATACATAAACAAACTTATCAAAACGCACTACATTCTCAAACTATTTAACACACGCCAATGACCAATATACATATTTACACGTGATGCTTGATACATATGTGCTAGGTGTAACAACCCTCATAAAAAATATTCTCGACAACAAACCGTAATCAAAGCCAGAAGTGCACGCGATAAAACTTGTATACTCAATCTGGAAAATTTAGCGACTAAGGAATCTTGGCGTTCGACGAACCAAACCGCATAAAAATAGTCTTATTAGATTCGCAATTAAAAACCAAATCAAGTGGAATCAAGACCCGAGCATACGCAATAAGTATCGACACGAAAATCGAGGAAAAACGCACGATTAGACTAGAAGGGCGGCCAAGGACACGCGTCACGACACTGCGACACATGTCAGGCCTACGTGTCGATAACTCTAATCTCTTACACGGTGCTATATCCGATCGATTAAAACCAATCCAATGAATGTTTAAGTGTTGCCAATATCTGGCTATGCTTTGTCATTCGTTGTGAAGGTTTCGATCTCGTGATTATCGTTAAAGTTGAAATGAGTTAATACACTAATACGAGTTCCATTGTATCTAGAATTAGAACTCATAATCAGGAAGCTGTTAAAACTAGAATACTTAGCGATTAAGTAAACTTAGTAGTTAAGTAAACTTAATGGTTATATAAAACATAGCAGTTAAGAAAACTTAGCGGTTAAAGAAAACTTAATAGCTAAGGAAACTTAACAATTAAGCAAGCTAAGTAAGCTAATTAAGTTAATTAATTAATCGGCTAAGTAAATTACTTAAATAAACAGTTAAGGAAAAGTAATCAGTTAAACAGCTAAGTAAGATTAATTAATCAGTTAAGCAAGATTAATTAAGCTAAGTAAGATTAATTAACTAAAGTTAATTAAACACCTAAATAGATATACATGAAAATAGATATATATGAGGAAGGTGCAACGAAGGTGCAAAAGGATATATATGTGGGTAGGAAGCTTCCTAGAAAATGTATAGGTAACTTCCTAGAAAAGCTATATGAAATTTCCTAGAAAATACAAAGGAAACTTCCTAGAAATTTTATATTTCCTACCTATAAATAGGAAGCTTAGGATTCATTTTTCTTTGCTCATTCCTTCTATTCTTCTCTCTATACGTTGGTGTTCTAACCAATAATCACCGATGCGATATTCTGTCCGATCGATTCGGGAACCAACTAACGAATGTCAAAGTGCTGTCTAAACAAGACTATACCTTGTGAATCTCGTTAAGGTTCTGAAACGAATGCCAAAGTGCCGTCTAAACAAGACTATACTTTGTGAATTTTGTTAAGGTTCTGATCTCGTGACCATCGTTAGGTTTGATTTGGTATAACACTAATACGTATTCCACTCTGTTAAACTAAATGTTTAACTACCCGAAAACTCTGCACTATACACTTACAATCAAAATAGATGCTCAATCATCAGAAGATTCAGAACTATAAAGCAGATGCTTAAAATCAAGATGCTTGTTTAATCAAGACTATATGCTAACTAGGTGAGTCATTCTCTTTTTATCAAAAGTATTTTACAATACCTCAAATTATTTTCCAGTTATATTTTACAGGGGATAAGTCTTTGTTATCTTAAATTACTGGCAGTAAGTGGGGTATTGTGCACATTACTATTGTTCTCTCTCGTTTAGGTGGATGAACCTAAACAGAGATAATTATCATTATTGGGTGAAAGGACCCAATAGTGGTATGACCATCGTCACCAAGGGGTGTCACTGGACCAGATAATTATAAGATAGTGGCAATTGTAATCGCTCTTAGTCCTGTAATTTATAACAATGTGTCATTTTGTACAAAATTGAATGAACTCACCAGTATTTCCTGCTGACCAAATCTTTTTAAAACGCGTTTCAGGTAATTACAGTAGATTGGAATAAGAGTGATGATACGGCACCGAAAGGCTTAAAGAAGTGGATTATTTTATCAATTGAATTAAATTAAGCAAACATGGTTTCATATATTCGGGTTTATCCCTTATTGAAGCTACCTTTGTAAAACATGGGTTTTATCCCGTCTATTTAATAAATAAAATCTGGTGTTTTCTAAACTCTGATATTTTTCCTAACTCACGATCCTGATTAACATTTCCGCTGCAATGTTTTTAAAATAACCACTGGTACCACTTGACTGCTCGCGGCTCCCGTCCAGGGTGTGGTCGGGGGTCGTGACAGAAGGTGGTATCAGAGCCACTTGATTAAGCAATTAGGTGTTATAATAATACCTAAGCTTAAATGATAGAGTTAGGAAATTGTTATTTTCTGGTAGCACCCAGGATAGTATTTAGACTTGAACCTAAGAAAAATGTCTTAGTATAAGCTTCGAGATAAGCTAATTACATGCGTAGATAAAATGTGATGGATGTTGGTATGCCGTGAGGATGATGACTAGAATGTTGCAAGTATGGTAAATAAGTGATAACACTTGGCCACTGTTATTTCTTATTTATTGGTACTACTTGGTTCTAGAATATGATCCATCATGTGAATACTAATTTCCCTGTTCTTTGATAAAAGCCTTAATAAAATATTCATTTTTAAATCATAATTTAAGAAAGATCTATTTATGGGAAATTCAAATTACCTCTCCGGCAAGACTGGGTATGGTGTAGCAGATTCTCCAGCTTGTCCGGGTAAGATGGGGTTACCTCTCCGGCGAGAACCGGGTAAGAAGGTGTCACACCCCGACCACGTAAAACAACAAATCGTGGCAGAAACGTCGGGGAGTGTCGTAACAGAATCATTGTTTCACAACCACGGATTAAATAATTTCGTTTTATTGAATTATTGAACTCATTGTTTTATTACAAATCAGATAAATACAAATATTATCTTTCAAGTTTTAAAGTCGCTAAGGCACGAGTCCATCCTATGTATAGCATGCATCAACAATCATCACATAATAGCACCTGAAACATGTGTAAAAATAGGTACGTCAGCATAAAAATACCTGTGAGATACATAGGTTTTATTATAATAGGATTCATGACTTATAAGTTTTTAGAAAAATGTTTAATAAAAAATAGTCATGAACATTAAAATATTTTCTTTTATTAATCATACTAAAATTTATAAGAAATCAGATGATATAACAGAATAATGCATAAATAAATAATTAAGTAAAATGAGTTTATATAAAATATGTTGTTTGTAAAACAACATTTTGATAAAAAGGTTTGTAATATATATAAAAATATACTTTATTTTTAAGAAAGTCAATTAAGTAATATATTAATATATATTTCAGTTCCAAAATCGTTAAACAAATAGTATATTAAATATACTTTAGTCGTCAAAAAAAAAAAATTCAGTAGTATATCAAAAGTATAATTTGGTTTTATTAATAACATATTAAACTATGTTTTGGTTTTATAAATAACATATTAAGCTATGTTTTGGTTTTATAAATAACATATTAAGCTATGTTTTGGTTTTATAAAATAACATATTAAACTATGTTTTGGTTTTATAAATTAACATATTAAACTATGTTTTAGTAATTAACAAAATATATGTTGGTTTTGTACAATATCACACATGAGAGTATATCAAACTATACTTTTGGGAGTATAACAAAATATCAGTGTTGTAAAAGTCGGATTCCAAGGCCGAGTACTCGACGAGTACTCGGTCCTCGGAACCCCTCCGAGGCGACTTCCTCCTAGGCGGACTCAATTAGTCGGCCTCGGTCAAACTCGGCGCCTAGTCGGCCTAGTCGGAAAGAGTCGGCCTAGTCGGTCTAGGCGGTCAACGTGGTTTGTTGACTTTTAATTACTCAAAATCGGTCAACATCGGCCTACTCGGCCTTGTACTCGGACTACTCGACCTTGTACTCGGACTACTCGACCTTGTACTCAGACTAGTCGGACTTGTATTCAGAATATTTGAACTTTAAACATGTTTCATTTTAAATTATACTCAGTTAACATGAATTATGCTTATTTTAACATATATATAATATATAACAATTAATTTTTTTTATAGTTACCATGTCATCGTACTCCCCGAGTACTCTCCGAGTACTCCGATTACTCCCAACTCCCCAGTCGGCCGACTAGGGACCGCGCTGCGACTTTTACAACACTGCAAAATATACAATAAAAATGTGATTTAAGAATTCATTCAGACTTGAGTGTATCAAAATACACCTTTGAGACTATAGAAATACCACAAAGGCAATCCCTATTTGGATAAAATATCGGTTTCTGACATTCCATGACAACAGGAATGGGATGTCAAATCCTATAGCGCTATATCATACTACCAACCGGTCTGGTGAACATAAAATAAGTACTATCCAACAATTTAATTTTATAATCTTAGGAAAAATTAGTGTTTAAACCATAATTAATCATTCAGTTTGTCAAAAGATAAGTACTAATACGTATAATAAATTATACTTTGAAATCATGAACATAACAAATAGGTACACATATTTCACCCCAAAACATTTGAAAACAATAAAAGAGGGGACTATGTACTCACTTGAGGATGCTTAGAAGTCTTGAATAACAACCAAGCAAAGCTAGGGGGATCACGGAATCAAACGGCACCTAATATAGGTAACTAAGTAAATAAACCGGACCTAAATCGGAAGATCGGATAGAATGAGGTTTCATAAACCAAATGAGTGTGGGAACTCATATGATATGGTTTAACAAAGCCTACATACTAAAACGAAACCTAACCTAAGTGCTTACGACCCATTTCGACCCGTTTAGGTAGCTTACGCTACTTTAACGCGTCGTTCGCGTAAAATGCGTTCGGAACGCCTAACTAGTCCTATGACAAGTATTATATGCCTAAACATGTTTAATTAGGTTGCATAATCAGTTAAATGACAAAAGTTTGGGTTACATATGCTTAAATATCAATTATGCATAAAAAGGGCATTTTGGTCATTTTACCTATGGCATATAAACTACATATCATACAACTAATTAAACCCAAGTGACCATAAGGTATAACCTCAGAAGGTTATTCCTTATACAACTATGGTCACTAAACATGCTTGGTCGGATCCTAATGATCGACCAAACGGGTCTAGTTCGAAAGTCTAAGCGGTTGTTTAGACCGCTTGACTTACGACTCTATACAAGCACTAAACTAAAAGTGACGAGCTAAACATGTTAAAACATGTTTAGTTAAGTTAGAAAACAGGTTTTGATATCAACAAAGTGTTTTGATACCCAAGAGTAGTTTAGTTACAAAATACGCATGAATACGCATTTTGGCCGAAACTACGACTCGTCACTACACCTAATCAACGTGGTAATCAGTAGGTATAGTCACTTGGGATTATAACCATCGTGATTACACTCATGTTGCGAAGTTCAAATGAACTTCGTGTTGACCATAAACTGGTCAATGCAGAAAGTCAAACACTGTTTGACTTTCCCGCTTAAAAAAACGCATAAAAGAACGAAAGAAGCTTACAAAGGGTCCAAGCTAGGAATATATGATCTATAAATTCTCAGTTATGAAGCATTTGAGCTTCAACTTAGAGAAAATTAGATCATGTGTGAGGAAAGAATGAAAATGAGGTGGGTATATATAGGATTCGGTCCACCGTTAAGATCGTTTATCGAGAACCGTGCTTTAATCATGGCCTTACACTTGGGCCCAAGGTTTTAGAATACCATGGGAACATGTAAAACCTTCAAATACCAGCCCATAGGGTGCAAAACCATGGGTTAAAACCATCAAAATCTCAAAAATGGACCAAGTTCAATGTATCTGCCAGAAATTTCAAAAATGGTCCCTGCACTTGTAAAACTTGATTTTTTTTGGCACTTTTAAGCCCCGTTAACCCCATTTAAAGGCTCTAAAATAAATATAAAGTATAGGGAACTTAAAATGTGCTAAAAAATATCTCGGATGTCGGTTCGTTTGGTCGTACGGTTGCGTTGTTCGGTTAATTACGATGGAAATCGTAATGAACGCAAAAACGATCCAAATTACGCGACGAATGGAATTTTATCATGCCAATCACTAAAATAAAATATTTTAATGATTACATAAATTTTTGGATGTCCGGATATATTCAGAACGTAAGATATGCGCGAAAATGCAAACTTATGCACTTTTGACGCTTTTAGTCTCTATTGATCAAATAAGTTTGTTTTAGCATACCGAACCCCTCAAAGCCTATTTCTAAGCTATTTAAAGGATATTTTGGGTATGTTTAACTTATGATCAAGTTCCGGAATGTTCGTTACAGTACGAATCGGCATACTTTCACAGTTTGTTGAAATTAGTCCCTGTAAGCGAATAAGCTTGATTTCGACACACCAAACCATCCAAAACTTATTTCTAAGTTATGTAAAGGTTATTTAAGGTATGTTAAGCCTATGTCACTGTTCCAGAGTGTTTTTTGCATTAAACTGATTATATTTACGCATCGGATCGCGTATAATCTTCCAGAAAGCGATTTAAAGCTCGAAATCGAACAAGAATTGATATGTGAAAACGATACACATATTTATATAAATTCCAAGTATGAAATACAATATTTCATTGGTTTGGTATTCGTATGATGGTTGAAGTGACACAGGTGTCACAGTCTCCCCTACTTTAGGAAATTTTGTTCCGAAATTTAATTTTAGAGGAAACTTGTGAAGACAACTGTGATGGTTTTGCTTTCGAATGAATACCTTGAACCCTAAGTAAAACTCTAGGCCATGTTTAGATTCTTAACGAAATTGACAATTATCAAAGTGAAGTCCTTGTAGTAACAAAACATGGAGTTTCGAACTACGGACAAAAGAACGTTTCTTATGAAGACTTATCGTAGGAAACTTGTGTGTGCTCGAAATCAGAGGCGGAGAGTGTAAGATAAAATGACATTGGTCAAGATCCAGGACTTCTAGTAACTTAAATAACGCTACGTTCGCAATGTAATAAGGAACACTTATATATAGGAAGTACCAGCGGCGTATCCACCATGCCCTTTCTACATTATTCCCGTATCGTTATTCTCATCACTATAGGTCTTTAACTGTCACACCCCGACCACGTAAAACAACAAGTCGTGGCGGAAACGTCGGGGAGTGTTGTAACAGAATCATTGTTTTATAACCATGGAATAAATAATTTTGTTTTATTGAATAAATGAACCCATTGTTTTAATACAATCAAATAAGTTCAACTATGATCTTCCAAGTTTTAAAGTCGCTAAGGCAAGTGTCCATCCTAAGTGTAGCATGTATCAACAATCATCATAAGATAGCACCTGAAACATATGTAAAAATAGGTACGTCAGCATAAAAATGCCTGTGAGATACATAGGTTTTGTGAATATAGGATTCATGACTTATAAGTTTAGAAAAAGTTGTTTAACAAAAGTCAGTCATGATCCTTGTAAAATGTTTTGTTTTATACATCATTCGAAAAGTGATGATAAAGTAGATGATATGTAAAGGAATAATGTAAGGTTAAATGAATAACCAAGTAAAAATGAGTTTGTATAAGATAAGTTGTTTGCAAAACAATGTCTTGTGAAAAGTATGTTATTTATATGTTTTGAATTAAAATGGTTCAAATAACGCTACGATATGTAATACCATACAAACACTTATGTATAGGAAGTACCAGCGGCATATCCACCATGCTTGTATCATATTACACACGCCTCGTTACTTAAATCACTTACTCAAACCAAACCATCAATATAGAATGTTCATGTTTAAACCAATAGTCCAATGTTTATTGTATAACCCAAGTTAAATGTAAACCATGTAATGTGTAAACAAAAGTTATGTATGGTAAGTAAAATGAGACTACTTAAACCACAAGTAAAAATGTACAAAACAAAGTATTTGAATAAATCAAAGGTTATGCTTTGTAGAATAATGTAAGGTTAAATGAATAACCTTATAGTAGCATATTAAAAGTATACTTTGGATTTATGAATAACATATTAAACTATGTTTTGGATTTTGAAGATAACATATCAAACCATGCTTTAATGATTAATAAAATGTATGTTGGTTTTGTACAATATCACATATGGGAGTATATCAAACTATACCTTCGGGAGTATAATTAAATACACAAAAATAATGTGATTTAAGAATTCATTCAGACCTAGTGCATCAAAATACACCTTTGTGACTATAGGGATACCACAAAGGAAATCCCTATTTGGATGGAGAAACAAATTGGTTTCAGACATTCCATGACAACAGGAATGGGGTGTCAAATCCTATAGCGCTATATCATACTACCAACCGGTCTGGTGAACAAAATAAGTACAATTCAACAATTAATTTTATAATCTTTGAAAAATCAGTGTTTAAACCATAGATAGTCATTTAGTTTGTCAACAGATAAGTACTAACATGTATAATCAATTATACTTTTGGAAAACATGAAAATAACAGATAGGTACACATGCTTCACCCCAAAACATTTGAAAAACAGTAAAAGAGGGGTCTATGTACTCACTTGAGATTGCTCAATAGACTTTAGATATCCACCAAGCAAAGCTAGAAGATCACGGAATTAAACGGCACCTAATATAGGTAACTATGTTAATAAACCGGACCTAAATCGGAGGATTGGATAGAATGAGGGTTCGTAAACCAAACGAGTATGAAAACTCGTGTAATATGATTTAACAAAGCCTACATACTAAAATGAAACCTAACCTAAGTGCTTTCGACCATCGCGACCCATTAAGGTAGCTTATGCTACTTTAACGCGTCGTGTGCGTAAAACGCGTTCGAGACGTCTAACTAGTCCTATGACGAGTATTATATGCCAATACATGTTTAATCATGTTGTATAATCAGTTAGGTGACAAAATTTTAGGTTACATAAGCTTAATTACCAATTATACATGAAAAGGGTATTCTGGTAATTTACCTAAGGCATATAATCTACTTATCATACAACTACCTAACTAGGTGACCACAAGGTATAACCTCGGAAGGTTATTCCCTATGTTACTATGGTCACTAAACATGTTTGGTCGAATCCTAAGATCGACCAAACAGGTCGTGTTCGAAAGTCTAAGCGGGTGTTTAGTCCGCTTGACTTACGACTCTACACAAGCACTAATCTAAAAAGTGACGAGCTAAACATGCTAGAACATGTTTAGAAAATAGGTTTTGATATCAAAACAAACGGTTTTGATATCCTAGAATAGTTTGGTTACAAAATACGCAAGAATACGCATTCTGGCTGAAACTACAACTCGTCACTGAGCCTTGATAACGTGGTAATCAGTAGGTATAGTCACTAGGGACTATAACCATCGTGATTACGCTCACGTTATGAAGTTCAAACGAACTTCGCGTTGACCATGGACTGGTCAATGCAGAAAGTCAAACGCAGTTTGACTTTAACGCTAAAACGAATGAAAAGAACGAAAGAACACTTACAAAGGGTCCCCGCAAGATTGAACTTCCAAGTATTCTCAGGTATGAAGTGATAAAACACCCCACCTTCGAGAAATCTCAGAATTCAAGTGGGTTTTGCAAGTGATCTTGATGGGTATTTATAGGATTTCTTGAACCGTTAAGATCGTTTATCGAAAACCGTGATTCAATCTCATCCATACACTTGTTGGTAACCTAATGTGCATCACATTGGCCCCCCATAAGCAGGAAACAACATGTGGAATTGAGTTTGGAGGGCATAACAGCTGTTAACAGCAGTTAAAACATGTTTATCTGATCTGGGAAGCTGACACGGGCCACGTAAGGATCACACAAGGCTTACGCGGGCCGCCTGGCTCTTCTGATCAGAAAACAACTTTGCCATATTGACAGTTTCAGTCCCTGTTGGTGTTTAAGCTCATTTCCGACACCTCTAAGGCCCGTCAAGCCAACTTTAAGGCCCTAAAATGATTCCTAAACATTGTGGGCATGAAACATGCTCAAAAATATGCCGGATGTTGGTTCGTTTGGTCGTATGATCGCGATGTTCGCTTAATTACGACGGAATGCGCATAAGCGCGAAAAACGATCCAAATTGCGTGACGAATGGATTTTTCTTATGCCAAACACTAAAATAAAATATTTTAGTGCTTAAATAAATTTTTGGATGTTCGGATGTATTCAGAATGTAAGTTATGCTCGAAAATGCAAACTTATGCACTTTTTGACGCTTTTAGTCCCTGAATGACCCAAAAGTTTATTTTAGCACACCGAACCCCTCAAAGCCTATTTCTAAGCTATGTAAAGGATATTTATGGTATGTTTAGCTTATGGTCATATTCCTGAATGTCTGTTCCAGTACGAATCGTCATACTTTCACAGTTTGTCGAATTTAGTCCCTGTAGGCGATTAAACTTGATTTTGCCATACCAAAGCCTTCAAAACTTATTTCTAAGTTATGTACAGGTTATTTAAGGTATGTTAAGCCTATGTCACTATTCTGGAGTGTTCGTTGCATTAAACTGGTTATATTTACGCATTAGTGAGCGTATAACCTTCCAGAAAGCGATTTAAAGCTTGAAATCGAACAAGAAATGATATGTGCAAAAGATACACATATTTATACTACTACCAAGTATGAAATACGATATTTCATTGGTTTGGCATTTGTTTGATGGTTGAAGTGACACAGGTGTCACAGTCTCCCCTACTTTAGGAAATTTCATCCCGAAATTTAATTTTAGAGGAAACTTGTGAAGACAATTGTGACGGTTTCGCCTTCAAATAGATCCATTGAACCCTTAAGTAAAACTCTGGGCCATGTTAGGATTCTTAGCGAATTTGTTAACCCTCAAAGTGAAGTCCTTGTAGTAACAAAACATGGGATTTTGAATTACGGACAAAAGAACATTTCTCCTGAAGACTTATCATAGGAAACTTGTGTGTGCTTGAAATCAGAATTGGGGAGTGTAAGATAAAATGACATCAGTCGAGGTCCAAGACTTCTCTCTTATCATTATTCTTGTCACTATAGGTCTTAACACATGACAAAACTTCTTGTGGTTTCTGTGCACTGAATTTCCATAATTATGTAGGCCTCCATAATTACGTAATTCCTTGCACAGTCCGCACAGTTCATTTCATAATGCGTAGAGGAAAAATCAATTGAATAAACATGAAGCAACTTGACTAGACCACCAAAGGATCTTTTTAACTAGATCGACGAACGATCTTTTTAACTAGATCAACAAATGATCTTCTTAACTAGACCGTCGTATGATCTCCTTAAATAGACCACTTAAGGGATCTTTTCAAATATATCATCACATGATATTTCTAACCAGATTTTCAAACCAATCTGTTTAACTAGACCTCTCAAGGGGCCCAATTATAGGATAGTACTTGGTAACCCAAGGGACTTAACTACAACGTAAAAGTCCATTAAGGATTCAAGATAGTACCTTTGGATATCCTACTATGAATCCCTCATATGATATATGGAAGATTCTACGAGGATTTGGATGGATCACAAAACATACATGAAAACATATAAGCACATAAACACATAATTAGTTAGCTTGATTCTTTAATTTGTTATCTTTGGGCATGGATAATTAAAGCACACTAGGAATCCAATCCGTGGATTTCATTTGGCACTTTAATCATTTTCAAGGATCTATCTATAAAGATAGAAGGATTCTCAATAAGTGTTTGGCTTTGTTTCTTAAAAGAATCGAGCGTTTAAGGTTCTTGGGGAGATCACAAGTGATCATAAAAATGACAGAACCACACGAGTAGTTTGTCTTTGGGTTGACATCATAAGGTTGCATCAAATATTCACATAATCGCATCAATTTTGCAGAAATAAAAACAACAAATCTTTATTTATGTAACAACCGAATTGCCTTGAAGTGTCAAAAGATAACAACCAAGGAATTACAAAACACTAATTGTTCACTGCTGCATCATTGTTCACGTTTGCCTCATTGATGTTGAACACTCGTCCACGCGCTGGAGGTATGTTGACAAGTCTTGGGCAATTGTTCCTGTAGTGGGTAAGGTCACCACAGTTATAACATGACCCCGGAGGGAACCGTGCTTGAACAGCAGCAGGGTTTGCAGCAGCTTGATTTGCATAACGACAAACATTGATCAAATTTCCCAACCGCCCACAGTGGGTACATTTGTGACACTGCTCTTGCTCTAGATGATGAGTTGCATTTGTTGCACAAAGGTGCGGTACCAACATAGTTTTGCCTTTTGCGAGGTTGTGCTGGCTGGTTTGGTGCAACCTGTTTGTCTTGAGCAGTTACAGCGTAGTTTTGAGAGGCTTTGCGCTTCTTCTTCTTGGATACCTCAGCATGTTTTTCCTTTGGTTCATCTTGAGCAGTCTTGTCAGATGGTCTTGAGTCACCCTTCCGAAACAGCTTACCCTTCCTGATATGTGATTCAGTCAGAGTGGCAGACAATTCAATGGCTTGTCTGATAGTAGTAGGGTTGCTGCCAGTAACGATATCCTGAACTACGTCAGGAAGACCATCAATGTATTTCTCAATCGCCTTATCCAAAGGCGTAACCATAGTAGGGCATAACAGGCTCAATTCCTCATAGCGGTCAGTATAGGCTCGATGTTCTCCACTGTCTTGCTTTAGGTCGTCAAACTCCTTTTCTAAAGCTCTCAGTTCATGACGAGGACAAAACTCCTTCATCATAAGAGCCCTAAGCTCAGCCCAAGTCTGTGCTAATGCAACCTCAGCACCACGGTCTCTCATAACCCCATTCCACCATGTAAGTGCCCTCTTCTGGAACACACTGGAAGCAAACTCGACTTTGCGATTATCAGGACACTGAACGTGACGAAACATACTCTCAGTGCTCTCGAACCATTGTAGGAGCCCAGTTGCTCCTTCAGAACCACTAAACTTGAGTGGCTTAGCCGAATTGAAACTCTTGAAATTGCACGGAGCATGATTGTTGTTATTGGCTTGGTTCCATTGAGCTATGAGGTTTGGGAACGCAGCAGCCATTTGCTGTGCAATAATTTCTGCCAGTTCGGCATTCGCTATCTGATTCTCGCGTCGAGGAGGCATTCTAAAAGAGGAAACATGAAAGGAAACGAGTGAGAGAATTAGACGAAAAGAATGAGATGAAACAAATCTGATGGAAGCAAGGATGGTGGTCATTTGTTTGTTACTACAAAGCAACAAACGACCCCGGTGATTAATCAAAGTGAATAGGTCAAAAATAATGTATCGCAAAGACATGCTCGCCTATAAGTGGACACTCACCCCAAGAGTTCCCAGGTAAGAGTGACTGGTCCGATATTTCGGATTTGTACGAACACTCTAGCCTTAGACAGAAAGCTCAGGGTACAGGCACCCACCCTTCCAGTTTGCACGTGTTCACATTATTTAGACCAACTTTGACGGGATTTTGAAAACTTAAAGGGTTCAAAACCATATAATAAATCATCCTAGAACAGATGATTAGTTTTCAAAGCGGGATAGAAATTTGTGTTCTTATTGTGGTTGTCACCTAAGAATAAGTGACGTTATTGTTGTAAAACTAAATACAAGAAAACTTGTGTTAGGGTCCTAGGAAGGTTATAGTCTAGGTCAAAGCATTACTAATAACCTAATTCCCTATAACCATTGGCTCTGATACCACTTTTCTATCACACCCTGACCACGTAAAACAACAAGTCGTGGCGGAAACGTCGTGGAGTGTTGTAACAGAATCATTGTTTCATAACCATGGAATAAATAATTTTGTTTTATTGAATAAATGAACCCATTGTTTTAATACAATCAAATAAGTTCAACTATGATCTTCCAAGTTTTAAAGTCGCTAAGGAAAGTGTCCATCCTAAGTGTAGCATGTATCAACAATCATCACAAGATAGCACCTGAAACATATGTAAAAATAGGTACGTCAGCATAAAAATGCCTGTGAGATACATAGGTTTTGTGAATATAGGATTCATGACTTATAAGTTTAGAAAAAGTTGTTTAACAAAAGTCAGTCATGATCCTTGTAAAATGTTTTGTTTTATACATCATTCGAAAAGTGATGATAAAGTAGATGATATGTAAAAGAATAATGTAAGGTTAAATGAATAACCAAGTAAAAATGAGTTTGTATAAGATAAGTTGTTTGCAAAACAATGTCTTGTGAAAAGTATGTTATTTATATGTTTTGAATTAAAATGGTTCAAATAACGTTACGATATGTAATACCATACAAACACTTATGTATAGGAAGTACCAGCGGCGTATCCACCATGCTTGTATCATATTACACACGCCTCGTTACTTAAATCACTAACTCAAACCAAACCATCAATATAGAATGTTCATGTTTAAACCAATAGTCCAATGTTTATTGTATAACCCAAGTTAAATGTAAACCATGTAATGTGTAAACAAAAGTTATGTATGGTAAGTAAAATGAGACTACTTAAACCACAAGTAAAAATGTACAAAACAAAGTATTTGAATAAATCAAAGGTTATGCTTTGTAGAATAATGTAAGGTTAAATGAATAACCTTATAGTAGCATATTAAAAGTATACTTTGGATTTATGAATAACATATTAAACTATGTTTTGGATTTTGAAGATAACATATCAAACCATGCTTTAATGATTAATAAAATGTATGTTGGTTTTGTACAATATCACATATGGGAGTATATCAAACTATACCTTCGGGAGTATAATTAAATACACAAAAATAATGTGATTTAAGAATTCATTCAGACCTAGTGCATCAAAATACACCTTTGTGACTATAGGGATACCACAAAGGAAATCCCTATTTGGATGGAGAAACAAATTGGTTTGAGACATTCCATGACAATAGGAATGGGGTGTCAATTCCTATAGCGCTATATCATACTACCAACCGGTCTGGTGAACAAAATAAGTACAATTCAACAATTAATTTTATAATCTTTGAAAAATCTGTGTTTAAACCATAGATAGTCATTTAGTTTGTCAACAGATAAGTACTAACATGTATAATCAATTATACTTTTGGAAAACATGAAAATAACAGATAGGTACACATGCTTCACTCCAAAACGTTTGAAAAACAGTAAAAGAGGGGTCTATGTACTATCTTGAGATTGCTCAATAGACTTTAGATATCCACCAAGCAAAGCTAGAAGATCACGGAATTAAACGGCACCTAATATAGGTAAACTATGTTAATAAACCGGACCTAAATCGGAGGATTGGATAGAATGAGGGTTCGTAAACCAAACGAGTATGAAAACTCGTGTAATATGGTTTAACAAAGCCTACATACTAAAATGAAACCTAACCTAAGTGCTTTCGACCATCGCGACCCATTAAGGTAGCTTATGCTACTTTAACGCGTCGTGTGCGCAAAACGCGTTCGAGACGTCTAACTAGTCCTATGATGAGTATTATATGCCAATACATGTTTAATCATGTTGTATAATCAGTTAGGTGACAAAAGTTTAGGTTACATAAGCTTAATTACCAATTATACATGAAAAGGGTATTCTGGTAATTTACCTAAGGCATATAATCTACTTATCATACAACTACCTAACTAGGTGACCACAAGGTATAACCTCGGAAGGTTATTCCCTATGTTAATATGGTCACTAAACATGTTTGGTTGGATCCTAAGATTGACCAAACGGGTCGTGTTCGAAAGTCTAAGCGAGTGTTTAGTCCGCTTGACTTACGACTCTACACAAGCACTAATCTAAAAAGTGACGAGCTAAACATGCTAGAACATGTTTAGAAAATAGGTTTTGATATCAAAACAAATGGTTTTGATATCAAAACATATGGTTTTGATATCCTAGAGTAGTTTGGTTACAAAATACGCAAGAATACGCATTCTGGCCGATACTACGACTCGTCACTGAGCCTTGATAATGTGGTAATCAGTAGGTATAGTCACTAGGGACTATAACCATCGTGATTACGCTCACGTTATGAAGTTCAAACGAACTTCGCGTTGACCATAGACTGGTCAATGCAGAAAGTCAAACGCAGTTTGACTTTAACACTAAAACGAATGAAAAGAACGAAAGAACACTTACAAAGGGTCCCCGCAAGATTGAACTTCCAAGTATTCTCAGGTATGATGTGATAAAACACCCCAACTTAGAGAAATATCAGAATTCAAGTGGGTTTTGCAAGTAATCTTGATGGGTATTTATAGGATTTCTTGAACCGTTAAGATCGTTTATCAAAAACCGTGATTCAATCTCATCCATACACTTGTTGGTAACCTCGTGGGCATCACATTGGCCCCCCATAAGCAGGAAACAACATGTGGAATTGAGTTTGGAGTGCATAACAGCTGTTAAAACATGTTTATCTGATCTGGGAAGCTGACACAGGCCACGTAAGGATCACACAAGGCTTATGCGGGCCGCCTGGCTCTTCTGATCAGAAAACAACTTTGCCATATTGACAGTTTCAGTCCCTGTTAGTGTTTAAGCTCATTTCTGACACTTCTAAGGCCCGTCAAGCCAACTTTAAGGCCCTAAAATGATGCCTAAACATTGTGGGCATGAAACATGCCCAAAAATATGCCGGATGTTGATTCGTTTGGTCGTATGATCGCGATGTTCGCTTAATTACGACGGAATGCGCATAAGCGCGAAAAACGATCCAAATTGCGTGACGAATGGATTTTTCTTATGCCAAACACTAAAATAAAATATTTTAGTGCTTACATAAATTTTTGGATGTCCGGATGTATTCAGAATGTAAGTTATGCTCGAAAATGCAAACTTATGCACTTTTTGACGCTTTTAGTCCCTGAATGACTCAAAAGTTTATTTTAGCACACCGAACCCCTCAAAGCCTATTTATAAGCTATGTAAAGGATATTTATGGTATGTTTAGCTTATGGTCATATTCCAGAATGTCTGTTCTAGTACGAATCATCATACTTTCACAGTTTGTCGAATTTAGTCCCTATAGGCGATTAAACTTGATTTTGCCATACCAAAGCCTTCAAAACTTATTTCTAAGTTATGTAAAGGTTATTTAAGGTATGTTAAGCCTATTTCACTATTCCGGAGTGTTCGTTGCATTAAACTGGTTATATTTACGCATTAGTGCACGTATAACCTTCCAGAAAGCGATTTAAAGCTTGAAATCGAACAAGAAATGATATGTGCAAAAGATACACATATTTATACTACTACCAAGTATGAAATACGATATTTCATTGGTTTGGCATTTTTTTGATGGTTGAAGTGACATAGGTGTCACATTAACACATGACAAAACTTGCTGTGGTTTTTGTGCACTGAATTCCATAATTATGTATGCATCCATAATTACGTAATTCCTTGCACAGTCTGCACAGTTCATTTCATAATTCGTAGGGGAAAAATTCAATTGAATAAACATGAAGCGATTTGACTAGACCACCAAAGGATCTTTTTAACTAGATCAACGAACGATCTTTTTAACTAGATCAACACATGATCTTCTTAACTAAACCATCGTACGATCTCTTAAATAGACCACTTAAGGGATCTTTTAAATTATATCATCACATGATATTCCTAACCAGATTTTTGAATCAATCTGTTTAAGTAGACCACTCAAGGGGGTCTAATTATAGAATAGTACTTCATAACCCAAGGGACTTAACTACAACGTAGAAGTCCATTAAGGATTTAAGATAGTACCTTTGGATATCCTACTATGAATCCCTCATATGAGATATGGAAGATTCTATGAGGATTTGGATAATGAATATTCGGATCACACAAAAACACAAGACATAAAGAAATCACATAAGCACATAATCACATAATTGTTTAACTTGATCTTTAATTTGTTATCTTTGGACACGGGTGTTTAAAGCACACCAGGAATCCAATCCGTGGATTTCATTTGGCACTTTAAACATAAGAATCTAACTATGAAGATAGGAAGATCTTAATAGGAATTCGGCTTTATCCTTATTGAATCGTAATATACGTATTAAGGCATATGAATAATTCAATTAAGGGCTCCGATTTGAGCGATATTTATCCATAAGGATCTAATTATGAAGATAGAAAGATCCTATTTTGGATTTTGGAATTTGTGCAACGAGAGGTGTTTCGAAACCTTGCATTAAACGTGCTTAAGTCGATACACAAGGTAGAAAGTTCATGAGGTTGAGGTACTAGATATGCCAAGGCGACATATGAAGCAGAGTTTGAAGGTTGGGTACTACGTATGTTAAGTCGATCATACGAGCAGGGTTGACTTGGGGTTGGTTTAGACCACCTTGGTTTGGGTTGAATTGACAAGCATTTGCCAGGTGACCGAGACATCCACGTGAAGCACACAGACGACACTGCAGGTAAGCTCGGTGAGGTGCATTACATTTGTTGTACATCAGTGCAGTACCGGCATAAGGTTTCCTTGCAAGAGGTTGAGCAGCAGCAGGATTTGCAACAGCTTTGCCTTGGACAGCAAAGTGGCACATGTTAACCAAATGTCCCCATCGTGCACCGTGGGTAAATCTGAAACAGGGTATTTAATTCGGATGATGACAGTTGCATTGATTGCACCAAGGAGCAGTTCCCTTGTACGGCTTCATCCCTGAGGCGAGTCATGGTGATAGCTAAATCAACGGTCCTCTGGAGTACGACCCCTATTTGTTGGGCAATTGAAGCACCTGGTTCGGATACTTGAGTGTTGTTGCGATGAAGAGGCATCATGAAGAAATTGAAAGACATGGGAGGAAACAAGGGAAATGAAAACAGAATGACAATGCATAAAAATTGCGATCATTTGTTTGTTACCTAAGGCAAACAAATGAGATGGTGATTAATCAAAGTAAGTAGGTCATATTAATATATCGCGAAGACATGCTTTAGCCTAAAAGGGACACTCACCCCAAGAGTTCCCAAGTAAGAGTGACTGGTCCGATTATGTGGATTTGTACGAACACTCTAGCCTTAGACAGAAAGCTCAGAGTACAGGCATCCACCCTTCCAGATTGCACGTGTTCACATTATAAGACCAAAACTTTGATGAGATTTTGAAAACTTAGAGGGTTCAAAACCTTATAATAAATCATCCTAGAACAGATGATTGGTTTTCAAAGCGAATTCAAAATTTGTGTTCTCGTTGTGGTTGTCACCTAAGGATAAGTGACGGTATTGTTTTAAAACTAAGCACAAGATAACCTGTGTTAGGGTCCTAGGAAGGTTATAGACTAGGTCAAAGCATTACTAATAACCTAATTCCCTATAACCATTGGCTCTGATACCAACTTTTCTGTCACACCCCGACCACGTAAAACAACAAATCGTGGCGGAAACGTCGGGGAGTGTCGTAACAGAATCATTGTTTCACAACCATGGATTAAATAATTTCGTTTTATTGAATTATTGAACTCATTGTTTTATTACAAATCAGATAAATACAAATATTATCTTTCAAGTTTTAAAGTCGCTAAGGCACGAGTCCATCCTATGTATAGCATGCATCAACAATCATCACATAACAGCACCTGAAACATGTGTAAAAATAGGTACGTCAGCATAAAAATGCCTGTGAGATACATAGGTTTTATTATAATAGGATTCATGACTTATAAGTTTTTAGAAAAATGTTTAATTAAAAATAGTCATGAACATTAAAATATTTTCTTTTATAAATCATACTAAAATTTATAAGAAATCAGATGATATAACAGAATAATGCATAAATAAATAATTAAGTAAAATGAGTTTATATAAAATATGTTGTTTGTAAAACAACATTTTGATAAAAAGGTTTGTAATATATATAAAAATATACTTTAGTTTAAAGAAAGTCAATTAAGTAATATATTAATATATATTTCAGTTCCAAAATCGTTAAACAAATAGTATATTAAATATACTTTAGTCGTCAAAAAAAAAAATTCAGTAGTATATCAAAAGTATAATTTGGTTTTATTAATAACATATTAGACTATGCTTTTGGTTTTATAAATAACATATTAAACTATGTTTTGGTTTTTTAAATAACATATTAAGCTATGTTTTGGTTTTATAAAATAACATATTAAACTATGTTTTGGTTTTATAAATTAACATATTATACTATGTTTTAGTAATAAACAAAATATATGTTGGTTTTGTACAATATCACACATGAGAGTATATCAAACTATACTTTTGGGAGTATAACAAAATATACAATAAAAATGTGATTTAAGAATTCATTCAGACCTGAGTGTATCAAAATACACCTTTGAGACTATAGAAATACCACAAAGGCAATCCCTATTTGGATAAAATATCGGTTTCTGACATTCCATGACAACAGGAATGGGGTTTCAAATCCTATAGCGCTATATCATACTACCAACCGGTCTGGTGAACATAAAATAAGTACTATCCAACAATTTAATTTTATAATCTTAGGAAAAATTAGTGTTTAAACCATAATTAATCATTCAGTTTGTCAAAAGAAAAGTACTAATACGTATAATAAATTATACTTTGAAATCATGAACATAACAAATAGGTACACATATTTCACCCCAAAACATTTGAAAACAGTAAAAGAGGGGACTATGTACTCACTTGAGGATGCTTAGAAGTCTTGAATAACAACCAAGCAAAGCTAGAGGGATCACGGAATCAAACGGCACCTAATATAGGTAACTAAGTAAATAAACCGGGCCTAAATCGGAAGATCGGATAGAATGAGGTTTCATAAACCAAATGAGTGTGGGAACTCATATGATATGGTTTAACAAAGCCTACATACTAAAACGAAACCTAACCTAAGTGCTTACGACCCATTTCGACCCGTTTAGGTAGCTTACGCTACTTTAACGCGTCGTTCGCGTAAAACGCGCTCGGAACGCCTAACTAGTCCTATCACAAGTATTATATGCCTAAACATGGTTAATTATGTTGCATAATCAGTTAAATGACAAAAGTTTGGGTTACATATGCTTAAATATCAATTATGCATAAAAAGGGCATTTTGGTCATTTTACCTAAGGCATATAAACTACCTATCATACAACTAATTAAACCCAAGTGACCATAAGGTATAACCTCAGAAGGTTATTCCTTATACAACTATGGTCACTAAACATGCTTGGTCGGATCCTAATGATCGACCAAACGGGTCTAGTTCGAAAGTCTAAGCGGTTGTTTAGACCGCTTGACTTACGACTCTATACAAGCACTAAACTAAAGGTGATGAGCTAAACATGTTAAAACATGTTTCGTTAAGTTAGAAAACAGGTTTTGATATCAAAACAAAGAGTTTTGATACCCAAGAGTAGTTTGGTTACAAAATACGCATGAATACGCATTTTGGCCGAAACTACGACTCGTCACTACACCTAATCAACGTGGTAATCAGTAGGTATAGTCACTTGGGACTATATCCATCATGATTACACTCACGTTGCGAAGTTCAAACGAACTTCATGTTGACCATAAACTGGTCAATGCAGAAAGTCAAACACTGTTTGACTTTCCCGCTTAAAAAAACGCATAAAAGAATGAAAGAAGCTTACAAAGGGTCCAAGCTCGGAAGATATGATCTATAAATTCTTAGGTATGAAGCATTTGAGCTTCAACTTAGAGAAAATTAGATCATGTGTGAGGAAAGAATGAAAATGAGGTGGGTATATATAGGATTCGGTCCACCGTTAAGATCGTTTATCGAGAACCGTGCTTTAATCATGGCCTTACACTTGGGCCCAAGGTTTTAGAATACCATGGGAACATGTAAAACCATCAAATACCAGCCCATAGGGTGCAAAACCATGGGTTAAAACCATCAAAATCTCAAAAATGGACCAAGTTCAATGTATCTGCCAGAAATTTCAAAAATGGTCCCTGCACTTGTAAAACTTGATTTTTTGGCACTTTTAAGCCCCGTTAACCCCATTTCAAGGCTCTAATATAAAGTTAAAGTATAGGGAACTTGAAATGTGCTCAAAAATATCTCGGATGTCGGTTCGTTTGGTCGTACGGTTGCGTTGTTCGGTTAATTACGACAGAAATCGTAATGAACGCAAAAACGATCCAAATTACGCGACGAATGGAATTTTATCATGCCAATCACTAAAATAAAATATTTTAATGATTACATAAATTTTTGGATGTCCGGATATATTCAGAACGTAAGATATGCGCGAAAATGCAAACTTATGCACTTTTGACGCTTTTAGTCTCTATTGATCAAATAAGTTTATTTTAGCATACCGAACCCCTCAAGGCCTATTTATAAGCTATGTAAAGGATATTTAGGGTATTTTTAACTTATGATCAAGTTCTGGAATGTTCGTTACAGTACGAATCGGCATACTTTCGCAGTTTGTCAAAATTAGTCCCAGTAAGCGAATAAGCTTGATTTCGACACACCAAACCATCCAAAACTTATTTCTAAGTTATGTAAAGGTTGTTTAAGGTATGTTAAGCCTATGTCACTATTCCAGAGTGTTTGTTGCATTAAACTGATTATATTTACGCATCAGATCGCGTATAATCTTCCAGAAAGCGATTTAAAGCTCGAAATCGAACAAGAATTGATATGTGATAATGATACACATATTTATACAAATTCCAAGTATGAAATACAATATTTCATTGGTTTGGTATTTGTATGATGGTTGAAGTGACACAGGTGTCACAGATGGGGTATAGGATATGTCAAACAAGTGACAGAATTCCCTAAATTGTTTCATGACCTGATGTCTGACTTGTTTTTGAAAACATGGATCTGTTAAATACATTGACCTTATGAATGGTATGAATATTACAGTATGTGAAAAATATGATTATATAGATATGTATATCTATAAGGAAATCCACAAACCATAAGGATTGACAATTTAGAATAAATCACGAGCATGTGTGTCAATAATAATTCTAGATTTCTTTATCAGGAATCTCTTGTGTACAACCATAATTCT
This sequence comes from Helianthus tuberosus, assembly GCA_030545235.1. Classification (NCBI taxonomy): domain Eukaryota; kingdom Viridiplantae; phylum Streptophyta; class Magnoliopsida; order Asterales; family Asteraceae; genus Helianthus; species Helianthus tuberosus. The sequence continues at coordinate 64,581,863 of CM060417.1, read as the reverse complement.
AATATCAAACATTACCCCATTTGATCATCCTTCTTGTAACTCGTGCGATAAGATAAACGGTGTAAACCCTTTAAGTTGGGATGCCATAAAAAGTATAAGAATTTCCCTTGCGTTACCTTAACGCATTAGGAAACCTGTAGCTAAAATTGTGCTAGGCACAAAACGTCTCAAAACTTACGCTAATAAGAGTAATTCTACTTTCTTTAAGAACTCTTGCGAAGATAAGAGTAACCGCGACTAGATGCACCTACAAAGACTCTCTTCACCTATAAAGATTACCAGTAACAAAGAAGCTGTTACGAAATACATAGACTGCAAAGGACTAAAGTTGTCCAAACCATTAGTATATATGTTAAGAAGAATGAAGTAAGATATGCTTCAAAATTTAGACATTAAGATAGTGAGACCCGATCTTCAAAACACCTGATCACGATGTATGCCATGAAATGAAAAGAACTGATAGAAAGGAAATTCTATCTGTTTCATAAAAATGAACAAATGATTCCTGAGACGATTGCTGAATTAGGTTGAGATTTGCAAGCCAACCGGAGAAGTGACCACAAGGAGACAAGACAGACCAGCCGACGAAGTTTGTCTCTGTGATGAAAGTTGCAAGTTATGCACGGAAGTAAGACATAGCGTATATGATCTCGGTGATCATTAACAAGGAACTGAAAGAAATTCCGACCGACGTTTCCCAGAGGATCTACTTAGACTATCACCCGATCATGAGAAGAAACTTAGAATTCATCCTAGACTAGGAACAACACCGATTGTTATATCAAAAAGTTAAGACTAATGTAGTAGTTAATGCTTTAAGTCATAAGTTTCATAGGAAGCCGAATCAAGTACGTGCTCTTAGATTAAATTGCGGATAGATTTAATGAAATAATTAAAGAGTACCCAAGAAACAGCAATCAAGGATGATGCTGAAGGATTATAAAGGAATAATGAAGGAATCAGAAAAAGGAACTAATGGAATTTAAAGATTCCATAAAGAATTCGGGTACTTATTCAAGGAAACCTACAAGAAAGGATTCTCGAAAGAGCTCATAGAACTAAGTATTTGTTACATCGTGTAAGTGATATGAGGTATCAAGAATTTTGTAAGGATTACTGATAAGACAGGAATGAAAATGGATGTAGAAAAGTTATATCTCTAAGTATTGAATCTGTTAGCAAGTTAAAGCTAAACGTTAGAAACCTTTAGGTTGACTCAATGATTAGAAGTGTCAGTATGGAAAGGAGATTGATAACAAATGGAGGTTGTTACCAAATTTCCCAATAATAAATCGTAACGACACAATCTGGATGATTGTGGATCGACTAACCAAGTCAGCTTAATTCCTACCAATGAAGGAAACCCTTTAGTATAAAACCCTTAGTTAAGTTGTGTAGAGATGAAATAGTCTCATTACATAGAATTCCGTTATCTATTGTATTAAATCAAGATATTCATTTCACTTCTCATTTCTGGGAAAATTTTAATCCGACTTATTTTGAATAGTGTAAAGGAACACTATAAAACATAGAAAGATGTGCTAAGTACATGTGCAATAAATATTAATGAAAGTGGGACTATCACCCATAAGATTTTTCAATAATTAACCTGCAAGTATTAGTGTTGCCCGTTTGAAGCACTTTATGGATGAAGGTACCATCCATTATGTCAACTAGAAATATGAGAAAAGCAACTATTGGGCCATGAGATCGGCCAACCACTAGAAATTCAAATCAGAAAAAGAATACTACTAAAAATCTTTCCGTGAAAAGGAATAGTCAGATCTGGTAAGAAATAAAAGCTAATCCCAAGATTTGTTGGATCGTTCGAAATTATTGGACCAGTAGCTTATCAGTTAAAATTTCCAAAGGAAATGGCAGGTATACATGATTTATTTCATGTACAAAACTTAAGGAAATACTTAACTGATAAATCTTTAAGTTGTACCTCTTCAAGATATAGAGGTAAATAAAAATTTTAAGTCCATGAAAGACCATACAAGTCAACGATAAGAATCTCAAGGTATAGAGAAAGTTTCTGGTCAAACTAAGTTGGAATTCAAAGCAAGAACCAGAATATACTTGGGAACTAGAATCAGAGATGAAAAGAAAATATCCATACTTGTTCCAGCAAATCTCGATGACGAGATTTAAAACAAGGTGGGGAGGATGTAACAACCCTCATAAAAATATTCTCGACAACAAACTGTAATCAAAGCCAGAAGTGCACGCGATAAAACTTGTATACTCAATCTGGAAAATTTAGCGATTAAGGAATCTTGGCGTTCAACGAACTAAATCGCATAAAAATAGTCTTATTAGATTCGCAATTAAAAACCAAATCAAGTGGAATCAAGACCCGAGCATACGCAATAAGTATCGGCACGAAAATCGAGGAAAAACGCACAATTGGACTAAAAGGGCGGCCAAGGACACGTGTCACGACACTTCGACACGTGTCAGGCCTACGTGTGACACGTGGCGACCGAAACCAGGTCGACCATCCCCGCGGCACGCGCCAGGGGAGGCCGACCCGTGCGCGACACGCGGGGGAGACCCAAATGGAGTATATAACAGGCAGCAGTAGGACTGAAATCAGTGCACCAGTTCGATCAAATTTTGACAAACTTACTCTCTCGTATCTCCATTTCTTTGCACAAAACCCATAAAACCTCGAAACTCTGCTCGTTATCAGAGTAATAACTCTAATCACTGACACGGTGCTATATCCGATCGATTAAAACCAATCAAATGAATGTTTAAGTACTGCCAATATCTGGCTATACTTTGTCATTCGTTGTGAAGGTTTCGATCTCGTGATTATCGTTAAAGTTGAAATGAGTTAATACACTAATACGAGTTCCATTGTATCTAGAATTAGAACTCATAATCAGGAAGCTGTTAAAACTAGAATACTTAGCGATTAAGTAAACTTAGTAGTTAAGAAAACTTAGCGGTTAAAGAAAACTTAATAGCTAAGGAAACTTAACAATTAAGCAAGCTAAGTAAGCTAATTAAGTTAATTAATTAATCGGCTAAGTAAATTACTTAAATAAACAGTTAAGGAAAAGTAATAACTTAAACAGCTAAGTAAGATTAATTAATTAGTTAAGTAAGATTAATTAAGCAAGCTAAGTAAGATTAATTAATCAGTTAAGCAAGATTAATTAAGCTAAGTAAGATTAATTAACTAAAGTTAATTAAACACCTAAATAGATATACATGAAAATAGATATATATTAGGAAGGTGCAAAAGGATATATATGTGGGTAGGAAGCTTCCTAGAAAATGTATAGGTAACTTCCTAGAAAAGCTATATGAAATTTCCTAGAAAATACAAAGGAAACTTCCTAGAAATTTCATATTTCCTACCTATAAATAGGAAGCTTAGGATTCATTTTTCTTTGCTCATTCCTTCTATTCTTCTCTCTATTCGTTGGTGTTTTAACCAATAATCACTGATGCGATATTCTGTCCGATCGATTCGGGAACCAACTAACGAATGCCAAAGTGCTGTCTAAACAAGACTATACCTTGTGAATTTCGTTAAGGTTCTGAAACGAATGCCAAAGTGCTGTCTAAACAAGACTATACTTTGTGAATTTCGTTAAGGTTCTGATCTCGTGACCATCGTTAGGTTTGATTTGGTATAACACTGATACGTATTCCACTCTGTTAAACTAAATGTTTAACTACCCGAAAACTCTGCACTATACACTTACAATCAAAATAGATGCTCAATCATCAGAAGATTCAGAACTATAAAGTAGATGCTTAGAATCAAGATGCTTGTTTAATCAAGACTATATGCTAACAAGGTGAGTCTTTCTCTTTCTATCAAAAGTATTTTACAATACCTCAAATTATTTTCCAGTTATATTTTACAGGGGGTAAGTCTTTGTTATCTTAAATTACTGGCAGTAAGTGGGGTATTGTGCACATTACTATTGTTCTCTCTCGTTTAGGTGGACAAACCTAAACAGAGATAATCATCATTATTGGGTGAAAGGACCCAATAGTGGTATGACCATCGTCACCAGGGGGTGTCACTGGACAAGATAATTATAAGATAGTGGCAATTGTAACCGCTCTTAGTCCTGTAATTT